>CANSZD010003249.1:1995000-2595000 GCA_947648045.1 Beta corolliflora
CAAAGCTGCATCAGTTTTACTTCTCGTTTTTGGATTCAATGGATGGAGTCTCTAGTATGTGTGAATAATTTGGTCTCTCAAACTTTTTAATATTTTCTATGTATATTTGTTTTTTTGTTGTAATTTTGTTCTTAATTTCTATATTTATATTCAATTTTTTTTTATTTCATTGTTAATTTCTTTGTGTATTTTTTGATGTAATTTTTGTTGGTTTTTTTGTTATTATTTTTCTGTAATTTTGATTTTAATTTGATTTAGTTAGTTAATTCAAGTGATATTCACTGGTTAATTTAAGTAAGGCTTTTGTTTAATTTAAGTAATTACTACATTTTGGTTTTATTTTAATAGTGATAAGTCTAATAGATTTAGGTTAGCATATTAGTACAAGAGTGAAAGAAACTCAATTTCTTATTTTCCATAATATATCAGCTTTTATTTAGATTTAAATGTTTCCATTGTAATATTTTGAAATATCATGTTATCAAAAAATATAATTCTAAATAGTACCAATTTATAAATAGTTATAAAGGAATGATATGTTATATATTTAGTAAAAGAAAAAATTAATATATTTAAATGATTTTGTAGATATAAAACAATAATTGGATTTTAGTGAGGCACATGTGATACATTTTTCAAAATTTATTTCTTTAAATTTATTGTAATTCATTCTAGTTTACTTAAACATTGAAAAAAGAGAGTTTTATCGATCAAGTACTAATTATAACAATTTTTACGTTTGTAACTTGATCTTCTACTCATATGTTATATATACCTTAAAGGAATGAATATTATATATATTTATATGCATATATATCTAGCAAATTATATGCATACTTAAATAATTTTGTAGATATAGAATAATAATTGAATTTTAATAATTTGGTGGGGTTTAGTTGTCCAAATAGGTTGGTTTGAAAAATCAAATAAGGTAGATCTTATTTTATCTGGTTTAACCGAATTCTAGTTGAATTTGGGTCAGTCATAAGCAAATCGGGTTGAACCAGGTATTTACTGGGCCTAGTCGGGTTTTGGGTTAATATGAGTTAAGATACGATCAGGTTCGGGTTTGAATGCAGATCTGTGTGGTCAGGTCAGAATATAATCTTATCGGGTGCCCGTCAGGTCTGGGTAATCCCATGTCACTTTTCGGTCAGGTTTGAGGATTGACCCTCACAGGTCGAACCAGATTCAAGTCATGTCAGTATCAGATTGACCCAACGGTCAGATATGTTTCTGACACCACTAGGTGGCATAGTTCTTTACTCTTCAGTTTTCTATCAATATTAATGCACTTTCCAATCTTTTTTGTGGTTTCATTGGTCATCTTCTTTGCACTTTTGTAATGTAAAATGATGGAATCATTGTATCCAGAATATTCAATGTGACTGTTTGTTTTTTCATGCTAAAGCCAATACAAAGTTTTTATGGAAAGTGGAATTAGTGCACCACCTTTCATGTTGTATAAAATTCAACATGGCTACTAATTTGTGAGTTTTAGTTATGCAAATCTACCTTTATTAGATTCGCAATCGCATGCTATGCATGAAAGATATGCATGGCTTTGTTTACCTGAGCTAATATGTTAAATACTTATACATCATTATAATGATGAATTTGCAATACCCATTAACAGAAAAAAGGAAACTATTTTGTATATTCAAATCTTTCTGCACTTCACTCGACCTCTTATATGGCATCTTTCCTCCCAGTTATATAAACAATGGAAAAACTCAATTATAGTTGGGACTATTGTGGTCAAAGTTATATCACCTTGTGATCTAAGTGCACCACTTTCATCCAAATATTTGCAATCAGGGACATGTATGCTTAGTTGGGTGACATTAACACTGATTATCTAACCTTGATAATAGACTTTAGTTTTTTTTGTCTATCAAACTCTAATAGGAAAAAAAATAGTATAGCTTGCATTATCTAATTTGTCTTTGAGGTGCCAATGCATCACTAGTTGTCTTGGTGCTCCATGTTTGACTAAGCATGCATGTCCTTGTGTAAAATCCATGGACACATAGATATGTAGATTTCACTTTAACTTGCTTTCATCTTAAACCACTTTTTTTTTTTGGTAGTAAAAGGAGCTATCATAAATTAAATTAAAGAGTCAGTTACATTACGAGCTTGAAGAGCTAAGTTCTCATGAACACCAACGTTAACAATACTTGCGCAATTGTTTTTTTCGCTAACATAAATCTTCATACAATCCGGGGGAGGGTTAGACAAAATACAAATGGTATTAAAACCATCTCTTCTCCCTTTGGCTTCTTTAGCTAGAGCATCAGCTAAGGCATTTGTGGATCTGCCTTCATGGATTACGGTGACGTCGTGCAACTCTCAGCTCAACACCCTGCAATCATTAGATATACTTGACAGATTAGTAGGCAAGTTACTTGTTTGGTTAACAGACTTCCATGCAATCAGACTATCTGTGGCAATTGTCACCCTCTCCCAGCCTTTATTTTTTATCCATTGCAAAACCCTATAAATTGCCTTAGTCTCAGCTTCCGCTGCATCAAGAGCAAATGTTTTGAACTGAAAACCTTCAACCCAAAGACCCAAATTATCCCTACAAACCGCTGCTAGGCAAGCCTCTTTGGAGGAGTAAATAAAAGTAGTGTCAGTGTTGATTTTAAGACGAAGAGGTGGAGGATGGAACCAACGTGAGTGAGGAGGGAAAGAAGGGTTGTTAGGAGTTTTACCCACCTTAGGGTGGTTTCGAGAATAGAACCACTCGGTGGCGGCCCAATGGAGGTTTTTAATAAGGACAACTGACTTAATGCTTTTCTTTTTAAACACCCAAGAGTATCTTCTAATCCAAATGAACCAAATAGCAAAAACAAAAATAACCTTGGAAGGGACCTGAGCATGGGAGGAGATTGAACTGGCAGCAAGATTTTCCTTTAACCAAGCTTTAATAGAACCAGGTAAATTAGTGTTAACTTTTAAGGCTTTCCAAATTTCTATTGCGCGGGGGCATAACCTCAGGATATGGTTCATGTCCTCAGTAGAGTTAGGACAGAAGATGCATGATTTTGGAAAATTTGGGAGCCTATAATTAATGTTAATCATTTGTTGGAATTCTACCCCACCAAATTTGCCAAATGAAAAAACGAATTTTTGGGTGTCCAAGGCACAGCCAGATCCAGTCCCAGGTTTGATCACTAGAACAGTTATACATGAACTCGAGAGCCGCTTTAGAGCTAAAGGAGTTATGCTTTGTCCAAAGACAGAAGGTTGTATCATCCTTGCTGCTGAACTGGATAGCACGAATTTTATTAATGATTGAAGGAGGGAAATCAAAGGATCCAGACCTAAGTATGTCATTATACCTAATGTGACTGAGATTTAGTTCTAGTTCGTGGAGGAGAAGGGGACCTTGAACCAATGATCTAAGCTTTCACCAAATAACCATTTATCATGCCAAAGACTGATAGTTTCCCCATTTCCTACTCTCCAAGCAAGACTATTTTTATATAAATCCCAACCCATTCCAATACTATTCCAAATGTGAGAACCTCTTTTGAAGCTAGTAGGATAATCTTTATTATGCACATATTTCTCATGAATGAATTTTGCAGCCCACATAGTGTCATTGTCTAGTTTCCAACAAAGTCTAGCAAGACTAATAGTGTTGATGTCCTTATTTGAAAGGCAACCCAAACCACCTAAGTTCTTAGGTTTACAAATGTTTTTCCAAGCTATCCAATTTAATTTCTTTTTGTTATCCTTACCGTTCCAAAAGAAGTTACTACATATTGAGTCCAACTTAGCAATGATAGAATTAGGAAGAGCGATGGGGTGCACAAGGTAACGGGGTATAGACTGGAGAGTGGAGTTGATAAGGATCATGCGCCGCGCTTTGGAGAGGGCTCGAGCCTTCCAAGATGCCAATCTTGTAGACATCTTGTCAATGAGAAAGGTCAGTTTATTTTTGGAAGGCTTCCTATGACTGAGGGGGAAACCAAGGTACATACCCAAATCCTTTGTGTTAAGGATATTTAACTCCTGCTCAAATTCATCTATAATCCCAGTAGCCGTATTGGGTGAGAAGTAAAACATACTCTTACTTTCATTCACTTTCTGACCCGAGATGTGAAAGAAAGATTGGAGGGTGGAAGTCATGGTGGAGAGAGTACTCAAGCTAGCTTCTCCAAAAAGGAGAATATCATCCGCGAAAAGCAGGTGAAAAATTTCCGTAGTGCCCCTTCTAACCTTGAAAGGGACCCAGGCTTTGTGTGCACAAGCTTCATGAATTTTCCTAGACAGGTACTCGAGACACAAAATGAACAGATAAGGGGAGAGAGGGTCACCTTGTCTAATTCCCCTAGATGGAATAAAATTGGGAGTTTTAGTGCCATTAATTTGGATGGATGTGGACACAAAAGAGACACAACTCATGATAAGTTTGATGGACTCATTTGAGAAGTGAAAATAATGGAGGCAGTGTTCTATAAAGAACCATTCAAGTCTATCATAGGCTTTCTCTAAATCAAGTTTAAGCACAAACAACCCTTTTTTTTCCTTTCTTTTTATTCATAGAATGAATTATCTCAGAAGCAATAATGTAGTTTACCTCGGAGCCCCTCCCCGGAATGAAGCTGTTCTGATTAGGGGAAATAATGTCATGGAGGTAGGGTCTAATCCGGTTAACCAAAATTTTTGTTACCATTTTATAGCTAGAATTGACAAGGCTAATGGGCCTAAAATGGTTTACTCTGGTTGGGTTATCAATTTTTGGGATTAGAGTTATTAGTGTTGAGTTAATAACATTTGGGATCATAAGGTCTTTAAAAATCTTCCTAACATGGGTCAAGCAGTCAGCCTGTACATTTTCCCAAAAATGGTGGATGAACAAAGCATGGTAACCATCCTCACCCGGGGCCTTGTTCTTACCTATTGCAAAAATAGCATCTTTAAGCTCCTCCATGGAGGGACAAAAGCTGCAGTCAATAGATTGACGAGACAAAATAGGAGGGGGAAGATTTGGTAACTCTGAAGTAAAGAGGGACCTGTAGTAAGGAATAGCAAGCTAATGTCCTCAATACTGGAAAAAGATTCACCAACTTCATATTTTATCTTACATCTAATAATAGTAGAGAGGTGGAAGAAATGTGTATTTCTATCCCCAAGCATTAGCTAACTTGCCCGGGATCTACACTGCCAATAGCTTTCTTCTTGGTCAAGGAGGTGATCAAGCTTAAGATGCAATTCATTTTCTAAATCAAATAAAAAAGGGTTGAAAGGATCATTTTCAAGAGCAAGTTGGGTCCCATTTAGGCGGGCCTGGGTGCGCTTTTTATCTTTAAAATTGTTACCAATTGATTCTGCCCATTTAGATAAAATGCCTGCGAGACTAGAAAGCTTGGACTCAAGAGTGTTTGACAAAACAACCCAGTTATTAGAAACCGTTGGATCAAAAGTGGGCTCAGAAAACCAACTGCCCTCAATTTTGAAAAATTTAGGAGGAGCGGGGGGTTTGGGCTGAAATTAAGAATTATGGGGTTGTGATCTGAGGACATACGTGGAAGGGTTCGGGCCACAGCAAGGGGGTATAACAACAACCAGTTTGGGCTGGCCCAACAGCAGTCTAACCGTTCGAAAATGGGTCTATCCTTCCTCTTATTAAACCATGTGAATTTGTTACCCACAAAACCCAAGTCTCTAAGATTGCATTTCTCCATGGTGTCTTTGTAAGCCATCATTTTATACAGTTTTGGTTGGTTTCCACCTATTTTTTCATGATTATGGGTAATCTCATTAAAGTCCCCAATAACTAACCAAGGTAAAGTAATACTTGAAGATTTAGAAATTAAATTATCCCACATTTCCAATCTACCTTTGTGTTTAGTATTAGCATAGATAATAGATAAAAAGAAGGAGGTTGAGGACTTTACCTGAATAACTCCATGTAGTGCGCGGGGTTCTCGTTCAATGGTAGTAAAGGAATGAATTCCTTTATTCCAAAGAATCAAGATCCCACCCGAGTTCCCAGTTGGCTCGACGGTCACATAAGAGTTGAAAGGCAATGATTCAACCACATCTTCCATATTTGTATTTGCAACTTTAGTTTCCGTAATCACAATAAACATCGGGTCATGATCCCGAATCAACTGACGGATATTGCGCCTAAACCCCTGGCGCGCTACTCCCCTAGCATTCCATAGTAGCACCGACATTCCGGGGTTGAGGGGTGGGAAGCTCAGTATCTCGGCCATTATTTCCGGCGGAGTTGAGTGGCTTAGCGCCACCATTCTCCCCGCTACTGAGCTGTACACAATATCGCTGTTTATCTTAATTTTTAGCCCGGACATTCTCTCTCCCGATTTCTTGCAATGACCCCATGCACACTTTAAGGTCATTTGGTTGCAAGGCTTTGTCAACCGGAGCCATTTGACGTTGTCTGTTGCGCTTCCCGCTTGAACCATAAGCCAATTCTTTGTAATTGATAGTGCTTTTCGTTCTTGCGGACGAACGAGTGCGGGATTCGCCAGAAATTGTAACTCCCATGGCATCACTGCATAATCGAATTCTCGGCCCATCTGTTTGGTCCACCATGTTACAATGATCTCCATCAGTTTTGAAATCTTGCCCACGTCTGAAAAACAAGGAATGTGTGGTGGCACCATTCGATGGGGTTCCTCTGGAAACACCATCTGCATGGTGAGATACATTTGAGGAGTCTTTTCTGGGTGAAGGATGATCTCTCTTAATTCCCAAGGATGAACTTTGCACCAGTTGGTCATCATATCCATCCGAAAATAAAGGGTCATGTTGACCCAGCTTTCCGGGAAGGTCATATGGGGCCTTGTGTGAGCTATGACCGAAGTGGCAGGAGACATAATGACATGGATTGGGGTTAGAAACTTGATTGGGGGCATTAAAAACCCCCGAGTATACGTGATGTCAAAAAGCAGGGGGGAGAGGCCCGGGTCCCTCTCGTCCACCGAAAAATGGGAGGCCATGGTTGAAGGAGGTGTTTTCTTGGTCCTTTATAAGGAAGCAGGGAGGTAGTATGTTTTTAGCTATCGAGAGAAGGGTTTTTTTGTAGACTAACGGGTTTTTTAGAGATATATGAGGTGAGGGGGAAAAGTTTATTTGAATTATGGAGGAAGTATGGGGAAGCATAAAGGGAAGTCCCATAAGATGGGAAAGATTCGGTGTTTGCAGGGAAGGCTGAGGAGAAGCAACACCTATGATTTTCCTTTCCAATACACTCAAGGACTCTAGATCAGATAAAACAAGGAAAGAATTAGAACCTGCCTCCTGGGATTTTTGCTTTGGTTTCCACTTTTGATTTTGGGTTTCGAGCCTAGGATTTACCCGTTGGCCGCTTTTTTACACTACAGTCCAGCCCTTTTCTTTAAGTTGACTTTTACTAAGATCTCCTGGGCTCTTGGACGAGTTTCGATTCACTGGAGCTTTCTGGGCCCCCTCCCCTTGACCCACAAAAGAAACAATGGGTTTAAGGGAGCAGGAATGTAAATGGCGGTCTATCAAGGAACATTCCCTGCAGAATTCCGACCATTCTTTGAATACTAAGGATTGTTTAAATTTTCCAATCTAGATGAAATCCTTCCTTGGCATGGAGACATCAATCATAGATAGAATTCTAGCGAATCGCATTTTATTTTCTTTGATAGCATTTAGGTCTGCTTTCACAAAAGAACCAAGGCAGTTACCAATGGATTTCAGCATTTTCTCAACTTGGAATTCAACCGGAAGTTTCTGTAGCTCAACCCAGATTGGAAGAATAGAAATCTTTGCCTCTGAAGCTTGGAATCCCGCTACCTAATTACGAGTTGAGATGAACATTCCATTTAAGAACCAAGGTCCCTTTTCTAAGACCCTACTCACCTCCGAAGGGGAGGGGAGTTTCGAAATATAAAACCCTTTACCAGTTGGTATTGTGACACAAGGAGAAGATAAGTTCCAAACCCTCGAGACCATCTTTATATAGTACTCAGAAGAAAAGGAGATACCACAAGGCTTTGAAATAATTGCATTAGCCCAAGGAGCACATAACTCACTATAATCTTTCCCCGAGATGGGGACGAACGCTTCGGTCTTTTCTTGGAAGGATGGTGGCGGAGCTAAACTATCAAGAGTTGGCCCATTGTATCGGAGGTTGGGGGCTAACATATCCCGGAAAGAGATTTGAAGATGCGGTGAAATCACTTGCCTTTCTAACCTTACAGGACCATCCTTGCCAGTCTGGGTACCTGCACAACATAAAGAGTTAGTCAAGGGGGAGGGGGGTTATTTTGTGGACGAGGGTCTGGAGGTCTAAGTTTTGTGGGGTATTTTTGGATGGATGGAAAGGTTGGGGAGGGGGAGGGGGGAGAGAGCATTTTCTCTCTCTAAGTTTTGTGGGGTAGGTCGTGATTAATCACTCATCTTAAACCACTTAACTCCTCTTATTTTATGCAATAATCTTTCAAGATATATATAGTCAGAACACTAGAACTCTCAAAGTACTAGAAATTCTTAGATATAACCTTTATTCTATTTCCTCTTCTTTGGTCACGCATCAAATGCGTAATGCTTGCTAGTTTTCTGTTCTGGTTGTGATCATTAAATTTCTTTGAATTAAGCTGTGCATTTTAATGCATGATGGGGATTGGTTTCTTCATAATTAACATCAAGTAAGTCTTCGGAAGGGCATCTGGGAACATAATTGCTACACTGGTTTGGGCAATTGGTTCTAATGGTAATATTGGCACCAGAATTGAGTGATGACAAGGCTGGTCACTGGTCAATATGAGCTTATGTTAGCAGTACTATATAACATTGTAAAGAGAAACAAGTTTCTTTATTATATTGGCCGTTAGCATATTGTCCTAAACCTATTATATAATGCTACGAATTTTCTGAACCGAACCTTAGAGAGGATGGTGTTTCTACGTGTTTAAACATTTAGATGATCAGATGTTACAAGTTTTTGTTCTTTCATCTTATTTAAATCAACTGAAAGTGCAATCATTATGTTTAGAATGTTAACTTGGTTATCCTCCTAGAATCCCTTAAGCTATCCTACTATAATTTTGAAATCGGGTCATCGGGAGCTACAACCACGCACAGATGAAGCTACAATGCGTGACCTTTCAGAAGACGTGTTTAATTTACATATTGAGGGAGAACATAACTTTATTCTGTGAATTTCTTACAAAGTGATGTCGATTAATGCTGTAGGCTGTAGCCATGCACTCTATTTGGTGGCTATGAGCAAAAATGGCACTTACGAGATAGAGTAATGCAGTGAACAAATATGAGTGCTTCTCAGCTTAAACATTCCTACCATTTGAATGTATATATATATATATATATATATATATATATATATATGTAGAGTCGGGATCATGTGAGAATAGAGAGTTATATGAGAATACCTAATTATATGAGAATAGCTTACAACCTTTAGATTACACAAACCTGACGGCTGGGATTAGCCCAAACGGTAATATCATAAACCACCTCTTCCAACCTCAATCTCGCGGCAACGTGGTAATTCAAAGCATTGGATGAAAAAAAACAACGGCTTACAAATGAGGAAAATTCGAAAAATCAGAACTTTCATCATCAATTGATTGCAGAGAAGCATTTGAACCTTTGTCGTTGATCGAATTCATCCATCAATTATTTGTTCAATTCATCAATTCATACAACTTTGTTTTTTCAATCATCAGGTACGAAAATCAGAAAACTAACCCAAAATTTTGTTTGCTGCAATTGAATTATAAACCTAGTTTATAAACATCATTATTCGCTGCAATTGAAGTATAAACCTAGTTCATGGAATTTGATATTTTTCAAAATTGATGTACTTGCGTTCTATTCTGAATTCATGAATTCCTAATTATAAGCTATGTTTTTCACTTCTTTTAATCGATAATTAGGTCTTTTATAGACTAATACTTGATGGTGATTGAATATTACTAGAATTTCTGTTCATACTCTTCTTTTTCTCTGTTTATATATTTAGTAATTTGCTTAGTTTGAGGTCAGATTTTGTATCTTTTGTTCTGTTCTTGAAGAATTCAATGCGTGGTTCGTGTTTTTGGCGGATTCATTGATTATTTAGGTTATCAGGCACTATCTTTTCACTTGGCATGTCAGTTTGTGATTTGAAGAATTTGATCCACTATCTTTTGTGTTGTGGTTATGTAGTGTTGTGGAAATTTTGTTCTAAGTATGTTGCTTTTGAAGAATTTGATCATCTTTGTGTTTTGTTTAGCTGGGTAATGGGTAGGTAATGGGTACAATCAAATGAGTTTGGTCAGGTTCATCGTATGTTCACTACATGTACATCAGTGCTACACTACATGTACATCAGTGCTATAATGACTAATGGTTGAAATTATTAAGGTTCTTATCATCTGTTGGAGTGTACGTACATAACATGTACTGAGAATACTGAGAAATCTATGTCATTGGATCTGCAAAGGGTATATAATCAGAAGCCTTGGGTTTCTGCTGTCAAAAAGCGTGCTTCTAGGAATAGTAGTAGTATAGGAAACTTGGGTGAAAGAGGAGGCAAGTTGAATGGCACTTCATACTGTACTTTGTCACAGAATGGCATAATGGGAAATTGCCTCAGAATGGTGAATCTGAGGGTACTTCTAATGGCAATGTCGTAACGAGGGTCAAAAGGAAAAAGAAATCTCATGATCATAAAGAAAATAGGTCTAGTGGTCCTGACTTGCTCCGGCATTTGAAGAGAGATGATTCTCATTCCTCTTTACATGATGATTCAGTGACGAAGAAAGCTAGAAAAAATCGTAAGAAAAAAAAAACAGTACCAAATTTAGCACTCGAGCTCAGCTATGTTATGTACATTAGTGCTACACTACAAGTACATTGTAAAGACACTACATGTACATCAGTGCTACACTACAAGTACATTATATTTTCCCTTTCTTTAGTCAATTACGTTCTCATATAAAGACATTACCACCAGTCTGGACTCAAAAACTGATTTATTCTTAGCTATGAGTGATGAGATTCTACAATTGTTTTTCCGTCGCACCCAACCATATAAGAGAGGGAGTCCCAAAAAAAGAGAAAGAGTGTCGAAGAAACATAATGCATAATGTTAGTATCAAAAGAGGGGTCTAGACTCTATACAACGTAATAGTATTGCATAATGGAATTTATTAGTGTTGTATGGCAAATTAGCTATGTTGATATTGATTAATTTCTAGCCACATTCCTTAATCTACACACTCTTTTAGGCAAGGGAAAAGCATATAAAAGGAAGAAAATGTTATAGACTAGTAGTACAAAGGAGGTAATAATCATGAGGGTGTCTTTGCTCGAGAAGGGTAGCCTATCTAGTATCTAAGAGGTAGCTTGCTTAATATGCTTTGGTATCTCTTTTAGAAAAAGTTAGTCCCCACCTTTTGGTGTATGATGCATGGCTAGTGTTTGGGTTCTAGCATTTAGTGTACAATACAACTCGTGTACATCAGATCTTTGCCACATTCCTTAATCTGAACTTTTCTCTCTTCATCGATCGATTCATCCATCAAAAGTTTGTTCAATTCATCAATTTTTGGTGCTGCTCAATCGTTCAATTCATTCATCAACAGGTACGAAATTCTCAAACCAAAATGAAATTTTGATTGCTCTAAATCTATTTTCCAAGTTTGTTGTTCTTAATATTATGCTCCTCTTGTTAAATTAGCTCTCTGATCAAAAAATTTATTAAGATATATTAATTAGTAACAATGAAATTTGTTGTTCTTAATATTCTGCCATGGCTAAACGCTTATGCTGCCATCACCTATATGTCTTGTGCTGCTACTCTCCTTCTCCTAGGGTGAAGTTTTTGTTGATTTTGTCCACTTTAATTGAACTAATTATTAGTCTAATTGTCAATTTTTGTGCTTGTAATTGAGCGAAATGACGAATTGAATGTTGCTTTGTTTGTATAATGTATGTCGATAATTATGTGTTATTTAATTCTTGTTGATTTTTTATTATAATATATTACTAACAATGAAATTTGTATTTTGTTTGGTGGATTGGTTTATGTAATTATATTAACTCATGCGATATTGAGAAATTTTATATGAGAGATATGCTTGGAATAGAGGTCATCTTAAGCAGTAAATTTAGGATTTTTCGCTTGCAAAAGATTAAAAAAATGGTTTAGTATGCTCGTTATATCAAAACTGTTAAACTGTATGTTAAGAGATGTTTTTGAAATAGAGATGCCACGTTGAGCTATATATATCAAGACATTCTTATTTATAAGACAAATATGGGCTCTGTATTTTCAAAATCTGTTTGACATTTAACATTTTGTGTAAGACAAACATGTTCATCATATATTTACTACATGTACATTAGTGCTACACTAAAAATACATTAAATCTCAAGGACATTATTAAGTATAAGTTGGGAATTTATATTGGATAGAAGGAAACAAGTTGATTAAGAAAAGCATATAAAAGAAAGAAAATCTTATAGAGGTGTAGGGAGAGAAGTGCAATGGAAAGCTTAGAAGAGTTAGTAGTTTAGAAGAGTAGTAGGACAAAGGACGTGATAATCATGAGGGTCTTCTTAAAATAGAAGAAAATGGAAGGTTCAAGAAGGGTAGCCTATATCTAAGAGGTAGCTAGCTTAATATGCTTTGGCCTCTAGTCTAACACCTTTTGGTGTATGATGCATGGCTAGTGATTGCTTTCTAGCCTTTGGTGTACCAATACAACTCATGTACATTATATATTTGCCATATATACATCATCGGAAACCTACAAGTACATTACTATGGATCTAGTTTCAAGGTTGCTTTTACCGTTGAGTTCTAGCTCTTGATACTACCAGATTGGCGTTGCCAGTGTGATTGAGAATTTATCATAATGTTGTTGTGATGCTGTCGCATGCCATAGTTTAATGCTCATGCAGTCGTTACTCTGTTACCCCCTCCACCTCCCCCAAGTCTTTGTGTAAGGTAGAAGGCTGCATGCAGCTGCCTAATGATTGAAGAATTTAAGGTGAGGGATTGGAAGGCTCACGCATCTGAGGAGAGGGTAGGGATCATTAGGATTGGGCAACCATCTACTTAATGCTTTTGGTGATAGTTATACCTTAGCAAATCACTTGGTAGGTGGCGAGAGACAGTTCCTTTTTGCAGGGAATAGCTAATAATGATTGTAGGGTTTTTTCTCCCTGTCTGGCTATGCTGATTTATCTGTGTTATTTGGGGTTGGCTATGGTCCATGTAGGTATTTGGGCTGATTTCTGATATCATCATGACCTATTTAGCTTCCATGTCTAGGATAGTATGCACTATAATGTAATGTAAACATGATATATGATGATAATTATCAGTATACATGAAATTGAATATGTTTTGTTTTTCTTTCCCCTATGTTCAGCTCCTGGTTGCACTTAAAGTTCGTTATCCCCAAAATAGAGGGAATCACGAAACTCGTCAGGTATGGGTCTTGAGCCTCATTGAGTGATGAGCTTTTCTTTTTCATTGTTGAGGCTCATGATCTATTTGGACAAATATTGTTTGTACATTATTTAAATCAGTCCAAAAGAGTACTTGCTGTGATGTATTTAATTTCTTGGTCAAATTGATTGAGCTTTTGTTCATAATATGGTGTTTTTTGATGTCCTTGGGCAGATTACTCAAGTTTATGGGTTCTATGATGAATGCCTAAGGAAGTGAGTATCTAACACCCAAATTCTATCCAGTGTGTATCCAGCTGACTATGGCTTCTATTGTTTCATGAGGAACTCCAAGCTTACATTTAGATACAATATGATTAGATAATTAATTTCTTTTTGTGGTGACCATATTGTAACAGAACTATAGAAAAATATTTGTCGTGGAAGTATCTCTTCAATACGCTGACAAGAATTGACTGTAGGTTCAATACCCACCTTTTGTTTTTGGTCTGCATGACTTGTCACTTTTGTATATATCAATGAAATCCTCATCATAATATTTTCTTATACATTATGTGGCTTGTAACTCGTGATGAGGCACAGACTTTGCCATCTTGATCAGATTCTGGGTTAGCTATATGTTGGTGTGGTTTGTCTAATATGGAGCTGGCCTATGTGGCTGAGTCAAAAGCCTAGTTGGTCTTGGGTAAACCTGATCCATACTAATATTGTTGTGGAACAAAGCCACCCATATAACATAGTGATCCTTTCTTTTCATATAGTAACATTTTCAAATCTTAACTTACACTAATCTATTATTATCTAACATAGTGACAATTTTTTTGACATAGTTACCCCTTCTTACATTAATTTATCATAACAAAATTTTCATTTCATAACATAGTAACGTTTTTTTTTCTCACAGTCACCCTTTACAATCTATACCAACTCATCTTTTATATATATATTTTGACATAGTGACCTTTATTCATAAATCACATGTAATAGCATTAGGTCCACATTAATTTAGTGTGGACTAGGTCCATATAAGTTTTATACGTTTTTTATGGATCCGGAAGTGGTGTGGATTATGTGAAGGGATTGGGGCGTTTGGGCCATGGTTGGGTGGGCTTCCTTTTATTGCTACTATTTTCCGCTAGGACCCTAATGATCTCTTGTGGAAGAAGCTGATTTGTGTACCCCCTTCGTAAACATTAATAAAACTATTTTCGTGCTTCGATGATCTATATTTTTGGTTCTTGGTATTGAGAGCTATAAAGATGATTAAATTTATTACGTTCAACTAATTTGCTTGTGTACATCACCAGTGACTTGAATGTACATCACAGATGACTTGAATGTACATCATCAATGGCTTAAAAAGTTTTAGTTGATGTTCTATATTAATTACTCCTAGTCACTAGACTATCTTAATTTTTTCTCACTAATTTTTTCTCTCCTAACCTATTATTTTATAGAAATGATCATTAACAAAAACAAAATAAAAAAAGGGAACAAGGACAACCACTAAAAGCTTGAAGGTACATCACCAATGACTTGAATGTACATCACTGATGACTTGAATGTACATCGCCGATTGTAAGCATAGCTACCAGGACAAAAGGAAACTTTAGTCAAGAATCATCATTCATACTCTAAGCATGAAAAGCATAATATGACCAAACTATGTTACGGCAATTCATGCACAACTAAAATTCTCAAAAAAGCCTTATACACATGAAATTAATAATACTTCAGGACACTAGGGAGAAAGCAAAGAGTAGAAGTCACAGTAATACTGACATAAAACTCTTTCTTGCTTATATGGTAAAATTTCAATTTTTTGCATTTCCAAACTCAAATCTATATTAATAGCGGAATAACAAAGACCATGACACTAACCAGAACACAACATATCCTTATTAATAGCTGCTTAAATGAGCAATGGTCCTTCGTGGACATCTTATGTACAACAAGTAGAGACGTCTCAGACAATTTAGAAGCTCTGTGCCATGCATTAAACATGGGCCCTATAGGAATATAAAACGGATCTCTAATCCCGTATTATTAATAATTAATTTTTTTTTTATTAAAAATGGTTGAAAATGAATTAACTTTTCTAAATACTTCAATGTTATTTTCATTTTTAACAAGGAGACAACTTAGATTTAAAAGAATATATAGTAAATATATACCAAGGATAAAACTAGAATAAGCTATGAAATATGAAAAATAGTATATAGATTAGCGGCAAAAATTTTGGATTAACAAATGTATTTTCCTTCTAAACTCAAAGAACCTAAAAAGTAAGAAAACTAAAAACAGGTGGGGCCCTTTAAAATTGGGGGCCCTAAGCAGTCATACACTCTACTCATGTGTCTGAGACCCCTCTGACAAAAAGTGACTGTTCCAGTAGTGAAAAAAGATCGCAACGATGCAAATGTGTATTTCACAGGTCTACGTGTGCGACAAGAACAAGTGACTCTAGCTGCATAGGAGTTAGAACCATTGAGAGAAGCTTCTTGTCTCTGTCATCGCTTTAGATTAACCCTTGTGACTTGTGAGCATGGATTGCCCTGTCAAGTCCATCAACTAAGGCATGCTGCCTTAGGCTGCATTAGTCGAACCAGCCTCCCTACAGCTTCAGGATCCACAAGGCCACCTTTTTCAGTAAATTTAGAAATTTCTTTGTCAAACATGCTTTATGATCTCAACTGACCAGAGTCCCCATCACCAGGCCTTGTAGACCGCTCTAGTTAGTGGTATGAAAAGATTGATTGCCTCGTTCTCTCTTTTTCCCCTTTTTGTGAGAAGAGAGGTTAGAGCTGCTAGTATGCTTTTCAAAGGTGATGTTGTTGTTGAACCATTCACTGGTTTTGAGAACGGGGACCTTGCTGCTATTTTGATTATACGTGCATTTTTATGTGTGGTTTATGCAACAGTCGATCTACTTCGTCCGGCCACTCCCGCAGATATGACCCAATTCAAGAAAAATTTAATGCCTGCATCAAGATGAAGCAAACACAGAATCTGGAAAAGAAAAAACAAAAGAGACCAACTCAACTAAACTGACAACAGGAATCATTCATTCTAGATTTAATAGCTAGATTTGGCTAGTCAAAGAGCAAAAAATGAACAAAGAAAAAATTACCTCACTACATCATATTTTATCTTAAACAATTATGACTTAATTTGGTATTCAAAGGATTACTCCTATAAGAAAACAAAAAATATCAACTTACACTAGAGGAAAAAAGCCCAAGGGCTGCGGTCAAAAGGGGCCTAAGGGCTGCGTTTTTTGACCGCAGCCATTGGACTAGCAGCCCTTGGCATTTGGGAAGGGCTGCGGTTTTTAACCGCAGCCCTTAGCGCGTTAAGGGATGCGGTCATGGAAAAACCGCAACCCTTGGTGGGTTAAGGGCTGCGGTTAAGGGCCAAAACCGCGACCCTTTGTGAGTTAAGGGCTGCGGTTTTGGCCCTTAACCGCAGCCCTTAACGCGCTAAGGGGCTGCGGTTTTTGCCCGAACCACCCTTATGACCCAAAAAAATAAAAAATAATTTTTTTTTTTTTTTTTGCATTTTTTTTGCACTTAAGTTTCCCCAAACAATTATATATATATAAAAATATCATTCTCCATTACAAATTATGTTTTTTTACACAAATATAGAGAAAATATAATGAAGTCTCTTGTAACGTAGCCAGCGGCTTGTATGTAGCATGCGCCCACATACGCCATTGTTGTGAGTACAACTTCAACTTGTGTCTCGGGTTTCTACCGTGCGGTGTAGGAAGCGTGAAGCTACAAATTTTAGATCCTTTCTTTGTAAGGCGGAATGTTTCAACATCGGAGATGGCCCCGATTGTTCGAGTTGAGGATGGTAGTGTGTCATGAGGACATGAATCAAGTACCCATATGAGCAGTTCCTCACCACGAAACCACCATGATCGATTTGAGAAGAAGCGAAGAACCCGGTTCGGCCACCATACGTGGTATAGGAATCAAGTTGACCGCGAATGATGAAAGATATTTCACCCACATGGTCATGACCTTCACGTACAAGGAATGTGCCTTCAGTATAATGGGCAGGCACTAATCTTTCACATATCACGTCTAGTGTCAACTCGTCCATTTGGTCAAAATTAAAACTGGTACCTTCAACCATGCAAACAAAATTTTGATCTTAGTAGAAGGTATATATTTGAATCAATATGGTAGCTGAAGTGCAAGAAGCTATTGCAAAGGTCATGTTCACGTCACCTGATTTTTGCATAACTGAAATCATTCGTACTGATTAAATTGATTTTAACTAATTAAAACTGATAATTACTGATCTTAATTCTATTTTTTTTTTAAGCTGAAGTGGAGGAAATGTCATAATAGTAGCGATTGGTAAATTACGAGTTATATGAAGTATAAATGAGGACGAATAAGTTCATATAAGTTTGGATGAGGATTTTCTAAAGAGAAAAGACCGAAATCTTACTTGACGGACAAGGTTGAGACACAAATGGCGTTTGACTTCTTCTTCAATGTAATTTCTTTTGAGTCGCCACTCTTCTAGTCTTGCAGTGGTAGATAGCAAGTTCCTCTAAAACAAGTAAGAACGAAGTAGAAACAGGGAACAACTACAAAATGAGAGACCTTGATAAAGAAATACAAGCCTTATATTATGCAATAAGCCTTAATTTACTAGAACTAACTTGCATATTTGTAATGAGTGATGCCAAGAAAAGGAGTCCAAGCGTTCCGACTATGACACAGTAGATGTTTTCTGAAATGTATATGCTTGGCACTAGTGTCTCCGTCTGTTGAGTGCACCAAAAACATTTATTGATTAAACATAAGGCTAAAGAGGGTGACGAGATATCTCCCGGGGATGCACTCAACTTGTCCATTCTAGGTACATATTTATTGAAAGGTGTTAATGTTGGATTGTTGTAGCATTTAGTAAGAGATTGAGGAAGGAAATTAGAATGAAGATAGAAAGATGCGAGGGTGCATACCGAGTCATAATCATGCTTTCCACGATCGGCGGATGCCAAAAGATCATCCAATCCATTCCTAGCAATAGGAGGCGGTTTTCTGCGGATCCAACCGAAATCCTCCCCAATACTAGTGACGCTGCATCACAACAAAATCCAGTGTCTCATGAATACTTACGAAATACTCAAGAAATTAGTATAATTAGGAGTAATAGCTTACAAAAATACTAGGACGTCACTGTTGAGAATTAATATAGATAGATATAGGGAGATAGGCATAGTATTAGTTAATGAAAGAGAAAGCAGAAGCAGGGACCATCGTAAGTTTAGTGGAGATGTTGAATCCCATAGAAACCAACAAGACGAAATCAAACAAAAAAAAAGAGAGAGAGAGAGAACCATGGCAACAAGTAATAATCTAAAGAATTCTTCCCCACCCTCCACATTGTTAATTTGTTTGAAATGTTTTACTCATCTAGAAATACAAATATGCAATACTCATTGTGAAACAAAATACTCCTACTCAAATAGAAATAACATTTCTAGCTCAGTGAGAAGTTATGTGATGATATCGCATTCAATGTATTAGTTTCACATATTACAACTCAAATAACATCCAAAGTTTTACCATGAGCTACAACTTTCCCCTACAAAACAAACAAGAACAATAAAACAACGACAATAAAAAAAGGTTGCACTTAACAAGGTTGCATCGAACTCTGTCCATAAAAAAGTTAAAGAGTTTCTCGACCACAATAACTCTTTAGCATCATCAACCTCCAAAGTTCAAACAACAAACTATGGGTTACTCCCAAGCATAGGAACCTGCTAAGCCTCTACAGACATGTATATACAAGACTAAGACAAGACATACCAAGGAAACAAGAATAGAAAAATCTAAATGCCTAACACATTCCATAAGTTGAATTTCATAAATGATATTTGGACTAAACTGCAACCAAGGTAAGTTTTATTATGACCGAACACGACCAGGTTATTACACGAGTCCTAAAAGCGAAGAACCTTATTTCATTATCGAAAACTACATGTATAATCATTTTTCAATCACAACCTAGTCTTGAGACTTTAGGCTACACATCAATGGCTCAATCGAAGCCATCAATAGAAATTACGAGTTTATTTTAAAAAGAAAAAAAGATTTAAAATATATAAAGGATTTACCATAGTACACTTGTTGTGCTGTTATTTGTTGTATACTATGCTATGTGATCAACGACCTTCAATTCCATCCTATTTGAGAACCAAAATTGCAAAATCATACCCTAGCTCATGAACCTCTGGTTCATACATAATAGTAATACATAATTGTTGTGCATAGATTTTTCAAGTAACACAAACAATTTCGTTCTTCAACCAGCCAAATTTGTATCACTATTGCATCAAAACAATATAAGAACACAATTTCACTATCTCACAGTACCAGCAACTACTACCAACAGAATCACCAACAAAACAACAAAAAAAATCACCTGAGAAGCGGTAGTACCAACTAAAGATGGAGTTAATCCCTCCATACTCTGACCTTCCCCATCCTTCATGTTTCACAACCTAAACCATCACCAAATCTCATCACAATAATTTTTTTTTATAAAAAACCTAAGATATAATTAGTTATTTTTCACCACACAAAAAAAAAGGCTTGCTTGAAAAATTAGGAGTGAGAATAGACGGACCTTTGGGCGGGATCATCATCACTGGAGCGAAAACCGCACGAGGACGACCCATCGAAGAACGTGAAATTGAATAACTTCAAGCAGCAATTTGGGGTTTAAAATGCATAGAGGATTGGAATTTGGAGGAAAAGCTCCAAAATTGTTCAAGAGTTCCAATTTTGGTCTTCGCCTTGTTAGGATTTCGATCCGTTCTTTCTTGAGTGTTAACCTAATTTCAAACCAACAATGATAAAAAAGAGTTAAAATTAGAGAAGAGAGGCCATAGATGAGTTGAGCGATGATACCGGCGCCGGGAGGCCATTGATGAGAGCATCAACCGGTGGTCGCGCGACGAAGATGAAAGGAGGAGAAGAGTGAGGGAAGGAGGCGCGGTTGAGGAGATAAAGAGTGAGGGAAATCTTCGCAGGTGTCACCGGAGTTGGAGAGAGTGAGCGTCGTCGGGGAATTCGAGTGGGAATTTGGCGCTGAATAGGAGAGAGGCGGCAGTGAGAGAGAGGTTAGGGAGGGAGAGGTGAGAGAGGGAGACGATTGAGAAATTTAGGTAAGTGGCTTTTGTGCGTGTGGTAAGGGTCGCTTATTTTATATTTGGGCCCATCAAGGGTTGCGGTCGCCCAAAAC
Organism: Beta corolliflora; assembly: GCA_947648045.1. Lineage (NCBI taxonomy): Eukaryota > Viridiplantae > Streptophyta > Magnoliopsida > Caryophyllales > Amaranthaceae > Beta > Beta corolliflora. Next base: position 2,015,713 of record CANSZD010003249.1, read on the forward strand.
CGCAGCCCTTATTCTAAAGGGCTGCGGTTTTTGGGCTAACCGCAGCCCTTCACTATTAAGGGCTGCGTTTTTTTAAAAACGCAGCCCTTGTGCCGCAGCCCTTGCGTTTTTTTCCACTAGTGTTACTTGAGATTGTATATACAAGTATATTTGAGATTTAATGTACTTGAAATTTAATGTACTTGTAGTGTACGAGTGATGTATATATAGTAACTATTTGATGAACATGGCCAAACTCATACCCATTACCCAACTAAAGAAAATCCAAAAATGATCAAACACTTCAAAAGCAACCCACATGAGTTCCACAGCAGTGTATAGTGCAAAACGACATATATAGAAGAATGTGAACAAAAGTTCTAGTAACATTCCTTCAGCATCATATGTAGTCTCTAAAACACCAAATTTTCGATTTAAGGATGTGAAAAAATAGCTTATAATTAGGGAATCCATGAATTAACAGTTGAGCACATGTACATCAATACTAACAAAATTAAATTACATGAATTATTTTTATTGAAAAAGGAATTCCATGAATTAGGTTTATATTTCTTACAAATCTGACCTTTTACATAAACACATGAGCTCGATAGAGAAAAGAGGCAAAGAAGTTTGAAGAAACAAAACATTCAAATTAGTATTACAATAGTACTTTCCCCATTATGGTTTACAAAAATAGTCTCATTTTCAGTGTTCTTGTAAGTGTACCCCACAAAATTCAGGTCCTTCGATGAAAGCATTCAAGCCATATTTAAAAGGAGAGAAAAATTCGACAGAGAAACATGAAAAGGGGTAAAAAAAAAAAAGGAAACAAACACCACAACTTCTTAAAGACAGCAAAAGGAAGAAATGCATAAAATTTGAAAAACAGATTAATTGAAGAAAAATAGTCACTTATTACAATGATAACTATGTGAGGGAGGATACAGCAGACGATATATTTAATTTAAGCTTGTTTAGATAACTGTACAAACCCAAAGTAGTCGAGCTAATTATATGCTTATAAGTCATAACTGAGGCAAACAGAGCAAAAGTGTAATTTCTAGACTGCATATAGACATGATTAGAATGCTTGGAGGCTAATTTGAGATCTAAAACACCAAAACAAAAATGATGACTTAAAAGTACATCACATTTTACCGTACTTTTCTCCATGGACCTGTCTTTGATGATGATTGAGCTTGAAAGTCAGCCTGGATATATCTCAAATACTGTAAGTCTAACAATAATTAAATACAAAAAAGATGCAGATTATCAGCAACACGACATAGAGGTGAGAGTACCTCATCAAACTTCTCAAAATTTTGTGTGTCTAACTCATCGTTAACCTCAGGGATAAAAGCAGCTTACATTTGGTATATCCTCTGCCGATCAATATCACAAAACCATGGATGAACCTGAAATTATGGTATATTTAGATATAGAAGAAAATGGTTAGCTCCTTAATCTTTAGCAAATTTTCAAGTTCTAAAAGAACTAAGAACAGGACAGACCATACAACACCTTTATTTCATTAGCACTATTTGACCCAAGTCTCTGATTAACATTGCACAACAGTTTACTAGTGAGATCTTTTGCTTCTAGAGATATCTTTGCATCCTCAGGAAACTTTAGATGAGTTCTCCAATTCACTATCTGCAAAATGTGGAAGCAGGGAAACCTTCTTAAACCATTGACCAACTTCTGGCATGTACAATCTTAATGTTTTTTTTTTAAAGGACGATCTTAATTTATATACAAGTTTACAGCAAAACCTATCAGGAATGCTAAGGGGAAAAAAAAGAATAAGCTTTATCTTCCAGCTAGTACATCACACACCTAATGCTACAATGTATGCGCAACAACAAGAAAATATAGAAAAGAAAACCGATGCATATGCAACTCGAACTTGGACTTAAGATAGCTTAAAAATAAAAAGGAGATAAACAAGTGTATTTAGTATTTACCTTCCTACATGTTGTCATGGGGTCATCTGAGTAAAAAGGTGGATATCCTACAAGCAATTCAAACATTATTGCCCCGAGTTACCAACTGTAATCATACATTCAGAAACAGCATCATCTAATTCCAAATCAATTCTATTTCTATCATTCAACTAAGTCCAAATATGGAATTTTTTGAGCTTATCAGTGAGTAAAAAACTTAGAAAAAAATTTGAATCTTAAATCTACTCAAACATTAGAACCAAGATATTATCAATAGTCTGTAGTTACATTATCATAATTATCACAAGTTATCCATGACTCATTATCAATTGATATAACTAATGGTGGCTTAAAATACATCACCAGTGGCTTAGAAGTGCATCACTAGTTGCTTTAAAGTACATCACCAATTACAAATACAAACCAAAACACATAAATGCCATATTACCTAAAAAATATGGAAGTTTTACCATACAAAGATTGTGATCGAAAAAAAATAGTGCGAAACAAGTAAAACAAACATGCAAACTGAGAATCACATTTTTCGAATCTTAATTTCAGAGTACCAACATCAAAGTTATGACAACGAACCCTAACATCCAAGATATAACTAAAAAATAGAGCTTAAAAAATCAGAAAAATTACCACTTTGAATCTTCCTCGGTGGACAATTTCGAATCTTGATTCTTGTCCGAGCTTCAATTAAGGACGAAATTTTTAGTTTTGAATCTTGTTCGAGCTTTGATAATGGAGGATGAAATTATTGGTTTGTACAGTGGTTGAGGCGTCGAGCTATTGTAGGTAGGTGAAGGAAGCACAGTCGTTCTTTTTGGATTAATGAAACACGATTAATGACGGCCGTTAGATTAGAGTAATCCAAGGGCTCGGATTTATTCTCATATAACTAGGTATTCTCATATAACCATATTGTTCTCACGTGAGCCCAAATATATATATATATATATATAAGACCTACCATTTTGAATTTCAGCTGAATGCTAAGTGCAGCAAAATCAGAGCCATAAGAAATTCAAATACATTTTTTGGTGCACTTCACAGAAATGGTAATTGCCACAATGTCTTTTGATACGAATTCACTTTTGGCAGGTTGTAAGGATTCTATTTAGTGTCATTTTCACCAAGATTTAATATTTTGAACATACAGAATTTGGTTCTGAGACACTTTGTGCACATAAATGGATCTAAAAGTTAGAAAGATTGGAACCCATGCATTTTGATTGGAAGACCAAGAGGATCTCCCTTTGCAACTTGAAGCTTTAATTGTTAATTATCTGCGTCGGTTGACAGGCAAGAGTCGACGTCAATCACTAATTTGCGTCGAATAGGGGGGGTAAGGTTCGACACAAATGTGATTTCAGGATTCTTGCTTTAGTTAATTTGCGTCGGGTTCTTGTTGGGAACCGACGAAAATTCTCTATCTGTGTCGTTTACCCTACTGTTCGACGCAAAATGACATTTTTGTACTAGTGAAGCTTCAGCTTAGTCTTGTAGACATATGGTGTTTGTGTTTATTGATAGGCTTTTAGAAGGCACAAATTGAATGTAGGAAAGATGCATTTAGTATTGGATCTTTGTAGTTTAATTTGTATTAAAACGATTGTAATGTGTCTATTGGTGACAATTTTGCTATACTACTGTAGATATTAAATTACCATTACCATAAAGGTCACTAGTCTGCTTTTCAAGACTGCGACTGCATTCGAATTTGCTGTAGAATTTGTTCACCAAGGTTGAGAAGTTGCCAATGCTTCCTGGTTTGAGTGATCCGAGCCATTTGAGAGCAGGTCCAGTCAGCGTTGCTCAGAAGGACTTGCACATACATACTTCAATTACGTGGAATGGAATGGACGCTTGCCACATCCGCTGCTTGTAATGGGCGACATGCTCCGTCGGGTCGGTAGATCTGTCATATGTTGCGGTCAGGATGGGAAGGTTGAGCTTTTTCGGCAACGCTGCTTTGGCGATCTCTTCCACGAACTGGGACGCTGCATATCCTTCGCGATGCTCGAAGACACTTGGAGTTGGGGCTCCGGGAAGTTGAGACAGGATATGGCGATTATGCTTCTCGATCATTGCCATTCTCTTGGCCATGACGTCGCCTTCTTTGGGTGGACCATCTTCTGGAGTTCCATCTTCTTTCACTTCAGCATCATCATCGAAATCTTCTGAATCAGAACTTTCCTCGTCGGAGAGGGAGGGCATGGACGAGATATGCCAATGTTCTTGGAACGTCGCTGCTTGGACGCCTTAGTCGAGGCCAATTCTTCCTTTAGCTTTTGACGTAGTGAATTCAGAGCACAGACGATGTTGTCCTTTTTCATTTGCTCCATTTCAGCTTTCATTTTCTCTCAAGCGGCTTGCATTTCGGTAGGATCTATTGATGTGAAGGATGATGATGTTTGATCGTTAGCGAGAGTTGATGAAAGATCTGGCTGTTGGCCCCACGATGGGCGCTAAATTGTTTATGCAGATTTTTGCCTTAGCGACAAGGATAGATTATGAGACGCCAACAACCAGATTATAGCAATTTAAGGAATGTAAACGCAAGGGGAATTAGATGGGGAATAACACAAGGAGATGGTGACGCGGAAAAACCTCAATGAAGGTGGGTAAAAAATCGCGGGTGGATATGAGTGCACCAATCCACTATATGCAACTGACGCTCAGGATGAACGACAGTCAATACACCCTAGGATGATGAATCTAAGTACAGAAGTAGTATTTGCAAATGTAAATAACAATAGTCTAGAAATGGAATGTAAAATGTTGTGAACACTGATTGCCTATGAAAATACTTTGTGCGTAGGAATATTGTAGAGAGATTGTAACCCCTTTCCTCTTGATCCTGCGAGCTTTTGTAGAATTTGACTAATCAATTCTTTAAAATTGATTATAATCTCTAGTTTATGCTCAATTTATGTCTTTGTCAAACATAGTCAATATGTAAACAATCTATCTATACTAATATATTAAAAGTCGTCCCTAAGATTTGATCGCGAGATCACAAACATATATATTGTCTTAACCACTAAACCAAGTGAGACTTGATATTATTATTTCAAAGTAAAATATTAATAATTAAAAAATATAATTACGCGGGGCGTAACTCGGGCTGAAAACTAGTAGTTTGCAACTAAAAGATGCCGGAAGGTATAATAATGACAACTATTGTATTTAATACTCCATTTCCTCTGCTCTGCATTTAAACTACTTGAGCTTTAAACTAATCTTGTTCATCAATCTCCATAAAACAATCTATTTCTCAGCAACCCACAAAAAGAATACAAAGACATCAAAGTCTTATTGCAGAAGATAGAGTAACAAAAAGTAATCATGAGGCCCAAAATTTACCTCTTTGGAGACTCCATAACTGAAGAATGTTCCAGTAATGGAGGTTGGGGTGCTTCTCTTGCCAACCATTTCTCTCGTATGGTATGCACACCACCTGTTCGACTTTATGTCTCAAACACATATCACTATATCATTTGATTTTTTATTCATGATTTTCAATTGGGTTTTATGGGTTTTGATCAAATTTTGATTTTTTATTCATGATTTTAAATTTGGTTTTATGGGTTTGATCAATTTTTGAATTTTTTCTATATTAAAATTATTATTTTGGTATCAGGCTGATATTGTGGTAAGAGGATACATTTGATTTCTCTCTGGCGGTGACGGTGTTTTTTTGAGCAAATGACGCTTGTCTTGATGATCGTTATGCAGCCTTTCAACACGTGCCTTTAGATGAATACAAGCAGAACCTTCATTTCATTTTCTCCTTCCTCATGGTGTGATCATGTTCACCCTCATTCATCTTTTTGTCAAATCTTTCAGTCTTTTTGTCTGTGTTGCGCATATAGCAAAAGATTGAGTTCATTCATCATACACCCGTGAGTGCCCTGTGCATAGTATGTCCAAGATTAATTTATACTCATTTGAACACTTTTTTTTTAGTACATTTTACTTATTTTGGATGATTTTAAATGAGCAATGAGCAAAAAAATAGTCTTTAGTGTACCATGATTATGGTATATCCGGTTGTATAATGAAATTTGTAGAAAAGATTTGGTTAGGAACAAATAGTTAATTGGGAAACTTTTTGGTTAGGAACAAAAAGTAAAAAAAAAAAAAACAATAGCTTGACAGTTCTCTACTTCTCTGCAACTCTGCAGGCAATGTGACAAAGGGTATTTTGGTCGTTGGACAAAACACATAAGGTCAAACTACCTAACTAGATCACTAAACTAATTAAAGTGGCAAGCAAGGGCCATTCTTCCACAAGGACTAAGGAACACCAAAATGTATTGATAAAACAATAAGCTAGGCCGGAATCAAGTCGGAAATTGTCAGTAACCAACTAAGAACTACGAAAAAGCTAAATATCAAAGATAAATAAAGTTAGGAGATGGGATTAAACACCAACTAATCATGAAATAGGCATAAGAATATCAAATATAGAGATAATGCATGAACACTACTTGAATTAGCTATTGACCCAACACACAACTCCCATCCTACTCTCATAGGCGGAGAAATCCTCAAAGACATCAAATAAGGACTCTCATCCATTACTAACATATCCCGAGGTTCAAAGTAACCCAAGTCAATAATTAAAATCAATAGGTCACACTCTCATGCCAACCTAAATCAATCAACTCCAATCTAATACGACATTCAAGTGATCAAAGAGAATGCAACATAGATTAGAAGATCTAAACAAGCAATAATTTAATCACGCAAATCTCTAAATTCAATCTCAAATGCCCGATTCAATCATTGTTGGGTTTTCACCCAAACCCTAACCAACAAACTACTCCATAAATACAAAAATGAGGACTTTAGAGAAGTTAAGCACTAATAACATGATAATAATCATTAATCTAACAATAAACTAAACAAAATAAACCACATATAATTAAACTAAGCATGAACAATTAATCTAATAGAAACAATTAAAATAAGAAACAAAAGAGGAAAGAGAGTAAGAAATTCTCATTGATAGATGAAAAGAAAACTTCAAATCTTCTTGTCACTAGATGATTATCCAAAATCTTCCATTTTTCATTGATTTTCTCACTTTCTCTCTCTAGGTTTTGAGACTTTCTCTCACTTAAAATCCTAATCTAAGACTAATGGAGCCTAATCCTCCCTCAACTAGGGTCTGCCCTCATAAATTAGGGATGAGTCCTATTTATATGTACAACTCTTACATCATTAATGAGTCGCGAAAACAACAGAGCTGTCCGGAAATTTGAAAGGAGCGGGCGCTCCTAAGGAAACTGGTATTGGCAGAAAGTTGGAGCGACCAGGGAGCGGGCGCTTCAAATAACACGGAGCGGGCGCTCCTTTGAAAAAAGGGAGCGGGCGCTCCTAAGAAAACTGGGCAAACAGCTCAACTTCAAATGGCCATAACTTTCTCGTTTTTAATCCAAATCAAGCATGTGACCTATCGTTGGAAATATAACGAGCCAAATTTTAATCTCCAATTTGAATCAATGCAAGATGATTTGTGGTCTGTAAGATATGGTCGTTTGAAGTGGACCATGTTATGAACTTTACTTCTTCAACTCCCATTTGCCTTCGTCCCTTCATTATTCATGCTTTACTCCTCATTTGTGCATTCCTTTGGCTTTTATAGGTGAAATCAAAAGTATATTTTAATTGGACCTACAAAGAACCAAAAAAATGTAAAAAGTAACTCGAAAAGTGAAACAATGACACAAATCTAAAAAGAACTAGTAAAACAAAAAGATGCAATTTAAGCAAAACAAACATATAAAAGGGGTAAAATAGAAAAGAAAGGTTAAATATAGGGATAAATAAGGGGTTTAGAGTGATATAAATATCACTCATCAAATTCCCCCAAGTTTAACCTTTGCTCGTCCTCGAGCAAACAAAATAAAGAGAGTGAAAAACTATGCTAAGAAAGCAATAAGTGCTAACGCACTTTTGTAGGAATTACGGTTGCATTTAGCATATGCAACAAGCTCTTTAAACCCCTAGATCGCTCTAGTGGACGAGTTTGCTCTCGTGAGGGCTTAACCCACAACTCTAATCAAGCACAAATATATATAATTAGCCCAAAGTCATCTCTTTAACCATGGTTCACAAAGCAATAGGCAATTAAGCAAACTTTCAAAGCATAACTATTATCAATATGTATCCATGACTTAGGAATATAGGGGATAGGCTAATCTAAGGTGCAAAATTAACACTATCAAAAGCTTCAACCATCAATTAGAGTCTACTTAGGTATTCAAGAGTCACAAATCGTTCTCAAATGGATGAAGAAGGTCCCAAGATCGATCCTAATCACCTATGGCGCACATGAACTCCCCCAAACTTAACTTTTGCTAAGAAAAAACATGATTGTAGGATTAAAATGATTGAGCAAAGGGTCTAGAGTCTCAATGTTTAAGCCATAATGACATTCATCATTACTAGGAAAACTCTACTTATTAACTTTTCGAGTTCCCACTCAAACATTTCAACTAACCCACTTTCTCAATGACATGTGGTAATTACCACTTATTGACTTTTTTTTGTTTGTTTTTTTTGTTTTCATGGACTTTAATAGGCTTATTATGCCTTGTGGGCTCATTGGCTCTACTTATTGGACTCAAGACTTAAAACACTTTTCTTTTTACAATCGAATTTAACTCTTAGCATAGCTTGTTTTGAGGTAAATACTTGTGCAACAAAGAAGATTTCAAGAATCAACTAGGGTCACTACAACTTCCAAAAGAGAAATAATTTGACACTTTTTAACACAAAGTTTGACAACATTTAGAATTATAGAATGCCTTTTCAAGTAGAAAATCAAGCAACAAAGATTAATCTATCCCTAATCGCCCCAATTTACACATACAAGCATCCAATGAAAATACCTATACTCATCTACCCAAATGACCAAAGCAAAGGAATCCACATAAATTTACCAACAACATGAATCTTCCCTTGGACATGAAATGCTTTGTACTTTTCTTATTCCTCATTTTTTTTTGGATTTTCAATTTTTTCAATTTCTTTGGGAAAAAGAAAAGAAATTAAACGAAAATATTTTTAGATTTTGAATTTATGCAAAAATGAGAAAATCAAATAAACAAAGTATATACACCTCCCCCAAGCTAGCGAATAGTTACTCCTCCAAGCTAGAATAAAGCATTGTCCTCAATGCTTGAACAAGAAGATCAAAGGGAGGGAGGGAGGGAGGGAGGGAGGGGAAAGAAACATCCAAACCAACAAGCATATGTTCCACAATCATAAAGCATTAGAGAAAGAGAAAAGGAGGGATGCTACCGGATAGTAGGTGGGTGTATATACCCGCAAATGACCCAATTTCTCCATTTCTAATCAAATTCTTCAAAATTATGATTTGCTTTCCACGTACTATTGAGAATGGTTGTTATTCGAACTATGTACCTAAACCCAAAATAATGGATAGAAAAAAAAATTAAGCAAAATAAAAAAAGAAAATCAAAGCAATAAATCACGGGTTACTTCCCGAGAAAGGCTTGTTTAAGGTCCCAAGCATGACCTTTCTAGTAAATAACCCGACAAAGAGCGCAAGAGCTTGTCAAATGTATTGGCACACATTTCAAAGAAGACACCATATGCAATAAGTATAGAATGAACATGCACAAGGTATGGTGCATTTCTATGCAAAAATTGAGGAGGGAGGCGCCGAGAATAAGTATAATCAAAAGAAAAATCAAGAAAATAGGAAGAAGTATCAAAAGAGTAAGGAAACAAAGAAAAAACTGGCAAACTCTCCTCGACAAACTCTTTTTGCTTGGGAATCTCACTATTTTCCTCAAAATCAACCAAATGAGGCACTTGAAGGGAAAAGGAGGAAATGGGCTCATCTAATGGAGGTAATTTGAGTAAATAAGGGAAAGAGATGGGAAAGGAAGGAACTAGGTCGAGGTTTCTTGAAAATGGGATATAAGGTGAAGGAATAGAAACTAAAGTTTCACAAATGGCTTCTCCTATATCACAAGTCTTCAAGTCACACACTTTTTCAATCAATAATTCCTTATAAACATCTTTACCATCATCTAAAACCTCAAAAACATCACCGACCATCAAATGAAGTATCTCACTTCAAATTGACCAATGTCTTTACTCAAGCATGAAGAGGTAGGAGAAGATGAGTACTCTAAAGCACAAGGAGTGAGGGTAAGGTCCAATTCATTAGACATAGACGCATGAGACTCAAAAAGAGAATGTATAGACTCATAAACATCATCACTTTCAACAACATCCTCAATAATGGGTCTTTTCTCCTTAAAAGCATACCCCTCATCATCACTACTCCAAAAACCATCATCAAGATCTAGGCGACTCTTTCCTAATTGATTTTCATTTTCAACATCCTTCGAATCAACATTATTAAACGCAAGAATGTCATCATTGCAGCCCCATTTTTCCCTCAACAATTTCAAATCAATTTCCAACTGTAAAAGGGGATCATCAATAGGTTGGGGAGCATTTTCAAAATCAAATTGGGTCAGAGGTTCACAATTAAGCATATGAGAATCAATATAGGGGACATGGGGCACTTGATTGAAATCCATGCACAAATTCGATGAATATTGAGAAGTAGTATGAAAATCATCAACATTATAGTGTACTTCATTATTATAAGCATAGGAGGGAGGGGGATCATAGGATAGATCATGGGAATTCATGCAATAATTTGAGGACAATTCATGAGATGCATGAACATCATTAACATTAGAATATACATCATCCAAATGAGTGCAAGATGGGGGAGGAATACAAGTCTCGGGTTCATAACTAAAGAAATTTTTAATATTTTGATTTGTATGCATTGACATTTCCCATTCATATGTATCTCTAGCCAACCACTCAAATAGACTCCAAGCATCATTCAAAGATTGAGCAAGTAAATCACAATTAGACATAGACTCTACCACCTTTCTAGTTTCTTCATTTAGACCCTCAAACATCACATCACAAATTTTCCTTTTTTCAAAGCCATGGTCACAACCAAGAGAATCTCCAAGCCTCCAATAGTACCTCCAAAATACTTCATGTTCATATTGGGGAAGAGAGAAAATTGCCATTTTTTTGAATTTTTTTTTAAAAAAAAAAAAGAAAGAAAAGAAAATCGAATCAAATAAACCAAAGAAAATAAAAATATTCACAAGTAGCCTAGACTCATCTAATCAACATAAATCAATGTTAGCCGAAGTCCCCGGCAACGGCGCCATTTTGACAAAGGGTATTTTGGTCGTTGGACAAAACACCTAAGGTCAAACTACCTAACGAGACCACTAAACTAAGTAAAGTGGCAAGCAAGGGTCATTCTTCCACAAGGACTAAGGAACACCAAAATGTATTGATAAAACATTAAGCTAGGCCGGAATTAAGTCGGAAATTGTCAGTAACCAACTAAGAACTACGAAAAAGCTAAATATCAAAGATAACTAAAGTTAGGAGATGGGATTAAACACCAACTAATCATGAAATAGGCATAAGAATATCAAATATAGAGATAATGCATGAACACTACTTGAATTAGCTATTGACCCAACACACAACTCCCATCCTACTCTCATAGGCGGAGAAATCCTCAAAGACATCAAATAAGGACTCTCATCCATTACTAACATATCCCGAGGTTCAAAGTAACCCAAGTCAATAATTAAAATCAATAGGTCACACTCTCATGCCAACCTAAATCAATCAACTCCAATCTAATACGACATTCAAGTGATCAAAGAGAATGCAACATAGATTAGAAGAGCTAAACAAGCAATAATTTAATCACGCAAATCTCTAAATCCAATCTCAAATGCCCGATTCAATCATTGTTGGGTTTTCACCCAAACCCTAATCAACAAACTACTCCATAAATAGAAAAATGAGGACTTTAGAGAAATTAAGCACTAATAACATGATAATAATCATTAATCTAACAATAAACTAAACAAAATAAACCACATATAATTAAACTAAGCATGAACAATTAATCTAATAGAAACAATTAAAATAAGAAACAAAAGAGGAAAGAGAGTAAGAAATTCTCATTGATAGATGAAAAGAAAACTTCAAATCTTCTTGTCACTAGATGATTATCCAAAATCTTCCATTATTCATTGATTTTCTCACTTTCTCTCTCTAGGTTTTGAGACTTTCTCTCACTTAAAATCCTAATCTAAGACTAATGGAGCCTAATCCTCCCTCAACTAGGGTCTGCCCTCATAAATTAGGGATGAGTCCTATTTATATGTACAACTCTTACATCATTAATGAGTCGCGAAAACAACAGAGCTGTCCGGAAATTTGAAAGGAGCGGGCGCTCCTAAGGAAACTGGTATTGGCAGAAAGTTGGAGCGACCAGGGAGCGGGCGCTTCAAATAACACGGAGCGGGCGCTCCTTTGAAAAAAGGGAGCGGGCGCTCCTTTGAAAAAAGGGAGCGGGCGCTCCTAAGAAAACTGGGCAAACAGCTCAACTTCAAATGGCCATAACTTTCTCGTTTTTAATCCAAATCAAGCATGTGACCTATCGTTGGAAAGATAACGAGCCAAATTTTAATCTCCAATTTGAATCAATGCAAGATGATTTGTGGTCTGTAAAATATGGTCGTTTGAAGTGGACCATGTTATGAACTTTACTTCTTCAACTCCCATTTGCCTTCGTCCCTTCATTATTCATGCTTTACTCCTCATTTGTGTATTCCTTTGGCGTTTATAGGTGAAATAAAAAGTATATTTTAATTGGACCTACAAAGAACCAAAAAAATGTAAAAAGTAACTCGAAAAGTGAAACAATGACACAAATCTAAAAAGAACTAGTAAAACAAAAAGGTGCAATTTAAGCAAAACAAACATATAAAAGGGGTAAAATAGAAAAGAAAGGTTAAATATAGGGATAAATAAGGGGTTTAGAGTGATCTAAATATCACTCATCACAAGGTCATTGATGGACCATCCCCTTCTTTTTAAAGCCATAAGTTTTGTCAAATGTCAATATTCTATATCATTCAAAATAAGGGATCATTAAGTGAAATTTAGATCGTCACTTCAGTATTACTACTTTGATTACAAATAGATGCTCATATATTAACATAACATACAAGTATTACAATTCCTCGGTTTTTCAATAACTGATACACTTTAACTTATGCACTATTCATAGTTTCATACACTTCACTTTGACCGTATTTTATTTAATAATATATAAAAACAAAATTGACAATATCCAATACTATTGGATTTGTTTCAATGAAAATCTTCAGACTATCAAATTTTTATAATTTTTATGAATACATGAGATATTAACCATCAAAGACTCAAAGTTGTGCGCTGATAATTGTAAAAGTCAAAGTGTGTCACTCAATGAGAAATGGAGGAAGTATAAGCCATTCCCACTTTTTAATGTGAAGTTTGACATCATATCTTCCCCCTAATATTGTGATTAGAAATTAAAGAAGATATTATTTTCAAAACCGTCTAAAAGTATAATTTTCTAGTTACTTTTTATTTTATAGAAATTAGCTCTATAAATTTCACATATTGAAAATAAGGGAGCAGTGACCCTACTATTTGGTTAAATTGCCAAAACAATGCTCAGTAAATAATACAATAGATTGGTCATTATATCTATTTTTTTAACACTTTGGAACATCAAACTGATAATTCCATGGGAAGTTTTGAGGGAGGGCACATTGTTTCTTCTATTATTTAGCTATTCCTTCTTTGCGTGGGTCCTTTGTCATCATATATGGCATGACTGCGACTAAGAGAGAACCATGAACTAGTGTAAAAGTTTGCAATTAGTGCAGAAATTGACTACTTGGAAACATCAATTATTGCCACTTTCTTTATGTTTTTGTGCAAGCTTACGGTTGTGATATTTGCTTCAATAATTTGCACCAACTGCTGTATATGTCACATAATTTACATTGCTTGTCATTGTCAAGGTTGGCCTTTGATTTCCACTTGTCATTGTCAAGGTTGGCCTTTGATTTCCACGAAGAGAAAGGGAGGCATAGTGTAATGATGCAATCATTGTATCCAGAATGTTCAATGTGATTCCTTGTTTTTTCATGCTAAAGCCAATACAAAGTTTCTATGGAAAGTGGAATTAGTGCACCACCTTTCATGTTTGTATAAAATTCAACATGGCTACTACCCTACTAATTTGTGAGTTTTAGTAATGGAAATCTACCTTTATTAGATTCGCAATCGCATGCTATGCAATATGCATGAAAGGTATGCATGGCTTTATTTACCTGAGCTGATATGTTAAATACTTCTATATCATATGATGAAGAATTTGCAATACCCATTAATAGAAAGAAGGAAACTAGTTTGTATATTCAATTCTTTCTGAACTTCACTCGACCCCTTATATGGCATTTTCCTCCTAGTCATAAACAATGGAAAAACTCAATTACAGTTGGGATTATTGTGGTCAAAGTTATATCACCTTGTGATCTATCCAAATATTTTCAATTAGGGACATGAATGCTTAATTGGGTGACATTAGCACCAATTATCTAACCTTGATAATAGACTTTAGTTTTTTTTGTTTATCAAACTCTAATAGGAAAAAAAAAATAGTATATGTTTCTGCTAAGAAATTAAGGATTGTGATTGGTTGAGAGAGGTGATGTGGGCCCCAAGATCGATCGCCTGAGCTCCGATATCCGTACGCCGGAATCCTGCAAAACAAGGTCAGACTACCCGGAGGTGGTTCCGGGATCGCCCCTCCGACGCTCAAGTCAGATGTGATTGAGGTAGAGAGAGAAGTAAAGTCTAGAGAGAGATGTTCTAGTTTTGTTAGGTGAGTTGAATATTGTTCATTGATGAGGCGGTTGGTTTTTATAGTGTTGGGGATTTCCAGGACGGAAACATTGTTCAGATGGGCCTTTTTGGTGTCAATGGGCATGTTACCTTTTCGGGCAATGATTGCTTCATCCCTTTGGAGGTTCCCCAGATGCTGGTGATTAGGTCAACTTTCGTGTGGGACCGACTAGTAGGGTGTGCACCTGGTCCAAACCGGGCCAGGGCCGGGCCGGGCCGGTTGGACCGGTGGGACCGGAATCCCAAATTTTTTGGACCGGGACCGGACCGGAATATTCGGTCCGGTCCCGGTCCGACAGAAAAATTCGGTCCGGTCCGGTTTTGGACCGGTTGGACCGGAATTAATATTTTTTTATATAAAAAAAAAACTTTTTCTTAGATTTAAATATATTTATAAATTCAATATATTAAAATATAATAATTCTAAAAGCAATAATCTTAAAGACAATAAATATGAGGTTTTAACTTTCTAACTTTTTAAGTTTTAAACTGTTTTTTAACCTTTAAACTTTTTTTTAAAAAAAAAAAAACAGGAATTCCGGTCCGCCGGTCCGGACCGGAAAATTCCGGGTTTGGACCGGACCGGACCGGAAACCCGGAATCCCAAAATTTCATGGACCGGGGACCGGACCGGAAAATTCCGGTCCGGTCCATTCCGGTCCGGTCCGGTCCGGTTCCGGTCCGAATTCCGGTCCCGGTCCAAAAGTGCACACCCCTACCCACAGCTGCCACCTGTCCCAGGCTTTAGTAGGCTTTTGTGCTCCTTCATTGGGCTGCTGATTAAATGAGCCCAAACAATTAGCCCCATGCCATAGATGGGGGATCCCAGAAATCCGACTGGAGGGGAGCCTGTCTGTGGCGGAATAGCAGCCGTCTTATTCCTGACTGGTTGACGACCGGCTTGAGTTGGCGGGTAGAATGGACCATGGCGTCGACCAAGTTCACCCTTGCTGAGGAGGTTCACGCAGACCCTCATCTTCAGCTGGAAGAAAAGACGCCGACCGGGTCCCCTCCTTGCTGGAAGGATAGAAGCCGACCCTGTCATTTCTTAGTGAACAGGGAGAGAACCGACCGGGTCATTCCCGGTTGGCAAGAAGATTCCGACCAGCCCCCTCCCATCTTGGTGAGGAAGAGGTCGACCGGGTCATTCCCTGATGAAGGGGAGTGCCGACCCGGTCATCTCTTACTTAATGGGAAAAATGCCGACCGGGCTACGCCCCGGTGAGGGGAGGGCGCCGACCCGGTCATTTCCCACTTGAAGGGGACGATGCCGACCGGGTCACTCCTTGGTGAAGGGAGAGTGCCGAGCCGGTCTTCTCCTCTTTGAAGAGGAGGATGCCGACCGGGTCACTCCCTGGTGAAGGGAGAATGCCGACCGGGACACTCCCTGGTGAAGGGAGAGTGCCGGCCCGGTCATCTCCTCTTTGAAGGGGAGGATGCCGACCGGGTCACTCCCTGGTGAAGGGAGAGTGCCGACCCGGTCATCCTTCTTTCTGAAGAGGAGGATGCCGACCGGGTAACTCTCTGATGAAGGGAGAGTGCCGTCCCGGTCTTCTATTCTTTGGAGTGGATTATGCCGACCGGGTCACTCCCTGGTGAAGGGAGAGTGCCGACCCGGTCATCTCCTTTTTGGATGGAACGTGGCCGAGGGATCACTACCAGCCGACACTTAGGCCGAATGTGGCATGAAATCCCTTTTGGCCGAGAAGGGTATAGAACCACTCGGATGAGGGGCTAATGAGCCCCAAGATAGTCCGAGTGGGTGCTAGCTGGTACTTGGCCACACTTGACCAAGTACAGAAGCGACTCGGCAAAGGAGGAGGGCTCCTGTTGGTCGAGTAGGGTATGGAGCCACTCGGATGAGGGGCTAATGAGCCCCAAGATGGTCCGAGTGGGTGCTAGCTGGTACTTGGCCATACTTGACCAAGTACAGAAGCGACTCGGCAAAGGAGGAGGGCTCCTGTTGGCCGAGTAGGGTATGGAGCCACTCGGATGAGGGGTTAATGAGCCCCAAGATAGTCCGAGTGGGTGCTAGCTGGTACTTGGCCATACTTGACCAAGTACAGAAGCGACTCGGCAAAGGAGGAGGGCTCCTGTTGGCCGAGTAGGGTATGGAGCCACTCGGATGAGGGGTTAATGAGCCCCAAGATGGTCCGAGTGGGTGCTAGCTGGTACTTGGCCATACTTGACCAAGTACAGAAGCGACTCGACATGAGCAATAATCCTGGGATCAACTTTTAACACCACGGTTTTTCGCTAATATTTTATTCGAGTTATTTTCCCTTAATTATTATTTTCTGTTAAAATTATAATATTTTACTTCTTAAAAAAAATAATATTATATATTATATTATTTGTTTTTCAACTTTTAAAATGTTATATTTATATAATTTATTTAAATAGAAATTATATACTTTTTTTCTAGTATTTAAATTGCGCGTTTGAGTTAGTATTTTTATTTTATCGTTCTAGCGTGCTTGGACCGTCGTAACAATTTCTAAATTGTGGAACTTATACCCCTTGTCCCAAAAATCAGTCTTTTAAAGTATGAGAGGTGACTTTTGGTCCTCTTGTAACCCCCTTTGTAACCCCCCTTTTTAATGTCAATTAAATCCCGTATTACTAGCTAGTGAAACCTCCCTTTTTACTCCTCTTTTCAATCACCTTTGGAGCTGTTTGTAACAGCAAAATTCAGTCACATTTCCTCCGCAATCCAGTCCACCATTTGAAGAGAGAAAAAAAAATAGAAAAGTTTATCCCGGATTTCCCTATCACATGTTCAAGAAAATGACTATATTTGGAGATCTAACCGTTGGATCGTCTTCAAATTTGGACAACATGTTGAGAACATCTTGTTAGTGACTTTGACCGGAGCGATTTGGCATCAGATTTGCAGATCGTCGGGAATCGTAGTCGGAACAGAACAGTATATAATGGAAATGCAAGCAATTGGAGGTCTTCAAAGGTAACTAACGATTTTCCTAGATCGGTTAGAATTCGTATAGGGATTATATTAGTTTTTGATAATTGAGTTGGGTTAGTATTATGTTAAGTTTTGGGTGGGAATACTTATATGTTGTGTTTGTTTCTTTTGATTTTTATGGAGTGTATCAATATATGATGACGTACTTGTGATTCTTTTGTATTGTCTAAAAGAGTATGTTGGTTGAACCATGAAATCTGTTTAGTTTTGGGGGTTGCTGATCAGGTTGTTTAATTCATAGTCTTCATGTTCTTGTTTAGGTTCATGATTAGTTTGGGTAATATTGTATCTTGTGATGGCAACTAGTGATCTGATCACATGAGTTGAAATTATGGCTGAACTGTTATGTTCTTGCTGTGTTTGTAATATTATGCGAAGTGAGGGATGCTTGAGTGTGTGTCATTATATTATAAGGTATCTACGTTTGTAATATCCTTTCTTTTCCTACCTTCTTTGTTGCCATGTAGTATAGAGGTAGGATGAGTAGAATATCATGCTATAAGTTATTGTTGTTGTTTTGCGTGAAGGTTGGTGTTGGGTTTGATGACTATTTGTGATAAGTTGTGAAGATTTCTTATCTCTTATACAAGTGACGACTTTGCATCTTGTCTTATCTTTTTGTATGTAAGTAGTCTATACTAATATTTTCTCATAAAGTTATGACTTGGATTTATTTATAAGCTTATTTGATTAATGTGTTTTTTTCATCATGTTTGATGATTTTGTTTGTTTTAGATATATCTTTACGAGTTGGTATTTATAACATGTTTGTGTCCTTTTGGCATGATAAGATTATTGGTATTTTGGAGACGATGTTACTATTTGTTAGTATTACTAGTATTGTTATTTTATTTATTAAAATTATAATTTTATTATTATTAGTATTATTTATTATTATTATTATATTATTATTTTGAGAAGAATTTTATTTAATTTGAAATTCTTGGATTGCGATCCTAGATTTCCTTTGATTTGGTGTAAGGCCTTAAGGGCATCCGCTTGAGTTGATAATGATTTGTTGATGATTTTGAGTATTATTATATTATTATTATTATTTTGTTTGAGAGCAAGATTATCCGGAGGGACGTAATCCCGAGGTGAAGAACATGCAGACCATAGGACGTAATCCTAGGTATACCTTGGTTTTGTTGTCGTCCGAGAGGTCGGTGGGGACGTAATCCTACACCGCATCGGGAGTATGGCCATTCTTAGACACGGGCGGTAGGGAACGTAACTCATAGGTCATACGGAGGTTGTCCGACATTACCATAGGAAGTGGGTTGTCCACTAGCGTTCGGCTCTCTCTCAAACTAATTATATTATATTTATTACTTTAAACTTTGATGGTTTATGGTATTGATACTTGAGTTTATATATATAAGTTGTTTATCCGTTTTGTTTATTTTGTTATCTTTACTCAATTTATATTTAAGCATGTTGTATTATCTTTGTTTAAGTGATTTATTTGATTATCTGAAGTTTACTATTGAGATGTTTTTGTGTGACTTAATTATTAAGGCTTTTATAACTCTTATATGGATCCTAATTGGGCTGGGAGAGCTGTTAGTTACTCCCCACTGATTGTGGATGTTTGTTGATATATTTTGCAGGTGATTATTTTTTGTTATGGGAAATGAGTTAAAGACTATTTAGGATTTTTGTTTGAGACGTTTTATTTTATTTATAGTTATTGCATTGGGTTTATGAGGTTGTTTTGCCTCCTTATGGATATTTTTGGATTGTCTTAATTGGGTTTTACTTTTATTTAGTTTAATTTAACCTTTCTTAGATTGACATTTCCATCAGGCGATATTTCCGCTATCGCCATTTGTTTAATAAAATGTTCTATTTTGTTTATATTATGTTTATAAAAGGACGGAGTGTTACAGTTGGTATCAGAGCAAAAGATCCAAAAACTCTCATTGAGTTGCTACATATTCCATGGGAAATGTGTAGTTGTTGCATCTAGGATTATTAGTATCTTAGGCTTTAAGAAAAGTTCTTAGTGAGAGTTACTTGGGTAGGAAGAAAGCCTTGGGGGTTATTTTTGTTAACCGACGTGCTATATGTTTTTCTTATGTGAGGTTTAGAAAGGACTAACGTTTTCGTTTTTGTAGAATGTCTCCAAGACGTTAATTGGATGGCCGAAACTTGTCTGCGCGTCGTCATCGTATAGCACCTCTTCGTGTCATGTCAAGTTTCGAGGACGAAACTTTCTTAAGGGGGAGTGTTTGTAACACCACGGTTTTTCGCTAATATTTTATTCGAGTTATTTTCCCTTAATTATTATTTTCTGTTAAAATTATAATATTTTACTTCTTAAAAAAAATAATATTATATATTATATTATTTGTTTTTCAACTTTTAAAATGTTATATTTATATAATTTATTTAAATAGAAATTATATACTTTTTTTCTTGTATTTAAATTGCGCGTTTGAGTTAGTATTTTTATTTTATCGTTCTAGCGTGCTTGGACCGTCGTAACAATTTCTAAATTGTGGAACTTATACCCCTTGTCCCAAAAATCAGCCTTTTAAAGTATGAGAGGTGACTTTTGGTCCTCTTGTAACCCCCTTTGTAACCCCCCTTTTTAATGTCAATTAAATCCCTTATTACTAGCTAGTGAAACCTCCCTTTTTACTCCTCTTTTCAATCACCTTTGGAGCTGTTTGTAACAGCAAAAAGTCCACCATTTGAAGAGAGAAAAAAAAATAGAAAAGTTCATCCCGGATTTCCCTGTCACATGTTCAAGAAAATGACTATATTTGGAGATCTAACCGTTGGATCGTCTTCAAATTTAGACAACATGTTGAGAACATCTTGTTCGTCACTTTGACCGGAGCGATTTGGCATCAGATTTGCAGATCGTCGGGAATCGTAGTCGGAACAGAACAGTATATAATGGAAATGCAAGCAATTGGAGGTCTTCAAAGGTAACTAACGATTTTCCTAGATCGGTTAGAATTCGTATAGGAATTATATTAGTTTTTGATAATTGAGTTGGGTTAGTATTATGTTAAGTTTTGGGTGGGAATACTTATATGTTGTGTTTGTTTCTTTTGATTTTTATGGAGTGTATCAATATATGATGACGTACTTGTGATTCTTTTGTATTGTCTAAAAGAGTATGTTGGTTGAACCATGAAATCTGTTTAGTTTTGGGGGTTGCTGATCAGGTTGTTTAATTCATAGTCTTCATGTTCTTGTTTAGGTTCATGATTAGTTTGGGTAATATTGTATCTTGTGATGGCAACTAGTGATCTGATCACATGAGTTGAAATTATGGCTGAACTGTTATGTTCTTGCTGTGTTTGTAATATTATGCGAAGTGAGGGATGCTTGAGTGTGTGTCATTATATTATAAGGTATCTACGTTTGTAATATCCTTTCTTTTCCTACCTTGTTGTTGCCATGTAGTATAGAGGTTGGATGAGTAGAATATCATGCTATAAGTTATTGTTGTTGTTTTGCGTGAAGGTTGGTGTTGGGTTTGATGACTATTTGTGATAAGTTGTGAAGATTTCTTATCTCTTATACAAGTGACGACTTTGCATCTTGTCTTATCTTTTTGTATGTAAGTAGTCTATACTAATATTTTCTCATAAAGTTATGACTTGGATTTATTTATAAGCTTATTTGATTAATGTGTTTTTTCATCATGTTTGATGATTTTGTTTGTTTTAGATATATCTTTACGAGTTGGTATTTATAACATGTTTGTGTCCTTTTGGCATGATAAGATTATTGGTATTTTGGAGACGATGTTACTATTTGTTAGTATTACTAGTATTGTTATTTTATTTATTAAAATTATAATTTTATTATTATTAGTATTATTTATTATTATTATTATATTATTATTTTGAGAAGAATTTTATTTAATTTGAAATTCTTGGATTGCGATCCTAGATTTCTGCTGATTTGGTGTAAGGCCTTAAGGGCATCCGCTTGAGTTGATAATGATTTGTTGATGATTTTGAGTATTATTATATTATTATTATTATTTTGTTTGAGAGCAAGATTATCCGGAGGGACGTAATCCCGAGGTGAAGAACATGCAGACCATAGGACGTAATCCTAGGTATACCTTGGTTTTGTTGTCGTCCGAGAGGTCGGTGGGGACGTAATCCTACACCGCATCGGGAGTTTGGCCATTCTTAGACACAGGCAGTAGGGAACGTAACCCATAGGCTGTCTGGAGGTTGTCTGACATTACCATAGGAAGTGGGTTGTCCACTAGCGTTCAGCTCTCTCTCTCAAACTAATTATATTATATTTATTACTTTAAACTTTGATGGTTTATGGTATTGATACTTGAGTTTATATATATAAGTTGTTTATCCGTTTTGTTTATTTTGTTATCTTTACTCAATTTATATTTAAGCATGTTGTATTATCTTTGTTTAAGTGATTTATTTGATTATCTGAAGTTTACTATTGAGATGTTTTTGTGTGACTTAATTATTAAGGCTTTTATAACTCTTATATGGATCCTAATTGGGCTGGGAGAGCTGTTAGTTACTCCCCACTGATTGTGGATGTTTGTTGATATATTTTGCAGGTGATTATTTCGTGTTATGGGAAATGAGTTAAAGACTATTTAGGATTTTTGTTTGAGACGTTTTATTTTATTTATAGTTATTGCATTGGGTTTATGAGGTTGTTTTGCCTCCTTATGGATATTTTTGGATTGTCTTAATTGGGTTTTAATTTTATTTAGTTTAATTTAACCTTTCTTAGATTGACATTTCCGTCAGGCGATATTTCCGCTATCGCCATTTGTTTAATAAAATGTTCTATTTTGTTTATATTATGTTTATAAAAGGACGGAGTGTTACAGTATGTAATACCCTCATGATTGCTTTAAAGGGATTTAGCAGGCTACTCATTCCAACAAGATGCATGTTTCTTTTAGGGAGCTCATTTCCTTAGTTACTCCACAGTTAAGCGTGCTTAGCTGGGAGTAGTCCAGGGATGGGTAACCTCCTGGGAAGTTTTTCAGGGTGCGCATGAGTGAGGACAAAATGCGCCGGAAGAACTTGTGTTGGTTATTGAGGACAGTTGTTGGCCCTGGATGCGCATTGGTGACGATATACTCGACTCCGTATGGGTCGGGGTGTTACAAATGGTATCAGAGCAACCATGCGACCGCGTGTTGGGGCGACCCTAAGGCCGTCAGGCCGAATATTAGGAGTCCTCATGCGCCTAGTGGGGGAGGATTCTGGGGCTATATCACCGGCTGCGTGTCGAATATGTGATTAGTTTCCAGACTGGGGCGACCCACAGGTCGTTGTGGCCGAATATGTGGAGTCCTCAGGCGCAACGAGGGCGTTGCTGTTCTCAAGTGGGGGTGTATGTAATACCCCTCATGATTGCTTTAAAAGGATTTAGCAGGCTACTCATTCCAACAAGATGCATCTTTCTTTTAGGGAGCTCATTTCCTTAATTACTCCACAGTTAAGCGTGCTTAGCTGGGAGTAGTCCAGGGATGGGTGACCTCCTGGGAAGTTTTTCAAGGTGCGCATGAGTGAGGACAAAATGCGCCGGAAGAACTTGTGTTGGTTATTGAGGACAGTTGTTGGCCCTGGATGCGCATTGGTGACGATATACTCGACTCCGTATGGGTCGGGGTGTTACAGGGAGGGCTCCTGTTGGCCGAGTAGGGTATGGAGCCACTCGGATGAGGGGCTAATGAGCCCCAGGATAGTCCGAGTGGGTGCTAGCTGGTACTTGGCCATACTTGACCAAGTACAGAAGCGACTCGACAAAGGAGGAGGGCTCCTGTTGGCCGAGTAGGGTATGGAGCCACTCGGATGAGGGGCTAATGAGCCTCAAGATAGTCCGAGTGGGTGCTAGCTGGTACTTGGCCATACTTGACCAAGTACAAAAGCGACTCGGCAAAGGAGGAGGGCTAATGTTGGCCGAGTAGGGTATGGAGCCACTCGGATGAGGGGCTAATGAGCCCCAAGATAGTCCGAGTGGGTGCTAGCTGGTACTTGGCCATACTTGACCAAGTACAGAAGCGACTCGACAAAGGAGGAGGGCTCCTGTTGGCCGAGTAGGGTATGGAGCCACTCGGATGAGGGGCTAATGAGCCTCAAGATAGTCCGAGTGGGTGCTAGCTGGTACTTGGCCATACTGCGCCCAAGTACGAAGCGACTCGCGAAGGAGGAGGGCTCCTGTTGGCCGAGTAGGGTATGGAGCCACTCGGATGAGGGGTTAATGAGCCCCAAGATGGTCCGAGTGGGTCTTGGGGTACCTGGCCACACTTGACCAAGTACGAAGCGACTCGGCAAAGGAGGAGGGCTCCTGTTGGCCGAGTAGGGTATGGAGCCACTCGGATGAGGGGTTAATGAGCCCCAAGATGGTCCGAGTGGGTGCTAGCTGGTACTTGGCCACACTTGACCAAGTACAGAAGCGACTCGGCAAAGGAGGAGGGCTCCTGTTGGCCGAGTAGGGTATGGAGCCACTCGGATGAGGGGTTAATGAGCCCCAAGATGGTCCGAGTGGGTTTCGCATTTCGGATGGTGAGCCCGCGCCTATTTTGACCGACCAAGCGGGTCCGACCTGAAGCGTTTCATGGCCACTCTTGATACATGGGATATTTTGACGCTTCAATTCCCTCGGGCTCAGGGTTTTTTCCTCGAGTTTACTGCATTTTACATGGAATGGGCTGAGTAGGTCCAGTTGGGCCTGAATTAGAAGCCCATTTAGGCGACGCGGGGGGGTTTGCGTTGCACATCCCCCGAGGTCCTCCTTTATAAGCCTGAGAGGAGAGAGAAGTGGAGGATCATTTGCTCATTTCCTCATTCTCTCTCTCTCAAGAATTTCCAAATTCTCTCAATCTTCTCAAGTTCTTCTTCAAGTTTCTTCGTCCGACCAGGTACGCTTTTGTTGTTTTAAATTTTCTTTTTCTTTCCTTTCTTTCTAATAATCTCGGCCGACTCCCTCGTCCATAAATAATGGGAGATTCGTCCGAGTCGTCGACACCCCCGACCTCACCTCCTTATAATTTATCCGAGGAGGTGAGGGGGATGGGAATAACGTTGGTGTCGACTGTAATAAGTTGTCCCGACCCCTCGGCTGTGCCCGACGCGGTTGCTCTTCCGAGCCCATCCTCTTCGGTGGAGGAGGAGGCCGAGGGCCTCATTCCGTACCCCTGGGAGGTGTCTTTAGCATACCCCCCCTCGAGGAGTTACTTAGACAAATATCTGTCTCATGATGTAGTGCGGGTAGCAATGCCGAGGGGAGCAGGAGAAGCGTCAACATCGGGTCGGGAGCTTGAATACCCCGACCTCGATCCGAAAGGAGGTCCGGGGTCGTTCTTTCCCGAACCTGGGGTGATAAAATCTTTGACCGAGGACCTCCGGGGGACAGCAACAAGGTTCCAAATAAAAGATCCATACTATCTGGTCCGACCAGAGGCTCATCACACAGTCATCTCTCCTCCACCAGGGTGCGTAGCTGTTTACTACAAGTCGATGGAGATGGGGCTCCGATTCCCCTTAACTCCCTTCGTGAAAGAGCTGCTGAACGCCTATCACCTGGCTATTTGCCAAGTTTCCCCCAACTCTTGGGGGGGAATCAATGCCTTTCAGGTCCTGTGCGAGTTGATTGACGTCCGACCAACTCTCAAACTGTGGAGGCATCTGTATAGGTTGGTCGAGGTTATGGCGGCTAAGAATGGACCCGGTTGGTGGAGCTTCCGGATCCGACCGGGGTACCGAACCATCCTCAATCTCCCGACCTCTCAGAAAGGGTTTCGTCGGGAATTTGCCTTCGTGTACTTCGGCGGGGATTGGGGGATTCCCCTGGTTCCACCCTCGGATGAGCCCCTCATTGCTCTGAATTACCGAGTGAGGGAGCTAGATGACGAGGAAGGGGCCGCGGCCTGCTATATGCAGACCGAGTCTAGGATTGTCAACGGGGGCGAGGTGTTCGTACCCGGGCAATGGTTACCCGACTGCAAGCTTTTCCGAGACGAGCATTTTCTCTCGGCCATGGGTCTAAGCACGACTTTCCCGAAGGGTAATTTGCCGAGGAGGAGGCTTTGGGCAGTCGGTATGATAATTTTCAACTT
The DNA here is from genome assembly GCA_947648045.1 of Beta corolliflora. Classification (NCBI taxonomy): domain Eukaryota; kingdom Viridiplantae; phylum Streptophyta; class Magnoliopsida; order Caryophyllales; family Amaranthaceae; genus Beta; species Beta corolliflora. The sequence goes on from CANSZD010003249.1 coordinate 2,041,562, forward strand.
CTGAGTTTTTGGTTTTGACTAACTCTTCTCTTTTTGATTTGCAGAACCAGCCCAAGCGTATATCGAAGAAGTTGACCCAGTCATGACGGATAAACTGAATGTTGCAGCTATGAGGGCGGCTCGACTGAAGGCCGAGATTGCGGCGAAGACCATGAAGGTCCCCGCTCCTCCCAAGGTGAGAATAGCCTTTTCTTGTTGCTACTTGTTTTGGCTGACCGACCATCTACTAGGCTGACTAACTGTCTGCTTCTTCCTTCAGGACCCTGCTAAGCCGAAGACCAAGAAGAGGAAGGAGCGGTCTTCCGATAAGGTGGCTCAGACCGAGAAGGGAGTGGCTCGGTCGAAGGCCGAGCGGGAAAAGGCCAAGGCTGAGCTCGCAGAGGCCAGGAGGAGCAAATCCTTAGAAGTTATTAGCCCCAGGGGTCTTGCGCAGTAGGCCGACGGGGGTGACATCTCCCTCCATTCTTCCCAGCCCTCAATACACTCCTTTGTCCCCTTTTCAGGAGCTGCCCGGGGATAGCTCGAGGGGCGCAGTGAGGCCGGCCGTTCCTTTCCCGGGGCTGAGCAGGAGGGAGAAGGATAAGCGTTGGACCTCAGCCCTCGAGCATATATACACTCCCGCCGACCGGGAGTATATTGAGGTTACTCATGGTCCTAATGAGACCAACGAGCTCTTCCGAACCTGGCTCGATGTAAGCACCTTTCTAGTTGATCCCCTTTCCTTTTTCTTTACTATTTCTAACCCTTTTCTCTTGTTTTAGTTCTCCGCTCGGATGGCCAATGTGGCTCAGAACCGGGTGAGCCTGGCCGAGGAAGTTAAAGGCCTCAAAGAGAAGGCCAAGAAGCACTTCGATGAGGTGTATCAGGCCAAGGAGGCTCAGCGGATTGCCGAGTCCAAGCTCGAGGATGCTGAGGCTGCTATAAAGAAGGATCAAGAGGACTTTGCTGCCGAGCGCAAGAAGTGGGTGCAGGAGAAAACCGACCTCACCCGTGCTCGAGATTTGGCCAGGACTGCAAGGGATGATGCCCTGACCAAAGTGACCACTGCCGAGCAGAAGGTGGTCGAACTTGAGGCAAAGTTGGCCCAGCTGGAGGGCCAAGTTAAAACTGAAGAGCAGTGGTTCTCCGACTGGGAGAAATCCGCTGCTGCCGAGGTTTACGCCAACGAGGTCGGCAGCGCCGCTCACAAAATGGGGGAGGACGAGACCCTCGACCGGTTGAAGAAAGTCCTGGCCGAGTCCTACCCAAATCTGGTCTGGGCAGAAGTCTGGTCGGGCTATCAGATGTCAATAGATGCTGACAATGCTGCTATTTTGGCTCGGCTGAAGGCCGAGGAGGGCGAAGAAGATGAAGATGATGATGAAGAAGAGGATGAGGAGGGCCGAGTGGACGTCAACGTCGTCGATGGTGATGATGTTGAAGATGATGCTGATGTTGCCGACAATGTTGGTCGGGGGGAGGAGCTGGTCGGTGACAACACTGGGGCAAATGTCGAGAGTTTGACTGATCCTCCCCCTCCCTCTAGCTAGGCTGCCCCTGTACTTTGTCTTTTTTGTTTCTCCTTTGTAATGCCCGACCTTAATTAATGGAACTTGGTTATTTTGTCTTCTCATTCTGTCTTTTCTTTTCTTGTTTGTTGATTGCAATATTGTCCGACTAACTTTTTAGTCCGCCTGATTTGTTTGCGTAGTCGTAATTCCGACTACCCATGATTCCTTAGTTAATTCCGATTGGCTTGATCAAAATTCCGACCAACAATAACTTTCATGAGAAATTTAAACTGCTTGACTGGTCAAGTCCAGATTTAATTCCGATAGACTTGGTCAAAATTCCGACCAACAATAACCTTCAGGAGAAAACTCGAACTGTTTGACTGGTTAAGTTCATTGCTTACAAAATGCCGACCGGCTATGAAATGAAAAATCCCAACTGTTTTGACTGGTTAAGTCCAAATTAGCAAAATGCCGACCGGCTATGATTGAGTTTTTACAATGTATGCCCCTATTGCAAATAACAAAACTTCACACATAGAATTTTTTAAGGTTGTCGCCATTCCAAGGTCGGGCAAGAGGGATGCTCTCGGGGGACTCTAGTCGGAATGTGCCGGGCTTGATGACTTCTGTGACTTTGTATGGGCCATCCCAGTTGGGTCCTAGTTTCCCCTTTAAGTGTGAGAGCCCGGTGGCTTCGACTTTCCGAACAACCCAGTCGCCGAGTTGAATTGGGCGGGTCCTCACTCGGCGATTAAACATTCGAGTGATCCTTTGCTTATACCGAATGGATTTGAGCAGCGCGTTGCCCCTTGTTTCTGGCAACAAGTCTAGGTTGACAGGTTTCTCTTCCTCGTTCTTCTCATATTCATAGAAGGTCATCCGAGGGGATGGGATGCCAATTTCTACTGGTAAGACAGCCTCACTCCCGTACACAAGGTTGAATGGTGAGTGACCCGTTGCTTCTTTGGCCGTAGTTCTGGCCGACCAGAGGACCCCGGGTAGGTCATCAACCCATGCTCCTTTGGCAGCTTCCAAGGACTTCTTGATTCCCTTGAGAACTATCTTATTAGCCGATTTAGCTTGCCCGTTTGTTTGTGGTCGGGATACTGCCGAGAATTTAGTGTGTATCCCGAACCGAGCGCAATAATCCCTAGTAGGGCCACTGTTGAATTGTCGCCCATTGTCGGAGATTAGGACTCTGGGGACTCCGAATCTGGTGATGATGTTCCTCCAAATGAACGCTTGAACTTGTTTATCCGTTATGGAGGAGAGTGGTTCGGCCTCAGTCCATTTGGTGAAGTAATCAATGGCGAATATCAAGAACTTTCTCTGACCTGAGGCCGGGGGAAATGGTCCGAGTAGGTCCATGCCCCACTTATCAAATGGCAAGACTGCCTGAATTGTAATTAGGGGTGCTCGATTTTCAGAGTAGGCCAGTAGTATCCGGCTCGGAGAGCCTTTCCAGCTATGGCTCTTCCTCCTTGGTGACTCCCACAGGCCCCTTGGTGGATTTCCCTGAGGATGTAATCTCCTTCCTCGGGGGTGACACATTTAAGCAAGGGATGGGTGAAGGACTTTTTGTAGAGTTGATTCTCATGCCATAGGAACCATCCGGATTTGTGTTTGACCCGATCAGCCTCCTTGCCATCCTCTGGTAGTTTCCCGTCTCTTAAATATCCGACTACCTCGTCCATCCATTCGGAGGTCCGATTCAATACAAGCTGCTCTTTGGCATTGATACTGGGCTGCCGAAGGACTTCCCACATGATTGTTCGGGGAGCAGACCCTTCTGCCGAACTAGCCATTCGGGCTAAGGCATCGGCTTGCTGGTTTTCCGACCGGGGTACGTGTGTGATATTGAACTGAGATAACTGCTCGATTATTTTCTGGGCCTTGGCCAAATACATTCTCATGTTGTCTTCTTTGGCCTCATATTCACCCGATACCTGACCCACTATAAACTGTGAGTCGGATTTAGCATTGATCACGGTTGCCCCGGCCAAGATGCATAACTCCAATCCGAGGATAAGGGCTTCATATTCTGATTCATTGTTGGAGCTTAAAAACTCAAATTTGATGGCGTACTCCATCTTTTCTCCGACCGGGGGTTTGATGACCAGCCCTGCTCCGCAGCCTGTCTTGGTAGACGAGCCATCCACTTGCAACTCCCAGCTATCTTGCTGGCTGATTGGGGGTCTGGTTGTGCATTCCGTTATGAAGTCGGCCAAGGCCTGGGCTTTGATCGCCCTCCTGGGTTCATATTCTAACCCAAAATCAGCCAGCTGATCCGCCCAATCGGACATCCGACTAGAGTGGTTCCTGCTTTCAATGAGCTTTCTAAGCGGCTGACTTGTGAGGACCTTAATAGGATGGGCCTGGAAGTAGGGCTTGAGCTTCCGACTAGCCATTACCAGGGCAAAAACCATTTTCTCCACTTTGCTGTACTTGGCCTCTGCTCCTCGAAAGGCGTGGCTTATGAAGTAGACTGGGTGTTGCTTTTCTTCTCTTTCGGCTATCAAAACAGCGCTGAGCGCGTATTCAGAGATAGCCAAATAAATGAACAATGTCTCCCCCGGCAAGGGGGAGATCAGTTTTGGGAGAGTAAGAAGATGTTCTTTTAGGGAGGTGAAGGCTTGTTCGGCTTCATCATCCCAAGTAAACTCTTTTCTCTTTAGAGTCTTGAAGAAGTGTAAGCTCTTATCCGCTGAGCGGGATAGGAAGCGACCGAGGGCGGCCAGACAGCCGGTTAGGCGTTGTACTTCTCTCACATTCCTCGGAGACTTCATTTCCATTACAGCTTTGATTTTGTCGGGATTGACTTCGATCCCCCTTTCATCAACCAGGAATCCGAGGCATTTACCCCCTTTTACTCCGAAGACGCACTTCTTCGGATTTAACATCATGCGGAAACGCCTCAACGTTCCGAGGGTCTCTCTTAAATCTGAGGGGTGGTGGCTGTGGATTTTGCTTTTGACAATCATATCATCAACATATACCTCTATATTCCGACCGAGTTGGTCGCTAAAGATTTTGTTGACGGTGCGCTGATACGTTGCCCCTGCATTTTTGAGCCCGAAGGGCATCATTTTGTAGCAATATACCCCCTGGTTGGTGATGAAAGCGGTGTGGACTCGGTCCTGCTCGGCCATCGGGATTTGGTGATACCCCGCGTTTGCGTCCATGAAGCTTAGGAGGGCGTGACCTGCCGTTGAGTCGACCATCCTATCGATCTTGGGCAGGGGGTGGTTATCTTTTGGACAGGCCTTATTTAGGTCTGTAAAATCCACGCACATTCTCCATGCCCCACTCGACTTCTTGACCAGTACCACATTGGCCAGCCATTCCGAATACTGACACTCTTCTATGAATCCTGCTTCGAGCAACTTCTTAACCTCCGCAGCTGCAGCGGCGTTCCTTTCGGGGCCTTGATGTCTCAGCTTTTGTTTGAACGGCTTGAACCCCTCTTTGATGTTCAGCTCATGGCACATCACTTTAAGGTCGAGCCCGGGCATTTCATTGGCTTCGTAAGCAAAGACGTCTCTGTATTCTGTTAGAACTTGAATGATCTCCCTTCTTGTTTGGGGGTCCATGGCCTTGCCTACTCTCAGAGTCCGACCATGCTCCTCATCAATGATGACTTCTTCGTCCTCCTCGGCGGGCTGAGGGCGCTCGTATTGCTTGGGATTTTCGGCCACGTAAACCCCGAGGCCACTTGACGGCTGACCATCTTCTCGCTTTCTTTTCTTCGAGTCCTCTTGAACTTCGTTCTTACTTTTCAAGCTGTTCACATAGCATTCCCTAGCTGCCCGTTGGTCCCCTTGGATCTTTCCGACCTAACCCTCGTCGGTTTCAAACTGCATAAGAAGCTGATAAACGGAAATTGCTGCTTTGACCTTGTTTAGAGTTGGTCTCCCCACTATAATGTTATATGGCAGAGGGATGTCCACCACTAGGAAGTCAATCGGTAAACTTCTTCCTTTGCCCTTCTCTCCAATCCGAGTAGGCAATTTTATAGATCCGACAGGATGTACCGAGTTTCCCCCGAAGCCTATGAGTGGCTGATTGAGTGGAGTTACATCCCTTTCAGTGTATTTCAATTTCCTGAGGCATTCCAGCGTGATTATATCAGCTGAGGATCCACTATCCACCAGCGCCCGTTTGACTCTGGTGTTGGCCACTTTGAGCTCGATGACCAAGGGATCATCGTGGGGCGTGTGTAGTGGCCGACTGGATTCCCCAAATGTCATTATGGGACAGTCGGGTCGTGGTTGGTTAACGTCGAGTACCTGATGTTTTAAATTTTGGAGGTGGGCTTTGCGTGATCGGCCGGTTAGGCCTCCCGACACGAAGCCACCTGCTATGACTCCGATGAACCCCTCAGTGTCTCCACTATTGGACTGACCGACCTTTTGCTTGCCCTTTTCTTCACTGGAATGCTTGAGGTATCGGTTCAGCTTCCCCTGGTCAGCCAGGTTGTTAAGGGATTTCTTGAGTTCCCTACAATCTTTGGTGGTGTGTCCGCATTCTTTGTGATATTCGCACCACAAGCTCTTATCTCTTCGAGCAGCTGCCGTTTTGATGGGAGGTGGGCGGGGGAGGGTGACTTTGTCTTTAATGTCCAAGTATATCTCTCTCCTGTTTTTGCTGAACCGGGGATCGATGCCATGGTCGTTGAATCTGTCTGACCGACCACCCGTCTTCTGCTGCTTAGGCTGATCCCTGTGATTTCCTTCATCCTTCCTCTTTTTACTCCCTTCGTCTGAGTGACGGCATATGTCGGTTGCTTGGATGAATCTTTGAGCCCGAGTCATTGCCTCAGAGAAGGTTTTGACTTCGTTTTCGGCCAGGGACCACCTTAGCCGACCAGGTTGAAGTCCAGACATCAGGGCGGCGAATGCCACCGCATCTTGCAGATCTGAAATTTTCAATGACTCCTCATTGAATCTTTTAATGTAGTCGGTCAGGCTCTCATTCTTCTCTTGCTTGATCCCCATTAAATGGAGGCTCGTTTTCCTTTGTCTCTTTCCAGCAACAAATTGATGGATGAATAGGTCTTCGAGGACCGAGAAATCAGTTATGATCCCCGCTGGGAGCTCTTGGAACCAGCTCAGGGCCAGACCTTTGAGTGTTGTCGGGAAGAAGCGGCACCAAGTGGCCTCGTACCCAGTCTGAACGCTCATTTGAGCTTTGTATGTTGCCATGTGATCATCCGGGTCGGTTAGGCCCGCGAATGGTTCGACAGAGGGCGTTTTGACCTTTCCCGGATTGGGTGCCTCGAGTATGGCCTGGCTGAATGGGACCATGAACTTGAGTGCCCCGCTGTTGATCCGAATGGGGTTCGACTGAGCAGAATCACCATGACCCTCGCGCTGAGCGGCCTTTTTGTTTAATATGTGCCTCGCATCATAACCCTTGCTGAGGCGCTTCTCGTTGAGGAAGTGTCGGGCATCGTTTTGCTTTTGACCCGCGTTGCCCCGAGGGGATTTGGATATGTGAGTTTCTTCAGCAGGCCTAGCTGATCTTCCTTTAGACTCGCGTCGGTCTCCTTCCCCCTGCTTTGATCGGCGCTGACCAGGCTGACTGTATTCCCTTGCCCCCGATTGCTGCCGGCTAGGCTGACCGTGGTTCTCCGCCCGAAGGGAAGGGACCAGGGCTTGGTCTTTAGGGGGCTGAAGAGGGCGTCCTTGCTGCAGGTTGGCCAGCATATCTGTCAGGCTCTGTTGCAAGGTTTGCTGAAGCTGAGCGGCTATCATGTTTACATCCGCCGTGGATATAGGATGGGGGTCAGCGGGCTGTAGCTGACGGGAGGGGTCCTGTCTGTCTTCTATGGAATGCTCTTCTCCTTCATGATCGAGGGTTTGAACGGTCGGTGTTTTGGGCCGTTCCGACCTTCGTTGAAGAGATGGGGATGGACTCCTCTCGGACCTCTGAGCCTGTGCGGAGGGCTGGCGAGCGCGAGTACTCTTGGCTGGGGCCATTGCGGAATTGATCTTACTAAGTGGTGGCGAATCGACTTTGATTGTAACTTCCCCACAGACGGCGCCAAACTGTTTCTGCTAAGAAATTAAGGATTGTGATTGGTTGAGAGAGGTGATGTGGGCCCCAAGATCGATTGCCTGAGCTCCGATATCCGTACGCCGGAATTCTGCAAAACAAGGTCAGACTACCCCGGGGGTGGTTCCGGGATCGCCCCTCCGACGCTCAAGTCAAATGTGATTGAGGTAGAGAGAGAAGTAAAGTCTAGAGAGAGATACTCTAGTTTTGTTAGGTGAGAATTGAATACGCATTGTTTGATGATGAGGCGGTTGGTTTTTTATAGTGTTGGGGATTTCAGGGCATACGAAACATTGTTTCGAGATGGCGCTTTTTGGTGTCAATGGGCGTATTTTCTTTTCGGGCAATGATTGCTTCATCCCTTTGGAGGTTCAAGTACCAGTGATTAGGCCAACTTTCGTGTGGGGCCGCCACTGTGCCCTGCGCTTTAAGAGCTTTTGTCTTTCCTTCATCGTTGGGCTGCTGATTAAATGATCCCAAACAGTATAGCTTGACATTTGCATTATCTATTTGTCTTTGAGGTGCCAATGCATCGCTAGTTGTCTTGGTGCTCCATGTTTGATTAAGCATGCAGGTCCTAGTGTAAAATCCATGGACATGTAGACATGTAGATATGGACATGTAGATTGTTTATTTTTTGAGATATCTTGCTGGTTTGCTAGAATCCCCTGTGAGACGATTTCACGATAACTTGCATTCGTTTTAAACCCACTTAACTCTTCTTATCTTAAGTGTGACTTTTGACCTTGTTTTATTGGATATTCTTTAGTGTCTCAGAAGATAAGTTATTACAAAGCGTCTTCGATCACGTGAGATTTGGTCTTCTGTTTCTTGCTTCGTACTTGTATTTTCTTATCCTTTAGGTGGCGTTCATATTTACTTTTTGGTTTATAAACAGTAATACATATTGATTTTCATAGCATTTTAAATCTCAAGTCAGGTTTCACTTTACGAAAGCTGAGTCACCAGTCACCACATTGCGTTTTCCTCTTTTCTGTTTGGAGGTGAAAATCGCTTTCAAGAAATATATAGTCAGAATATTAGAACCCTTAAAACTACTAGAAATTCTTAGTAAAACCCTTATTCTATTTCCTCTTCTTTGGTCACCCCATTAAATGCTTAATGCTTGCTATTTTATATCTTTCGAGATCCACCCTCCAATATGGGGTCAAAAAGCCAAACTAAGTGTTTCTATTCTGGTTGTGATCATCGAATTTCCTTGAATTAAGCTGTGCATTTTAATGCATGATGGGGACATTTTAATGCCGTTCAGAGCCATAAGAAATTCAAATGGATTTTTTTGGTGCACTTCAGAGAAATGGTAATGAAACAATGTCTTTTGGTGATACAAATTCACTTTTGGCAGGTTGTAAGGATTCTATTTGGTGTCATTCTCCAAGATTTAATATTCTGAACATACAGAATTTTGTTTTGAGACTTTTTGTGATGAATGGATTTATTAGTTAGAGAGAAGGAAATCCATTTTGATGGGAAGACCAAGAGGATCTCCCACTGCAACTTGATGCTCCAGCTTACTCTTGTAGACACATGTTCTGTGTGTTTATTGATAGGCTTTTAGAAGGCACAGATTGAGTGTAGGAAAGAGCTGTTTACATTGTTTAGCTATAGCTATAAATATTGCACAAGGCTGGAAAGATGCATTTAGTGCTAGATCTCTGTGGTTTTAATTGTATTAAAACAATTGTAAATTGTCTATTGGTGACAATTTTGCTATACTGCTGTGAGGGGGCGTTTGGTTAGAAGAGGGGTAAGGGAAAGGAAGCAGAAAAGGGAAAGGTTTATGCTATATTTTGTCTTTTCTTGTCTACCTTCAACAGTTAAACTACCATTAGTGTGCTGGCACTCATGCTAACAGCAGTTCGTTCATTCTCTAAACTGAACTAGAATTTACTTTGGTTTGGTGCAGAAAAGATGGGAGACTGCCGTTATTCTCTTCATCACGCCGCCTCCAATTGATGAAGCTGGACGTCTGCTGTAAAGTTTTGCCTAAGTTTGTCCTTTTCTACAATTAGTATTCAAGCAAATTATTTGCAATCTGAGGCTTTGCCTAGTGTAAGTTATTCACTGTATTTACTTGAAAGAGTACTTGGTGCAGACACCCTTATATTGAGAATCCAAGTGGTCTGCCAGAGAGGACAAATGAGGCTACTGGTGCCTATGCCAAAGCATGCTTGGAGGTTGCAAGAGACTGTGCAACACCAGTTGTTGATCTGTGGACCAAGATGCAAGAGATTTCTGATTGGAAAAGATCATGTCTCAGGTACTTGTTATACAGCAATAAAACTAGAGATGCTAGCCATAAGTCATAACTGCAAGACTATGGGGGGCTGTTCTTTTCAAGTTTTTTTTGTTTGTCTGAACTTATCTGTTCTTATTAGACATTATCTGAACTTAGACCTTATTTGTGGGTGTGTCAAACCTTATTTTTGAACTGAACTTATTTTTTCTTATAAGGACTGAAAATAAGTTAAAAATTAGAGGGCCTGTGACGAGAAGTGTACACAGACAATGCACCTTATTTCTTTTGACTTGGGAATTGGGATGCAGTAGGACAATTTCAGCTGATATTATAGATGTAGTTGAGTTATTGCGCAGATAAACAGCAGACAATCATTGGATCACCTTTATTATTGGAGTTGTGAGTTTGTTGGCCGATCAATGGCGGGTCGATAAAGAAACAAGGAGAGAGAAGAGAGAAATTAGCCTAGGCAAAAACCAAACCACAGTTGATTATTTAGAATAATATATACTTCGTTTTTTAAGCTACACCTTTCCTTTGAGGGAGATGTCACAATCAGTGACACATACGTCAAAGTGGTAAAAAAACTTGTTTATTACATCTTTTCCCCTATTTAATTGTGTCACCTACTTAATTCTCACCCTTGTTGGTTAAACAAGTGGTCCCTCACTTTCTCTCCCTAGACTCCTTGGTCTCCCTTCACTTTCTTTCTTTGTCACTTAAAAAGAAACAGAAGAAGTATGTCTCTTTTAGTAGCCTACACTTTTGGCATTTTATTTACTATGTCGAACAAAGGTCTTGTCAATTGATGTGCCTCTTCAGTAATGCTTTTATGTTTTTTCTAGTTTTCTTACACAACCTTACATTATGGGGCTCCTCTTATTTTCTCTCTCCGCACCTCATTCGTCCATATTAGTTTCCACTAATTTTTCCATTTATCCTTCCCATTTTACAATTCCATACCTACATTAAAAAAGAGTTCCCCATTTACATTCTCTCTCTTACTTTTCCATACCACCACCTTTCCTTCTCATAATTTTCATATCCCAATTCCCACCAATATTAACTAAATAATTAGATTCTTCACATTAATTTTAATTTAGTGAATGTTAATTAAATAGAAATAAGAGATTTTAATGAAAAATTAGGGAATTTTAAAAGTGTTGGAAATAGGCCAAGATGGATAAAAAATAATTGGTTTTTTCATCATATATCCATGATAATTTTTTTTGCACCATATACCCTTACAAGTTTTGAAATTCACCATATACCCTCCATTTTTCAAAAAATCCACAACATGCCCTTAATGACTAACGGAGTAACGTTCGTTAGTCATTGAGGGATGTTGTGAATTTTTTTGAAAAGTGAAGGGTATATGGTGAATGTCGAAACTTGTAAGGGTATATGTTGCAAAAAAAAATTTGTTAAGGGTACATGGTGTAAAAACTGTAAAAAATATTGTGGTTGGTAATTTGGTATTTTTTTAATTCATTAAATTACAAAAGTGATGTAATTTTTTGTAAACGATGATATTGACATTTAATTATGGTGGTGACAATTGCTGTCAGAGTGCACACATGGTGCGAGGATACTGGTCTACTTTTACAGCCCGTCAGATTTTTTTTTTTAAACAGACAACTTTTTTTTTGCTAAGTAATTGATCATATATATATAAACCAAACCATTTACAACCAATTCCCTATAACTAGGGAGGAACAAACCAACTAGGTTGGACTCTTCCACCTAGCCAGGGCAAAAACTAATTAGAGAATTCACAACCAAAAAATTACAAGGTATAAAACCACTGCATATCACTCCTAGAGATCTTTTTTGGCATTACCAGAAAAATTCTACACCTAATTTGCTCTCTAATTAGGTTAAACAGACAACTTGCCTTTCGCTTTACATGTGGAAGAAAAGGGGAGGGAAGTGAGGCCACGTGTCATCTTTTTATTGACTGTTGGATTGGGAACCCACCCTTTGCTAAGGGGTTCCACATTATTTGGGACACTTCTCACAATCATGAGAAACCTATATTAGAGGAGAGAGTGAAATGGGGAACCATTTTTATTGTTGATGCTCTAACCAAGCCTAGACATGGTGCTGCATGATGTCAAAATTCATTGTTCAATGTCAACAAAGATTATTTATGTAAATTGCATTGTTATTGCAGTAAAAATATGTAGATATTGACTAGTTCTCACCAAAGAACCTAACTATTCACCTCGGTTGCAGAGTGACACCACCTGACTGTGTTCATTATCTTTCTTCTAGTCTCTCTTGATTACCGACAATAATTGTGAATTTTTTTGAGTCTTTCTTTATAGGATTTTTTGATAATAACCACCTTATGTTTTACCTACTTTGAGAATAACCACCTTATACTTTTTTTTTTTGTATTTTGCCACCTTAACTTAATAACTTCTTAAATTTTACCATCACATAACACCCAAAATTTTGTTTCCCCCCTTTTCGTCCTCTTTATCCCTCCTTGATATGTTCGGGTAATCTTTGAATTTTTTTTTATAGTAAAATGTAAGAGATTATATTACCAAAATAGCAATCAAGCTCCACCACAAAATACAAGCATCAGCCACAAAACATAAACAACCCAAACAACAATCAAAACAACAGCCTACAACAACAACAAACACTACAATTAGCTATTACAGCTTCTCTCTAAATTTTCAAGCCAGCGCAGTTTATGATCATTCCATTTTTGATTCACTTTACTTCGGATTCTTCTGCAGACATCCCTCTTAATATTCTTCAACACCACTTCTGGCCTTGGAACTGCATTATGCCAATATGCATTGTTTCTACTCTGCCATACATGATACACAGCAGCAGCAAGAGCACAATAACAACTTTTTTGGCATCTCTTACTCTTATATTTCCTCCCCCATTTCTTCTAGGCTGTATACAAGTATTCATCTATATTGATTTTGATATCTAGCCATTCCATAACACCAGCACAAATGATTCTGCTAAAATGACATCTGAAAAACAGATGTGAGCAAGCATCAATTCCAGAATAACACAGCAGGCATTGGACCTCATTACACAAACCTGCAGCTGCAAGTCTCTCCCTTGTTCTCACGTTCCCCAGAGCTATCATCCAAGCAATAACTGCATGCTTAGGTATGTTAAATACACCCAGTTGTGCTATTGGACAGGCTCAAACTGACCCTTCAACCATTTATAACCCTCTTTTGCTGAATATTTTTTACTACCATTCAACCATCTATTGGTATCATTATACCCTCCTCTCAACAAATCTTTTACTTTACACACATTCTTCCACCCCCAACTAGCAGACTTTGGAGGCTGATACAACCACCAGTTTGCACCTTGGATGTAGATGGTGTGAACCCATTTTATCCACAAAAGATCTTCTTTCTGAGCCACTTGCCAAACATATTTTCCCATTGCAGCTGCATTCCAAGTTAAGCAATCCCTGATCCCTAAACCTCCATTTTTCTTAGGGATGCACACCTTGTTCCAAGCTATAGGGGGAGGTCTGTGCACAGATAGTCTTTACCTTCCCATAGAAAAGCTGTGCACAATTGAGTAATTTTCTGCACAACAATCTTTGGTAATAGGAAGATCTGAGCCCAGAAAGTATGCAAGCTAATTAGGACAATATTAATCAATGTGACCCTAGCAGCATAAGAAAGATGTCTTGAGCTCCAGCATAAAATTCTTTTCAACATCTTGTCCACAACAACATCACAATTTGCTTTTGTTAATTTTCTAGCAGTAATAGGCATTCCTAGATACCTAAAAGGGAATTCCCCTCTATGGTACCCAGTAAATTGTAATATCATATTAGCAATTTCTTCTTTTACATTCCCAAAGTAGACAACAATTTTCTCCTTACTAGCATGAAGACCAGAGACTTTAGAAAAAGCAATCATGACTTTTTTCATCAACATTGCAGACTTCACCTCACCCTTACAGAACAACATCAAGTCATCCGCAAACATTAAATGACTGATCTTGAGGGGCGCACATCTGTATTGAAAACTAAAAGCCTCCTTCTTACTCATAATACTCAGCAATCTTGTGAAATACTCCATTGCTAACACAAACAGCAAAGGTGACATTGGATCACCTTGTCTGATGCCCTTCTTGCCTTGGAAAAAACCACAGATGCTTCCATTTATACTAGTAAAAGAAGGGGTAGTAACACATAACATTATCCACTCAATAAACTTTTTAGGAAACTCCAGCCTCTCCAATAGATCTCTAATGAACTCCCAATGTAAAGAGTCATAGGCTTTCCTTAGATCTACTTTCATTGTACATCTAGCAGGGCCATTTCTCCTCCTATATTGTTTCATAATATCCTCACAAAGGAAGATATTATGAAGGATAACTCTGTTTTGCACAAAAGCACTTTGAACCTGATTGTCTATGCTTGGCTGAACCTCAATCAATCTACTACATAACATTTTAGAAATTATCTTGTATAACAATCTTTGAAATTTCATCGTAGATTGAATTACAAAGTCAATATATGAATTTTCCCTCTCTTAATTGTAGATTTAGTTGGAATAATTTTGACAATGGAGAAAGATTGGACAAGGTTTGAGGAGGAGTAATGGAAGAATCATGGAGTTATAGGATGGAATTGAGGGGAATTAATAGGTGGGGCCACGATGGAAAAAGAGACGGAAAACATTAAGTGGTGGTGAGATTAAAGAAGTTAGGCTCTGAATTAATAAAAATTCAATTCAGTTCAGTTCAGACAAATTCAGTTCAGTTCAGTTAGTTTCCTCTCACAGTTTTCATTCAATTCATTTCAGTTCATTTCAGTTCAGTTCAGACAAATTCAGTTCAGTTCAATTCAGTCCAAAAGAACAGTGCCTTAGTAAAGTTAAGATGGTAAAATAAATATAAAAAAGTATAAGGTGGTTATTCTCAAAGTAGGTAAAACATACGGTGGTTATTATCAAAAAATCCTTCTTTATGCTTTTAGTCTCTTAGATCACGCTGGTTGGATACAATAAAAGCCCTGTGATTTTTCAAGCATTATATTATCCTAATGATTGTCCTAAGCTAATTTGTTCCCAAAATCTGCTATTAGCTAAACAAATTAAGTTTACTAGAGTTCCAAGATTCTCATTGGAGAATAAAAGCCAAAACAAATGATATAAAGCTTGGGGATGCTAACACTAAATACTATCATGCTTGTGCTATGATTAGAAAAAACCGTAATCTTATTACCTCGATAAATGATGCCTCAAATGTTCAAATAACTCACCCAAAGTTAATAGAAGAGTATATTTCTAAGGTTTTTTGCGATCGATTTAAATCCAATGTTGCTTGTGGTTTCAATGCTCATTCGGATTTTGATTTACTAGATTCTATAGTCTCGGATGCAGACAATGTTTTTTAATGCAAGGATATTTCTTTTGAAGAAGTTAAGGAGGTTGTTTTTGATCTGGCTCCGGATAAATCTCCGGGCCCGGATGGTTTCCCTCCTTTTTTCTTCCAAAAGTATTGGACTTTAGTTGGTCAGTCTGTTTACAAAGCCGTTAAAGCATTTTTCATTCTGGAAAAATTCTTAAGGAAATAAATCATACTTTTATCACTTTAATCCCAAAAATAGAGTCTCCCTCCAATCCCAATCATTTTAGACCTATAAGTCTTTGTTCTACTATTTATAAAGTTATCTCTAAGATAATGGCTAATAAATTGCGTATAGTGATGAGCAAGATTGTTCATCCCCTTCAAGGAGCTTTTGTTCCCGAAAGGTTGATCCAGGATAATATATTGTTAGCTCATGAAGTGTTTCATTCTTTTAAAAACAAAAAAAGGCAATCAAGGTTGGTTAGCTATTAAATTAGATATGGAAAAAGCTTATGATAGATTTGAATGGAATTTCATTTTTGAGACATTTTTAAAGCTTGGTTTTTGTCAAAAATGGGTAGATTGGCTAAAACAGTGTATTACGACAGTTTCTTTCTCTGTTCTAGTTAATGGTATCCCAGGGGATACGTTTCTTCCCTCTAGAGGAATTAGACAAGGGGACCCTCTGTCTCCCTATATTTTTATTTTGTGTGATGAGATCTTTGCTAGACAGCTTCAAGAAGCTAGTATTTCTGGTTCTCGTTTGATAGGTGTCACTCTGGGTCACTCAAGAGTGAAGATACCCTTTTTAACGTTTGCAGACGATACTATGATTTTTGCTAAAGCTAATCATGAAAGCTGTAGTATCATTAAAAATATTCTTAATAAATATTGCTCTATGTCGGGTCAGTTGGTGAATTTTCACAAGTCAGCTTTCCAATGCTCCCTAAATATTTACATTCCGGAATTTGCTTCCATTCTTCATATGCAAGATTCCTTTTCGTTAGGAAAGTATTTAGGATGCCCTATTATAAGTGAGAAGTTAACTAACAACACATTTGTGGATATTCAAGAAAAAGTCTCCTCGCAACTGTGTAAATGGAAGGCCAATTCTTTATCCCAAGCAGGGTGTGCTGTTTTGATTCAATCTAATTTAGCTACTAAAGCTAACTACCAAATGCAGAGTTTATCCTTACCAACAGCTATTCATTCCTCTTTAGATAAGTGTTATAGAATTTTTTTCTGGAATAAAAATTCGGATTCTAAAGCTCCCAATTTAATAGGATGGGATAGGATTTGTTGTCCTAAAAAATTTGGTGGTTTAGGACTCCGGAAAGCTAAAACTAATAACATGGCTTTGCAATTTAAATTACTTTGGAAAATTCTTAAGTCTCCAGAGAATTTGTGGGTCAAGTTTGTTAAAAAAAGTATTTGAAACAGGACTCCCTATTTAGTTATGTGACCAAGGCTAACGTGTCTTGGCAATGGCGGAAATTAATGGCTTTGCGAAAGGTGTTTCATAAGGGCCTTCGATGGTCAATTGGAAATGGTGAAGGTATTCTTTTTGGTATGACAATTGGGTCTTTCCTTACTCGTTGGCGAAGGTCCCCCCCCTGTTGATGCTGCTCATCTTCAAATAAGTCATTTTATCTCAATGGATGGAAATTGGGATGTAGAGTTATTATCCTTGTTTGTGTCTGTTAATGTTGTTAACTCTATTAGACAAGTTTTTATTCCTTCTAATGAATCCCAAGATAAGCTTTTTTAGGGTTTATCTCCAGATGGAGAATATTATGTCAAGTCGGGTGTGTCATTACTGCAAGGTTTGGATTCAAGTGCTCCTATTGATTATAATTTTGGGTGGATTTGGAAGTTGAAGGTCCCTCCTAAAATCAAATTCTTTTTATGGAAGATTTGCAATGATGGTCTTCCAACTAAGAAAAGATTGGAAAAAAGTCATGTGTTTCTCCCGTTAGAATGCGTGTTTTGTAATCATCACTCAGAAGATTCAATGCACCTTTTTTTACTCTTGTCCCTTTTTTGTGGATGTTTTGGAGATATTGGTGGAAGCTAAGGTTAGTATTCCTCTCCCGCAGTGGAATAGTGAGGTGGCTTCTTTTAAAGATTTCCTTTTTGATCTAAAAAAAAAGTGTTCTTCTTATCAAATTGAAATTTTTGCCATAATTTGGTTGTTTTGTCTTGTTTACCAGAAACAATATTATTTTTATAAATGAGTCTAAATCCCCAAGAGGGTTGGGTGAGCAGATTAAAATGTTTATTAAGAACTTGACTGATTCTGATGTTTCTTGTTTGAGTAAGCCTTTTTCTAGTCAAAAAGGCTCTCAAAAGAATTTCCAAAGATTAAATGCTGTCTGGTCGCTTCCTCCCATGGGTTTTTTTAAACTGAATTTTGATGGTTCTAAGTTGAGTAATGACAAGACTTCTTGTGGTTTTGTTATTGGAGATAATGCAGGTGAGATTTCTCTTTGTGGTGCTAAATCTCTTGACCCCTCTTTTTCAATTCTGATGGTTGAAGCGTGGGGTCTCCGAGAAGGTATTAGGGGTGCGTTGTCTTTAGCCATTGATAATCTTATTGTTGAAGGAGATAATCTTGCTGTTGTTAATGCTGTTAAGAGATTGTGGAAAATTCCTTGGTCTATTGATGGCTTAATTAGTGATGCTTGTGAAGAGTTAAAAAAAGTTTAAGGATGTGCAAGTTGAGCATGTGTTTCGTGAAGTTAATAGTGATGCGGATTGGATGGCGCATCATGGTCATAAATCAAGTTCTTCGACATACTGGTTTGACGTGATTGATGTTTCTTTTTCTGTAATCATCCGTAATGATGCTTTAGGGTGGCCTTCCTCTTGGATCCCTCCCTAGTTTTTCTTTCCTTCAAAAAAAAATAAATAAAGCATTATATTATCCAACATGCATAAGATTGAGCTAGTCTTGCGTGGACCTGGTCCACACTAATATTATTGTGGACCTGGTCCACACTAATATTATTGTGGACCAAAGTCACTTAATTAACATAGTGACCCTTTTTTTCATATAGTAACATTTTAAATTCTCAAGTTATATCATATAGTTACTATCTATCATAGATTCATAATGACCGTTTTTGTTTTATATAATCACTCTTTTTTAAATTAGTTTATCACAATGAAATTTTCATTTTGTGACATAGTAAACTTGTTTTTCATATAGTTAAACTTTGCAATTTATATCTACTCATTTTTTATATCTATTTTTTTATATAGCGACTCTTTTTTTCATAAATCATACTCCATCCGTCCCATATTTTTTTTCAATTAGTGCTTCTTTCTTTTTAAAGTGTCCCAAAATGTAATTCTTGTTTCCTTTTTTGATTCTACACCTTTCCATGATTTTCCTAGAAAAATTATGCCACCATTAATTATTTGCTTATTGGAAATACTCTTTCACCACTTATTGTCATTCTCTCTCCTAAAATGAGCTTTTTCCCCATAAAATTTATTTTCAATACACAAACACTCTTTATCTCCCTCTTAGATTCTATTGACCTTAATACCCGTGCAAAAATAGAATCAGGCACTATAATATGAGACGGAGGAAGTATGAATCAACACTAGGTCTACTAGGCCCATATAAATTTTTTACCATAAGATTTCGAGTTTACTTTCTGTTTGTCCTAAATTTACAAGTTGTTGGCAAAGCATATTTTTGAATTGGGAAGGATAAGTGAGCCTTAGCCCCTTAGGAGAGATTAGAGAAGCGTGGGTTGAGGGCCCATTCACAAGTCACAACAACGTGTACGAAGAATAAGGAGGCAATTAGCAACGGGGAATCATGTCCTTTTTTGGGGGAAGATTTCAACGGCTATAAATAGGAGTCAAATATTCTGACCTAGATTTATTCATTCAGCTGCTATTGACTCCTACTACTCATTAGCCAGCGTTCTCTAACAGCAATGTTGCAACTCCAGTTACAAACTTTTGTGTTTACGGCGGTCGTTGACATAGTAGATTGGTGATCACAAGAATCATCCATGATTTTTCCTATTCATTTGGATTTGTGCGTCACCATTTATTTGCGTTTATTCTCTTCTTTATACACATCTTAATTTATTATTGCCTTATATTTATCTTGATTATATAGTATTCATGTTGTGGGCTCCCAAACCTTTAAGTACCTAGTACGAAAAAGGCATAAACACCTTCTGAGTTCTGAGTTATTAGCAGCTCTTAGTTTCACTAAGCATCAGACATTATTGCGCAAATGTGTTGAGGATTATATCTGTGGTCTTGAAGAAGTAGGATTTACATTGCACGAATTTTTATTGATGAAGGACTTGTTATTTGGTCATTTTCATTGAAATACTAAAACATCATATATGCAGCGATGGCCTACACCTCTCCCAAGGCGGCAACAGGATTTTGTTCGAGGAAGTTGTCAAGAAGCTGGAGGAGGTGGGAGTGAGTGTAGAAAAGTTGGCCGTTGATCTTCCACTCTTCTCAGACATCAATCCAGAAGATCCCTTGAAAGTTTTCGGAAAGTAAGGTTATGTTCAGTTCACCTTATTTTTGCTTATTCAGATCAGATTAGATCAGATTAGACCAGATCAGATCAGATCAGAAAAAATAAGTTCAGATCAGATCAAATTAGATAAGTTCATATCAGATCAGATCAGATAAGTTCATATCAGATCAGATAAGTTCAGATCAGATAAGTTCAGATTATGCTTATATTTAAAAACTTATTATTATTATTATTATCATCATGATTATTATGATTATTAGTATTACTAATTCTATTATTGTTATTGTAATAATTATTATTATTGTTGTTGTTGTTATTATTATTATTATTATTATTATTATTATTATTATTATTATTATTAATATTACTTTATACAATTACTATTACTATTAATATTACTATTTACTAGTACATTTGTTCAAAAAGATTATTATTATTGTCATTGTTGTACTTATTAATTATTAATATTGGTAATTATTATTAATGTCGTTGCTATTATTATAAATGTCATTGATATCACTATTTGAAGCTATTTGTGTTTAAGAAGAAGAATGTTTTTTTGGCATTTGTAAGTGTTCTTTTTTATATTTATTCTAATTAATAATTTTGATTTGTGATGTTCTTTTTGATGTTGTACATGTAACGAACATGACAA
This sequence comes from Beta corolliflora, assembly GCA_947648045.1. NCBI lineage: Eukaryota > Viridiplantae > Streptophyta > Magnoliopsida > Caryophyllales > Amaranthaceae > Beta > Beta corolliflora. Next base: position 2,061,898 of record CANSZD010003249.1, read on the forward strand.
TAGTATATGATGTTTATTTTTTAAAACAATTTTGGTAGAATAATATAAATTATATATTACTAGTTTATATAAAACATGAGTAGCATGGGATAACCTAATGGTGTTGTCATCACGTTCAAAATTTTTCCTACAAAGGATTTCAACTTATCTTTAAAAACAAAGTTTATATAGAACAAGACAACGATATAAAAAGAATATTTAACCATTTTGTTCAAGATCATATGATTATATATATTTATAGGTTTATTTATAATAAAAAAAGAACAATTTATTGATATAACAAAGAACATGTTGTTAGTTAAATCCAAACATGTCATCAATATAAAAATACATCTATCTTTTATTTTTAAAATGTGTTCTTTAGATAGATCTTGTATCTTTCTTTCAAGTATATGTTTTTTTTAATATCATTATATGTTCTTTTCATTACTACCTAAATTCTTATTATTAATGGACCTTGAACATGAGTGTTCTTTTATTTTTAATTTTTTTGGGCCTCTTTCGGGAATCCCGTGGTAAGATGAATTTTCTCTGGGCTGCCCTCGCACAGGGTCACTCACCTAAAGACCCAACGAGCACCAACCCCCCTCCCCCACCCACAACAATATTGAAATATATAATTCCACCAAGATTTGAACATTGGTCTCCCATGTGCGAGGTAAAAAGCCATGCCATTGGACCCAAGAGTACTTAGTCTTTTATTTTTAATTATATGTTCATATACTAATGTGCTCTTTTTCAAAAAAAAAAAAAACTAATTATGCTATAATAATAATAATAATAATAATAATAATAATAATAATAATTATTATTATTATTATTATTATTATTATTATGTTATCTATATTACTATTATTATTTTTTTTATTATTGTTATTATTGTTATTATATTATTTATATTATTATTATTATAAAATTATTATATTATTATTATTATTATTATTATTATTATTATTATTATTATTATTATTATTATTATTATTATTATTATTATTATTATTATTGAAAGTTGTGCATAGTAATAAAATGATAGTAATACTAGTCATGAAATACAAAGTAATAATAATATTAGTAATAATATGTTTTTTAAAAGATAAGTTCAGATCAGATCAGAAAAAATAAGTTCATATCAGATCAGATAAGTTAATATAAGAAAATTTCAGATGAACTCAACATAGCCTAATTTGATTAAGGTCAAAGCCCATTTTTGTCATTATAATAGACCTTGTAAGTTGTATGGAACCTACCAAGGTCTTTGTCGATCAGCATTTAACTAGTTATACATATTATGTAAGCTAAGTTAATGAACAAACCATGTGCTGTATTTCGTCAATGCATATGCTTTTGTCCAAAGGCCGACAAGTTTTTGTTTTTTTTTTTTTTTGCATTTGGGGGCCAAAGAACAATACTTTTTTACATTAGGGCCCGAATGGGAGAATCTGAATTGAACTGAACTGCAGAGAAAAAAAGAGGATTAAACGGGAAGTCAACCCTAATCCATCTCGAGAAGTCAACCCCTAACCCCTTATAGTTGATGGAGGAACCTTTTGCACACCTAAAACATACCAGCCAAGCTAGATTTTATATTATATCTATTTAAAGCGTGTATGTAGAAGTTTTAACCAATAATACTGTTTGGGCCCATTTCCTGGATTGGCCCATCTATGGTGAAGTTACTAAAATACCCCTGCATCAAGGGAAGACAATCCTCCACCAGCTGGAGCTGACTAAATTGCCCCCATTTATTGGAGGTCTCATCCTCTATAAATAAGGGTTGTCTCATCAGACAAAGGTATTCAATTCTAACCTACAAAAAACAGAGCATCTCTTTCTACATTTACTCACTTTCTCTCTCTACCTCAATCTCAACTGACTTGAGCGTCGGAGGGGCTTTCCCGGGAACACCCCCGGGCCAGTTTTTCATTGTATTTTGCAGGATTATCGGAGACCTCTTCCTCAGCTGTTCAGACCTTCTCGGGATTTCAAGACTCTCAACACTACACTCACCTTTGACAGTTTCTAGGCAGAAACAGTTTGGCGCCGTCTGTGGGGATGCTACATCTCAAAGTCACATACCGAGAGCAACATGGCACCCGACTAAAGAAAGACAAGAGATTATCACCTGTGCCGAAGAGCTCCCATCCTGTCGTCATACCACACCTAGTGTGGAACCAACTCATTAGGAAGATGAGGGATCTATCTCTCGGGATGAGCAGAACAGCCTCAACCTCTGGAACTAATTTCCTCTAAATCCACCTCAGTTAGTCACTACGACTAACCCAGAGAGGATAGTCGATCAGTTCAACTAGACATTCAACGAAGTATTCAAGAGCTTCTATCCGACATGCCGCAACTCAACCAAGGGCCTCATCTTCAAGCCCAATTAAGCTCGGGAAGAAAAGGACCGAGAAGACATTCCACAGCAGCAAGTCGGCGTAAGATGGAGCAGGACACATGCCAAGTTGTCAACAATCTTGAAGCAAGTCAAGGAGAAGGATCTCGCAGATAGTACTTGCGCATCATAAGCCCTCGAAGAAAGTGTGAAGGGATCCCTCTCGGATCCAACAAGCACAAAGAAGGAACATGGACTCGGGACCTCAACAGGTTCTCGGGACTCTTTCATGGTATCATCACGAACAACCCAACATTTAATATTGGGCGGCAGCACGGGAAGAGATTTGTGAGCCTCTCGACGAGAAATCATGGAAGCGAAAGGAGAGGCTCCCTCGCGGGAGTCCACCGACAACAATCATAATCAGAGCAATCACCCCGGTATAGGGCCTCCGGCCTCGGGTCATGGAAATGACCCTCAGCTTAATAAGATCCAAAGAGAAATCTGCCTTAGCCTTAAAGGCACACTATCAAAAGCCTTACACTATCAAAATTGGATACCTGAAGACTCGGATCAACACGGGCGAGCAAAAGGAAACTCGAGAGAATGAAAACCTCCTCGGGAAACATGGGGCTCATTAGCCTCTCGAGTCAAGAACTACTCCAACGGTACCTCCTCGGTCATGAGGAGTGCCCTAACGAACTTAACCAAAAAATGGCTAAGTATTGCTTATTGGTACCTGCTCGACATTCGAGTGGCGTCGTTCGGAGAAGAGAGACCTCCTCGGGAAGCATGGAGCTCATTAGCCTCCCGAGTCGAGAACATCTCCAAAGGAACCTCCTCGGGAAGCACCAGGCTCATTAGTCTCCCCGAGTCGAGAACATCTACGGAAAACAGTGACCCTCTCGGTTTCGCTAGGGGGATCAACACTTAAGCGTAAATTTGGCTAAGTATCCCAACACCCAACTCGGGATTACCATGGAAGGCTCATTAGCCCTCGAGTTGTTGCATCACCCTTCTCGGCCTTGCCACGGGGCTCAACACTTAAGCCTAAATTTGGCTAAGTATCTCAACACCCAACTCGGGATTACCATGGAAGGCTCATTTACACCCGAGTTGGTACATCACCCTTCTCGGCCTTGCCAGGGGGTTCAACACTTAAGCCAAAATTTGGCTAAGTATCTCAACACCCAACTCGGGATTGTAGGCGGCTCATTAGCCCCCCGAGTTGGTGCATGATTCTCTCGGCCTTGCCAGGAAGCTCGTCATTTAGCGAAATTCGGCTAAGTATTCTTCGAGCCCCCACATTCGTAACTCTTGGGCACTAGGGAACTCACTCCTTCCAGCTCGAGAAAGCAAGAACACCGCCTTGGGAAAAATAACTCGGTCTCCCTCCTAGCCAATTCATGGCCTAGTTGGGCTCGGTAGCCACACAAGTATACCCCTCGGGAAATACGAAGCTCCCTCTCCCCCAACTTGGGAGACTTGAGGGCCAACTCGGAGAATCGAGTCGGTCTACTTGACAATCACCTAGCAAGATCAAATGGACAACATTGCATCCACCACTCGGGAAATTTGGGGCTTCCCCCAACTCGGGGATTGAGTATCTCCCCAACAGGGGAATTTCATCTCGGTTCCCCACATGAGGCTCACCCAGCTCGGCCTCGAAAAACATAACATTTGGGGCTCCCGTACATCAAGGCACCTAGAAGCAAGGCGCAATCTTGAACCCTCCCTCCCTCCCGAGACAGGCATAGTACTCCAGACCAGGAGCCTCTCTCAGGTTCCGCTGGACGATCGCTTCGGGAAGGAAAGAGGCTACCCTATCCGTTCATCCAGCGTGGGGCTAATTACTTGAACCCATCAGCTGGTCCAATAAATACACTCGACGAAGGTATGATGGAGTTCGTTAAGCCCCCGAGTCGAGAAACTCCTTCAATAGCACCTTCTCGGTCATGGAGGAGTGCCCTGACCGACTTACCGAAAAAATGGCTGAGTAACATTTACGATCACTTGGCATCCGAGTGTCGTTGTCTCAACCAATGAAACCTCCTCGGGAAGAATAAGGCTCATAAGCCTCCCGAGTCGGGCACATCTGTCGAGGTACCTCCTCGGCCACGCCAGGAGTACCCCTATCACTTAGCAAAATAGCTAAGTGCAAACAAATGAACCTCCTTGGGGCCCCCGAGTCGAGAAACTCGTTCATTGGCACCTCCTTGGTCATAAGAGGAGCGTCCTACTAACTTAGCCGAAAAACGGCTAAGTGTCGACAATTGGACCTACTCGGGATCCGAGTAGCGTCGTGATACCTCCTCGGGAAGCATGGGGCTCATTGGCCCCCCCAGAGTCAAGAAATTTCTCTATCGGCACCTCCTCGGCCGTGAAAGAAGTGCTCTACTCACTTAGCCAAACAACACTGACCTACTAGGGATCAAGAGCTACTCGGGTCGGGAGTGACTTCCCCGGTCAACAGGAGAGCTTGCCATATCGTTTGTCTAAAGCACAAGCACACGTCAATCGCATTAGCCTTGCGGCTGATGCTAAGAGTGCGCCGGGCACAACGTCTCAGAGTCGGGATTCAACACCCCCAAGTCGGGAGAGTTCCCAGGGACCCATCATGTCACGGACTCGGGATTCCACATCTCCAGGTCGGGAGAATTTCCATGAACCTCTCGTGACATCATCGACTCGGGAATTGGCCCTTGGTCAAACATCAGCTGCGCCGAGTGCAAGGTCCCGCTTATCACACAAAGGTCTCGGGATTTCAGACGCCGGGCTCGGGATTCGACCAAGCGCGCGGCGTGCGTCGGACGCGACCCAAGCTTCTCCAGTGCTGCACCCGCACTTGGCGCCCATGTCGGGACTCGGGATGCCACCTTCCCAGCTCGGGAGTCAAGTAGCCAAGCATCCGTTGCCCCGAGCGCACGTAGTACGTCGGGCGCAAGGCTCCGCTTTCAGTCTACGCTGCACACCCGACTTACCCACTCGGTATTTGGACCATTCGACTCGGAATTTTCCTATATGACTAGGGGAGTTGGCTCGGGAGATCTACCTCCTCGGGATTCTCTCTTGGCCCCAAGTTGCAAGCCAAATTTATAAGGTGCTCCAATCCACCCCGACTTGGCTCACAAGTAGCCCCTCCTCGGGATTTCATGAGATCTCCCTCCTCGGGCTCCGCATACCTTGAAAAAGTTCGGGGGCGTTTGGTTAATCCTAGTGCCAGATAGTTAACTCAAAGCATCATTCAACCTCGGCAACAACATTATTATTCCGCCAACCAACCGCATTCAAAATGGTGGATTTTCACTCCGATTACTTGGCGTAGGGCTAATTGTTTGGGCCCATTTCCTGGATTGGCCCATCTATGGTGAAGTTACTAAAATACCCCTGCATCAAGGGAAGACAATCCTCCACCCAGTTTGGGTGACTAAATTTCCCCCATTTATTGGAGGTCTCATCCTCTATAAATAAGGGTTGTCTCATCAGACAAAGGTATTCAATTCTAACCTACAAAAAACAGAGCATCTCTCTCTACATTTACTCACTTTCTCTCTCTACCTCAATCTCAACTGACTTGAGCGTCGGAGGGGCTTTCCCGGGAACACCCCCGGGCCAGTTTTTCATTGTATTTTGCAGGATTATCGGAGACCTCTTCCTCAGCTGTTCAGACCTTCTCGGGATTTCAAGACTCTCAACACTACACTCACCTTTGACAGTTTCTAGGCAGAAACAAATACCATTTGGGTTAATGGGGGAGGCTATGTCCCCCACCCCTAATTTTGTCCCTGTTTTTGTTAGAAGGACCTTTTTAAGGTGGTAATATTTCATTTGAAGCATCAAGGTCATTGTTCTGAGTAGAACCACCGTCCTTACCATAGGTAACAAATGTAACTAGGATTTTCCCCTTTCCTTTAGTTATTGTATGGATTTGTATCTTGCGGAGTGTAAGAATGGTTAATTGACTATTTGGTTACTTGTGTTCACCAAAAAAAAAAAGGTGGTAATATTTCAAAACTGGCAATCAAAGGCAACCAAAGTTAAGTAAATTTCAACTATTGATTGTCCAAGTCATCTTTCTCCATTTTCTTGTAATTATCCAAATTCGTTTTGTAAACTCTGAAAATAATATGTAACTAATGTAAATAATTCCTAAATAGGTACATTATTTCCTAGAAAGGAAAAAGTTAATTTTTTATTTTTGAAAAAATTGATAACAATAATTTTAAATTATGCTTTGATAATCTAAACGGCGAGTTATTTATGTCTCTGGCTCTCTGCCGAAAGTACTCCCTCCTAATCTTCTCTGATCTCCCTTCTCTCTTGGTTTATTCTACATTTAGAAAAACCAACAAGAAAGAAATTCGACCACGAGAGTTTTTCCATTTCTACCATATGTCAAATTCTCAATACTAGTCAATGTGTCACACACCATTTGGTACCTATGTGGCTATGTCTCTTCCAATTGGGTACCATTTGGTACTTATGTCTCTTCAAATTGATATCGAAATAATACTACATGAGTACCAATTGGCATTGAAAATGTATTTTCTAAGTACCAATTGAAAGAAACACAGGTATAGTACCAAAATTATCCCTGTTGGAGTCTTTTGGAGACTCCAACAGTTGGTTACCAACACTTTCTTTTTAATCAAATTTGAGGACAAATTTAAACAACAAACATAATCATTTAATCCAAAAGAAAAAGATTCAATAAATCATCAAAAGAAGAGGCTGTAAACTCATCATATCCCAAAAAAAGAAATTATGGGTGCTTGCAAAAGATACCACAAAGTAAAAACGGTATCGATTAGATCACGAAATTGTGTCATGAAGTGTAATATAAAAAATCATAACCTTCCACACATGATTTTTGGATGATCTAATTTGGATCATGCCATGACAAAGTGCAATTTAGATCATCCCATTATTTGATCTAAATCATGAAACGTGTCATGGAGCAAGCAAGGTGAGGCCCACAAATAGACCAAATATTTTTGGATGATATTAGATCGAAACGGCGAGTTTTGATCAGACAAGCGCTGAGCTTGTGTCAAAACCACGCGTTTTGACCTGACATCAGTCAGAAAAAAAGTAAAGCAAGTCTACACGACTTAAATGGCGCCAAAACGACGTTGCCCAATGGCATAGCGACACGCCACTTGCTGTCGGGACGATATTCTCAATTATAGATCTTCTAATATGAATACCTTTAAAAATATGAATTAAAAAACTTACTAAGGATCATAATTTTTTGAGATTTATAAACAGACATTCATTTTGCTCTGTTTTGATACACTTCCGAAATTATTTATTTTCTTTCTATATTATACACACTTGAGTTGTATTTTGGGAAACTTTTATTCTTTAAGAAATTAATTATTGAAGACAAGGTGAATCAAAAAATTTATATTTATCGATTTTGGTACTTTGTATAGTTGAATTGTTGAATTTTCTTTTTTTGTGATAATTGTTGATTTTTTAAGGAAATTATTATTGATTGTAATTATAATAATCTAATGCTATTATATAGAATACTAATCATGTTTAAAACGTAAGTTTCTTGTGCACTTGTTGAGAACATAAATTTATAATAATTATTGCTAATAGTATTACTATTATATTTTGTATGCCCAACATGTTAAAAACACAAAATTCTTATGCACTTGTTCAATATATAAATTGTGCACTTGTTGAAAAGCTATCATTATTAATATTATTGTTGTTCACATGTGGGAATTTTATTTGTTATGTTAGTTTGTTATTTTAATAATTATAATATATGCATTTTTATTTAAGAAAAATTACAATGGACCCGAACGCTTCGGGAAGTTCTGACTTCACTTTTGACACGTCTTTTGCCTCTCATCCAAACTTCTAAGTCCTCTTGCAAATGATGAGGGATAATCCAAACATGGAGACAAGCTGTGGAGACAATAACAATGTTGTTGAGCCAATCATCCTTTTTGCAACCGAGCTAATCATCTCTTCCGCAACCGACCCAAGCCTTTCACTTGCGATGCCTTGTAAGCCATCAAGAAGGTTTGTAATACCCCTTATGTTTGCCTTAAAGGGATTTAACAGGCTACTCGTTTTTATAAGATACATTTGTAACGCCCCGGAAATACATAACCTTAATTTGGCAGCGGAAACATAACTTAAGCATGTGGGTTAGGGCCCACTAATAAAATAATATCCTAAAATGGTCTTTTAGACATACAAATGCTCATAATAGTAGTGACCCATAATACAAAATATCCTAAATATCCCGAATTATATAGAGTCACTTGAACATAATCCATAATAGCACCATTGCAACTGCTTTGCCATATCTAAAACAGAAAATAAAACATCATGAGCTGAGGCTCGGTAACATACTATCCTAACATTGTAAAGCATTTCAATTCATTTTAGTTGCAATCAGGGAGGAGAGAATATAGTAAAACCATATCATAAAACATAACCGTTGAATCATAATCATAAAACATTATCATCATTCTTCACCTTGTTCATCATCATATATCTTTTAACTTGGTACGTCTTCCCAGAACATACAGAATGGCGGTCATAATATAGGTGACACTTTCGGTGCCCACATCATTTACAGAAGGGCGGTCACAACATAGGTGACACTTGCGGTGCCCACAGAAAGGCGGTCACAACAAAGGTGACACTTTCGGTGCCCAAATCATTAACCAGATGGGCGGTCTGAACAAAGGTGACACTTGCGGTTCCCACGGGATACTGCCAAGAACCTTCTTTCACTTAAACTTTATCATGTTTCGTTTCTTTAACGTATCATAATCACATTACAATCGTAACCATAATCATGAAATGTAATCATAATTATAACATAATCATCATCATAGCGTAATCATCATCATGTTTTCGTAACATCAAAGTCGTCATACTTCATAACTTCAAATAATTTAATAAACATCATTTGCATAGCAAATATTTCATATCCCGCACACCATAAATAACATAGCATAAACATCGTATAAATCATCATAAAACATAGTTGGAAGGGGAGTGCGGGTGTTAGTAGTAGACGTTACCTGAATTCCTACTTAACAACTTTGATAGCTGGGGGAGGCTTGTAATACCCTTTATCCTCTTTACTATAATAGGCGAAAAGACTCGATCTTTTTACAACCTATTAATGGACCTTCTCAGTTCCTCTAGGAACTTGTTCCCAGTCACTCAGTTCCCCTGAACTGATGACACTCACTTTGACTTCACTCGAAGTCTTCTCTTTTCTCTCTTTCTTTCTCTCTTGATTACAAGGATATTCTCTGAATTTTCTCTCACCCAAACACTATTAATATTACAAAGTATGCTTGTTGAATAAGAGAGGAAATTACAACAAAACTTTCTAAGTTAATAATGAATTTTCGCTCAAGAAAGTCATAGTTTTCTTTAAGTAATTTCTTCCTTATATAGCTGCTGCAATTTTTCTTCTTCTAGACATTTTGTGCTCCACGTTCTCCATGATGTGCCCTTGTAGTGGTGTGAAGATCATGGCCCTATTTTCGCTGCACTTCCTCCACGTTTATTGCAACGGAAACTAACCACCTTCCACTATCCGTTAGTGGCCAAGGAATCAGCGAGTTTGTTGGAACAGTTAGCTAGCTTCATGGAAGTTGTTCCACAAAATCAGCCACGAACTTCAACCTATTTTCAAACTAAAACAACAGCCATCTAATAACTAAGAATCTTTTATCCAAATATTCTAAGTTACTAGGTATATCAAACATATCTTATAATAATAATTCAAAGTGTATAAATTAATATTTTGACTTAGATGAAATAATCTTTCTCCACAAGATATATATGCAAAAATAAACATTACATTATTTTTGGATTTTATGTTTTTTAAAATAAAAACTATATAAGAACCTAACTATTTGGCATCATCAAAACATGGAATACAGCAATATTCCCCCTTTTTTATGATGGCAAATATAAGGCATATAAAAATATATAATGAACAAAAACTAATATCGGCCCAGGCTCCCTTTAACTCGTCCAACTTCTTCTTGAGAGCCCCTAGAATCTGTTTGTTTGCGGCCTTAGCTTGCCCATTGCTCTGCGGGTGACATACGGCTATGCAAACTTAACTCGGAATTCGGACAGGAAGCTCTTGATTGGTCGACAATCAAATTGGGCGCCGTGCTCAAAGACTATTGCAGCTGGTATACCAAACCTCGTCATTATGTTTTGCCAAATGAACTTTTTGACTTGGTTTGACTTTATCTTCGCTGTCGGCTCTGCTTCGATCCATTTTGTGAAATAGTCGATACCAGCAATCAAGAATTTTCGACCGCCAGTAGCCGTTGTAAATGGTCCGAGGATATCCAAACCCCACTGTGCAAATGGTATCGGACATAGTATGGGTTGAAGATCATTTGCGGGCCTATTGATAATGGGAGCGAACTTTTGGCACTTTGCGCATCCGCCAACATACTCGGCCAGTAATACCCAGCCCTCAAGGCTTTCAATGCTAGTGCCTTTCCTCCAATGTGGTTCCCACAAATTCCTTCATGGATTTCCTCCAATATCTTGCCGGACTCCCACGCTGTTGCACATTTTAGCAGCGGCAGGCTAAAAGATTTCTTCTAAAGCTCATTCTAATAGATGATATACCAACTAGCTTGTCGCTTCAATTTCCTGGCTTCCATAGCGTTTGAAGGAAGTGAGCCCGTAAGCTTGTATGCCACTAATTCACTGAACCATTCACCTTGCTGATTGATGGTATTCACAGTCACAATCTTCTCGGTGATGCTTTTTTCTTTCAAAATTTCCACCATAACAGATCTCTCGATGTTCAAAGAATCAGAGCTTGCTAATTTAGAAAGTGCGTCCGCTTTGGTGTTGTCGCCCCTAGGGATGGCTTGAACTTCGAAGTGAACCAACTGGGCTATCAATTCCTTGGCCTTCTCCACATATTTCTGCATATTGGCTTCTCGGACCTCGAACTCTCCTTTCAACTGACCATTGACGAGTTGTGAATCCGTTTTCAGAGATATGCTCTTAGCCCTAGCAGCTATACGCATCCTTAATCCAACGATCGCGGCCTCATACTCCGCCTCGTTGTTTGATGCCGGAAAGGTGAACTTGATGGCGTACTCAAAAATATTTCCCTCTGGGCTAGTCATTACAATGCCGGCCTATAACCTTGACCCTTGCAATCTTAACTACACAATCTCTAAATAATCATTTACAACAACTCGGCCCTTTATCAGACATATAAATTGTCATAATGGGGTTTAACAAAAACGCGCTGGAGATACATAAATGCGCAGTCCCCAAACAACAACAAATTACCTAAGGCTTTACAATGTTTTTTTTTCCTGAAACCACATCACTTTGAAATCTCTTGCAACTCTGGTGTATCTTCGACTTCCCCTTGTCATGTCCATCTTCACTTCTTGATTCCCCCGTCCGTAAATCTTCCTTTTCTTCAATGTTCTTTTCTCTTTTTTTTTAAAAAAAAAATTTCATCCGCGTTTACTCTAGAGCACAATCATATGACTTCCCCAAGGTCGGATAAGACCCAATTCTCTTGAGTTTCAGTTCCTCAAAACAATGCATGACATCCACCTTTTTTTTCCATCACAAGATTTAACTTACATATTTGAGGAAATCATATGCCAAATCCATTATATACGAATTCCACTCTAATAAGTAATATCAAATTCTCAAATTCCAAAACGATTTCCGTACTGCAAAACATATAAGAGAAACATATAACTTATTCGTATTCAAGTTCATTTCACAATCGAACCCATAACATAGCCAACTACAACACATGTTCTTGGATGTAAAGTACTTGTAACTAACATATATAGACTCCAAAAGTTTAAGCTGTTCCATTCCCCCTCACAATCTGTAACTCCCCAATTAGGTTATTACACATTCACATTGATTCTTATATTACTGAAATGATATCCATATTTTCGGAGTTACTGCCCCATACCTTCTACCTGGATAACCATATTACATCCTAACAAATTGTCTACGATAATTATTATTGTATGTTAATAAATCTTACCCCATATCACCCTATCATACATAAATATACCAAGATTTAGCTATCTACTTGAAACTTATATTCCAATTACTTACACTCATTATCCATATTAATCTCTAATCCATAACTTACAGTAGTACTTCTCAATGTTTGAACATGTCCATGTTTGAACATGTCCATATTACTCCTAACTCCATACTCGTTCTTTTATAAACTCATAACAATAAATTCCTAGCTCTCTATTTACACTACTAGCTTAATGCAAAATAAAGCTTACTTAAATAATACCAACGTAGCTAGTTTGAGTTTACATCCTCATATATACACTCTTTGTTCCAATTTGTCCTCATAGTTTCACAACAAATTTATTTATAGTTACATTCATAAAAGAAATACTAACACAAAGCTTTAACACAACCAATTATCTTCCACTCCGTCTTTCTCTCCACGAGTTTTATTTTCATACATCGTTCCATGGTGAGAATTGTCTGGTATGGCTAACCCCGCCTCTGGCACTCCAGAGTAAGAATCATTCATCTCACCTCCGTTTCTTCCACAACATTTTCAACCTTAACAAACTCTTATCCTTATTGTTCATAATTACATCATAACCTTGCACCGCTTCAGTAGTCCCATACAATTCTAACAGATTCTATTAGACTTGACGAAAACTAGCCCATGGCTCACAAATCACAAGCCTCCATAACCTCTTTCTATCCTTAGACAGTGACCTAGTGCCTAACTAGCATGGTCAACCGCATCATTTACCATTTATCGACAACATAATAGGTGTCGAGTCCTCCTTTTATAAGCATATTCTCACTTACGCTTTAATGGAATCTACTCAAAACCATTTATACCAAAATCTCATATCATTCACATACACATTCGTACACATAAAGTCACATAGCACAAACATAATCACACACATATATTAAAAAATGTTTTGAAAACTTTTATATTTATATATATGAAATTGGCTTTAATTTCCTTTTCTTAAGAAAATACTTGTGTAAACACTCTTATTGTTTCCAAAACTTGCAAATTAGAAATACTTAATTTTAGATTTCGAAAACCTTGGCTCTGATACTACTTGTAACAGTCCGCTCCAAATAGCAGCTTAATTAAAGACTCAATACTGATAATTACGAAGTTAAGCTGCTAATTAAAGAGACTGTTAGGGCGAATTTCCGCACCTTCCCTGCTAGGGAAAAATTAGGAAATCTCATAGTATCCAAGCTTATTATGAAAATAAGTTATAATAAATTAGTTATTACAATATGTTTTGAGTACATAGATTACAAATCGAAAATACAAGTTTAACCTGCCAAGGAACATTATATAAAACAGATTATCTCATAGCAGCGGACTAAACACATTGATCATGACTTCACATTCGCACACATGAGCTAACTCGAATATTCTCTAATCCTGCAAAACAGATGAGTCTGCCCCCACCAGGATAGGTTCATAGAACAAAACAGGTCAGCTTACGCTGGTACGCAAGTTCCACCGATTCCAAAATAATTAGGTGGCTGAAATTACGCAATCGTTTCTTATACTCAAAGCGTAAACTCATAATTTACGAGATACTTTTATTGTTATTCAGATTACGTTAATACTTGCTCAGAAATACGTTGGTTCTTTCCTGTAAACTTCCATAAAAATACTTTTGCATATACTGGAGAAATTCCAAGAATTATCTCAAGATATCACACATCATTCTCCATATATAAAACAAATAATAATCTTATACTTATCACAAACATAGCATAACTCCAGGGAAGGAACACGAATGGAAAGGGCCAGGCCACAACTCCAGACTTTTGAGGGACGTCTCCCCACCTTTCTTATTTTCTGCTTGCAAGACTTCTAGGTCATGACCCAACATAACGGAGCAATACCCGCTCCAAACACATAATGAGCAAACCCGCTCTACAAATTTTGTTCACTTCCCCTTATAAAACAAAACTTGTAATCATACAAAAATATTCATACTCAACACTTGTACTTAAATACTTATGCTGAAATACTTATACTTAAACACTTATACTGAAATACTTATACTTTTATAACTATACTCAAATAACTTACTTAAATACTTATCCATAATCATTATTTCAACCATCATAACAAACTTTAACTTATCAAAACTAGTTTTGCAAAACAAACTTGCTATGTCAAGTTCCACTACTTTTGGAGTGACTTAATAACAAGGTTTCGGAAACGACTTCATGGTTATCCAAAATGGTTATGAGGTGGTCGACATGATATGGCAGCCTGAATAGGTTTCACAAAGAGGTTCTTAAATATATGAGAAGGCGACGCCACACAAGTACTCAGATGATCAATTTCATAGTTTCGGTGTTAATATCAAAATATGGGGTTTAGGTGTGAATTTATATCGAACCTTTTATGCTTGGCTAAGTTTTAGGTAGATAAACAAATAAGTGGATACATTCAGTAGGTACTCAACATTTAAAGGTAATTAATGAACCAAAGAAACATGGTTATTTAACCCGAAAAACAACTAGGCAAAAATAGAGTTTTAGGTGTTCTTTTACTCCATGAATTGAGGTTGCGTGTTTAATGAGGAAAATGAAGCAAAGGTTTATTTGATAATCAAGACATAAATGTTCCAAGGAAATATCATGGAATTTTAGCCACAACAAGATCTTAAATCAAAACGCAATCGAGATATAGCAAGGATTGATAAATTTTTGAGGAAACTTGTTATGCATACAACAACTTCCGGACAACATAACTTTTGATGTACAACTCCAAATGGAGTGATTTTTGGGTCTAAATTCAATAACTTTTCAAGATCTACCATTTCCAAGAGACACCAAGGCTAAAAACAGAGTGGAAAAGGAAGATATTTGGCAGGAAAAGTCACGGCAGCATAGCTCAAGAGAATGGATAATCACTTTCTTACTCAGTTATTCCGAGAGTCTTAGGGAGCTTGACATGCTAGAGATTTTTAACACAATATCTTCCATAATAAAACACATGCAAATCAATTTTTATACACATTCCAAAATAATCCAAGTATTTACAATTCCACAAAAAAATTCCAAGATCAAAGCTAGAAACAAAGTTTAGGTGGTGGAGCTTGTGTACCTTACTCCGGTGTTTAGGAATCAATTTTAGATCTTCTCCAGCAACTCCATAAGACCTTAATTAAAATATTCATAACTTAAAATTCAGAAATTAACCCAAAGTAATCAAGTTTTAATCTTATAAACCTCATAAGTGTTGTAATTCAGTAACATCTCACCTTCCTTGACTTTCTTTGATGCTATTGATGTGAAACCTCAAAACTATTGATTGCCCAGTATGAAGATCAACTTGAGGAACCTAGGAAAGCAATTGCATGTAAGATTTGAAGCAAGAATTCAATAGAAACAAGCTGCCAAAGTGCAGCCACAAACTCGCTAGAAATGGCGTGAGGAAGGAGGAAAGAATGTGATGTGTTTTTGTGAAATGAATTAGGGGACTTGGTCACATATATATAGAAAATGGGCAATGGCAAGCTCGTGATTTCGGTTTAGTAATGAGGGCAAAATCGTCTTTTCACAGCTTAAGAACATTCTAGAATTTTCTGGTTTTACTTAATCCTTAACCCTCTGTAATTAAGCTCAAATCCTTCATTATACTTAAACTAAATCCTTAAAATATGTCTTATAACTTATTAAAGATATTTTGGCTCATTTAGCCCTTAAATCATAATTACTGAGTATCTCATACACAATACGCTCACAGTCTCAAAATTTCAGAATAATGCTCAACATTATTAACGTAATTCATTAATAATTTATCTTAACTCATAATTTGCATTCATAATCACATAATAACATATAACATTTAGATTCACAAACAAACTTCATGTAGGGGCTATTCACAATTTTCTTATTCCTCAAAGATGCAATTGATTAAGTACTGATTAGTATGTTAACGTATCTCGTCTATCTTAATGATATCGTCTTAAAAAGTGAGGCTATTACACGGCCCCTGATCCACTCACGGCTGATGAGCCGTCCACTTCCAACATCCAGGTATTCTTTTCAGCTTGCTCTTCTTCCTCATAAGATGCCTCTACGATAAAGCCCGCCAATGCTTGGGCCTTTATCGCGGTTCTAGGTTTGTACTGGATGTCGTACTCGGACAACTCAACTGCCCATTTCAAGAGGCGCCCTGAACTGTCCATCTTTTGTAATGCTTTCTCCAGTGGTTGATTTGTTAAGACATGAATGGGATGGCAATCAAAATACGGCCTAAGTTTTCTGGCGGCAATTATCACTGCCAATGCCATCTTCTCGACCAGTGGATAGCGACTTTCCGGACCGTTCAAGATATGGCTGAAAAAATATATCGGCCGCTGCCTCTTTTCCTTTTCGACCAACAATACGGCCGCGACGGTCTTCGGCGAGGTCGAGATATACAATTGTAGCGTATCTCCGTCTCTGGTCGAGTAACGGTGGACAGAGTTTTCAGATGCTCTTTGACCGCGATGGAAGCTTGGCTTTGCTCCTCGCCCCATTCGAACTTTTTGTTTCCTCTTAATAGTGCGAAAAAAGGTAGGGCCTTATCGGCCGATTTTGAGATAAAACGGGTTAACACGGCCATCCTTCCAGTTAACCTCTGAATGTCTTTGACACTCTTTGGTTCTGGCAGGTCCATAATAGCACGTACCTTGTCCGGGTTGGCATCAATCCCTCTCTTACTGACCATGAACCCCAGAAATTTTCCTGCTCTCACCCCAAATACGCACTTCTTTGTGTTGAGTTTTATCTTGTACCTTCTCAGAGTGCTGAAAGTCTCTTTTAAATCATCGATGTGTTCGCGATCCGTTTTGCTTTTGACGATTGAATCGTCAACATAGACTTCGATGTTTCTTCCCTTCTGGTCCGCGAACACTTTATCGACCAATTTTTGGTACGTGGCTCCAGCATTCCTCAGGCCGAAAGGCATTGCTTTATAGTTAAAGACTCCACAATATGTGATGAAAGCGGCTTTCTTCCTGTCAGCTTCGAGAAGACTGATTTGGTGGTACCCCGAAAACGCGTCCATAAAACTCAATAGCTCATGACCGCTAGTAGAGTCTACCAACTGATCTATCCTTGGCATGGGATAGCAGTCTTTTGGACACGCTCTATTGAGATATGTGAAATCAACACACATCCGCCATTGGCCATTTGCTTTTTTCACCATAACAACGTTTGCTAACCACTCTGGGTAATCACAAACTTCAATAAAGTCAGCCGCCAGTAATTTATCGACTTCTTCCTTAACGGCCTTGTTCTTTTCTATTGAAAAGTTTCTTTTCTTCTGCTTGACAGGACGAACCGAGCTGTCGACATTCAGACGATGGACTATCACGGCCGGGTCTATTCCCGGCATCTCATCCACCGAGAACGCAAATACATCGGCTTTTTCTCGCAGGAGAGTTACCAGGTTGATCCTGACCTCTGGGTCCATGTCCGTTCCGACAGCCACGGTCCTCTCTGGATCATCCGCCAACATTTCCAGCTTGGAATCTCCATCAGGCTTGGGCCTTGGCAAATCATCTGGCCTAGCTTCTAGCTCTTCCATGGTTACCTCCATAGCATTTTCATTCTTTTTCTCAGACTGCTCTTCTTCTACCAAGGCTTTCTTCTTAGCTCTTTTTTCCTTCCTTGTTGGCGGACTCAGATCTTCGACAGGAATCCTTCTTGCCGGCTGCTTCAAAGCCGTTTAATAGCATGACTTAGCTGTCTCTTGATTTCCTCTTATCTTTGCTCTCGCACCCGAGTTGGATACATACAACATGGTCAAATGATAGGTAGATACCACTCCCTGAACATCATGAATTAGTGGTCTTCCTATTATTGCATTATATGCTCCCGGAACATATACTACCAGGAAGTCCGCCATTACATCTCTGGCGTCATTGCTCTCGCCGACTCTGACCTGCAGTTTTATAATTCCTTCAGGTATTGCCGACGCTCCAGTGAATCCTATCACTGGGTATCGAACCGGCTGCAGATGCTCTCGGCCAATCATCAACTTCTCAAAAGTGGATAAGAACAAAATGTTAGCAGAACTTCCTCCATCTACCAAAATTATGTGAATCAAACAGTTAGCAACTTTCAAAGTGACCACCAGTGGGTCATCATGGGGGTATACCACATGTTTTGCATCCTCCAACGAGAATGACATGGCTGGCATGGCTGGTGGCTTTCTCCACTGGCAACTCTCATTGAAGTTTACCTGATGCCGGAATTCCTTTAGACTTGTTTTTTCCCCACTGACACTTCCGCCATGAATGGGACAGCCACTAATCACATGTATTTCTCCTATCCGAGATTGAACATTCTGATCTCTAGATTTTACCAAATCACCCTCACTAGTCTGAGTTTTATATTGAGTGAAGTACCCTCTGCGAATAAGATCTTCCAGATTATCTTTCAAGTGCCGGCAATCCTCAGTTACATGGTCGTGATCTCCGTGGAAGTCACACCATTTAGTCTTATCACGGTTCTTGTGAAACATCTTCCTTGGTCTCTGCCACTTATCACTCTCCTTGTTCATGGTGAATATATGTGCCCGGGAAGTAGTGAGCTGGGTATATGCGTCAAACCTATCTTTGCGTTCGCTTTTTTCCTAGTCACCTCGCTCTCGGTCATTTTCTTTTTTGACCATATTAGATTCTTTCCTTTCATCCCGGCCACGATCAGCTTCGCGACCCTTGTCCTTCTGTGACTTGTCCTCTTTTTTCTTGTCGGACTCACGATGCTGGCTGCTAGCTGCCTTGTCAAATTCTTCTCCTCTTATGAAATCATTTGCTTTACCAAGCACTGGCCCTAGTGACGTGAAAGTCTTTCGGCCAAGATAACTTCTGAATGCAGATCCTTCCCTCAGTCCAGTCATCAAGGCTAGGACCGCCACATCCTGTTGCAGCCTAGGAATAGACACGGCCTCAACATTAAAGCATCCAATGTAATCCCAGAGAGACTCTGTTTCTCCTTGTTTACACTAATGGAAAAAATGCTATATGTCACAACACAACCGATGCGGTCCTTGATAACCGCATCGGTAAATCCTCGAAATTTTAGGTGGGAAACTTGGGAACACAAACCGAGAGAACCGCATCAGTTAACAGAAAACTGCTGCGGTTTTCTGTTAACTGACGCGGTTCAAAAAACCGCATCAGCTATACAATGTTAGCGATACAAAACCCGGCCCACTTAATCCCTCAACCTCATTTAGAGCCCACGCGTCCCAGGCTCTAAGCTGGCCCAACCCCTCTTTGTATAAAACGTGGCCCTTTAGACGCCCTCATCAAACCTAAAACCACTCTCATCACTCATCAGCACCCTCTCCTCTTCCCCCTCTGATCAACTCTCTCTCCTCTCACAAACCCTAAATCATCTATCATCATCAACGACATCCTCCCCACCAGATCTTCAGCACCATCTTTGTTTCTTCGCTTTTGAATTCCTCATCAACAACCACCGTCGTTTCTTCATCAACCACCATCGTTTTTGGATCTCACCGCCACGAACCCTCTTTTAATGGACGCTCCTCAATCTCTCTCGCTCATCAATGGCGTTTTCTCTCTCCACTTCGTCGCTCGTCGCTGTCAACAACCACCACCAACCACTCTCAGTTTTTGTCGCCGCAGTCTCTTCTGTCGATTTTCGTCGCCGCCATCTCCTCTATCAGATCTTGTCCGCCGTCTTTAACTTTCGATTTTCGTTTTTCGTTTACGTTTTCGTTTTTGTTCCAGATCTAAGGTTGGGTTTATTTTTTTCGTTTTTAATTTTCATTTTCGTTCCATTTTCTTGCGGTTGTAATTTTCGTTTGTAATTTTCGTTCCAGATCTTATTTTCATTTGTAATTTTAGAGTTTAAGTTTCGGTTGTTTTCGTTTTTGTTATTTAGATAGTTAGGTTTTCGTATTTAAGGTTGGGTTTACTTTTTTTTATTTTGATTTTTTTTCATTTTTTTGGATTAATGCCCTGTTCTCATTTTTCGTTCGTTATCAAAGCCCTGTTCTCGTTTATTTATTTTTTTTGTTTTGATTTTTTTTTCATTTTTTTATTTCGTCCTTGTAAAGTTATAAGTTTGGATTAATGCCCTGTTCTCGTTTTTCGTCCGTTATCAATGCCATGTTCTCATTTTTTAGCGTTTCGTACTGTTTGCTGCAATTTAGAAAGAAAAATGAAAAAAAAATTCTTTGTGGTTTTGGGTGGTCAACCGCAGCGGTTTTGACCCAAAACAGCAGCGGTTAACTTGCTTACCGCTGCGGTTTTGAGTTAAAACCGTAGCAAACCGCAGCGGTAAATGATTAACTGATCCGGTTTAGGACCTGATGAGTTAAAATTTGGAAACTGCTGCGAGACCAACCGTTGCGGCCCAAAACCACAGCGGTAAGCCCGGTTTTGACCGTAGCGGTTGAACTTTTTTCCACTAGTGTTAATTGACAACAGTTTGCCAGTAGTGCGCTCACGACGTCTATTGCTCACAAAATGAGAACTGAACATAAACGAAAGCTGAGAAAAACTGGATACGTTACCAGACTTGAGACTCTCAAACCAAGTTTGAGCGATGCCAGTGAGAGTGGACGGGGACACCTTACACCAGATTGCATCCACTTGCGTGTACAGGTACATGTGTCCTTCATAGGCCGCGATATGATTGTCTGGGTCCGAACTACCATCGTATTTGCATGATGGCATTTTGATTCTCGGTATCGGGTGATTCAGAATCTCTGGCATGAATGGAGAGAGTTTGGGCTTGATCAACAAGTGCCCGCCAACCGAATAGTTACTAGCACCATTGGTGTTGTACTCTCGGTAGGAATGACTTTGATTCTCGTCCTCTGAATAATCAAGCTCTTCAGTTTCCATCAATGTTTCTTCATATTCAGGGTCTTCCAGCTGTCTCTCCAACTGTTGGCCCTCTTGAGTGAAGGAATGCATTCTCCTCAATGGCGTACCATCAGCATTTCTACCTACTAACGGCGGTAGCCGTTTGCGGGGTTGACCTCTAGCATTAGGAGTTGGAGTATTACCATTAGGTTGAGGTGTGCCTGTTAGCATCTGAATGAAGGATGCCACCGTCCTCAATTGTTCCGGAGAAAATAGACTCAGCTGGGCCAGATTGATTGGAACTCCATTTGGATTTACCTGAGATACATTGTTCTCAGGAGTTTGCTGTTCATTGTTGTTCTCGGGCACTCTTGAATTGAACTGAGGTGTACCGATCGGACCAGTAATGACTGGTTGAGTAGATCCTTGTCCGATCTCAAACCCTGGTGGACCACGACTTGCGTTACTTGCCTTATCCATGACTGCTTCACTAAGATGGGAGGCCCCTCCTTCTAGCGCCAAGTTGTTTCGGTGTTGAAACGGTGGCGGACACAGAGATGTCCGTCAGTATTTGAGTGGGTGTCCGGGACTGAAAGTCTGCAAGGAAGACAAACGTAAACTACCCTCGGGGGGATACGAGGTCCCCCTCCGACGCTCAAGTCAGTAAGTGTCCGATAGGGATTTTAGAGAGAGGGAGAGAAAGTAGTATTCAGAATGTGAGAGAATGTACCTACTGAATAGTACCATTTGGCTATTTATAGTAGTATTATTCATCTGACAGGATGCGTAATACTTTGACACGTGTATGATTGTGATGAGTCTGACTGGAGGAAAGATTCCTTTATTTGCTCATTGATGTGGCCGCGATCACCATCTCGGCCTTGATGTTAGAGATGACTTGGGTTCTCTCGGTGACATCGCGTCTTAAGTTATTCATGTCGGCCACAAGTAATGTGTCCGACAATGAACTTGGGAGTACCCATACAGATTGACACTTCGAAGTGACCCATGGTCTTGTATTTATATTACGTCTTCCCTTTAATTTGGCAGTTGAGAAGAATTTCCGCTTTTAGTTGTTTGAATTTCCCCGCTCCTTTTACATGTGCATGGCCTTCTACCCACGCATGTTCCACTTTTTCTGCGCCCTAACTATCCATCACTCTTCAAACTATTGCATTCATGCTGGGTCTAACTATTTTGATCCATTAGAGCCATCGCCAGACGTATTGTTCATAGATTTTGGACATATGTAGATGGTCGTAGGCTGGGCCTCACTTATGTAGAGCTAGGTTCAGTGTTTTACTGGAGTTTGTCCAACATTGATTGCTTAATGTTGTTAATCGCCAGTTGATGTGCTAAAAATGGGTGTAACAATACCATGTAAAAGACAAATTCTAAATTGGTACCAAATACTAACTTGGGACCAACTAAAACTTTAACTTGATACCAACTTAACTATCTAGCATGCAAAATGATGAAATTGCCTTTTTGAAGTCTTTCAGCAATGAGAAATTTATAAAAACTCTATCTTAGCAAAAGGTACGTAAAAACGTTTGACAAGCCGAAATAATGTTGGGATATTAGCTAAAAGTACTGCTTTACATATATCCTATTCACCTTTAGCTTTTGAAACTTTTATCTACATGACAAACTGCATTACAAATAGAATTATACTGCCAAATTATAGTATACTAGTCTTATATGCACGCGATGCATGCAAAAGCAAATAAAAACTGCCTTGAAATATGATAGAACTGCAGCGTAATTTAGTTTTTTTAAAAAAAAAATTAATAGGTTGAGGATGAGTTTGATTGTTTTTTATTTGAGGATATATTTGTAATTTCGGGTGGATATCAAATCCTCCTCTCTTGCGTTACATATAGAGATCAAGTGACAACCTAGGATTTGCGTGAATGAGCTAGCTACTTGGCCTAATTTCAAATAAATCATATGCAAGTTTAATTTCAAAGAATGCCAGCCTTTAAACTATAGTTGGCAAAGTACTTTTCACATTAAATGTAGGACACTACTTGTACGAAAAATCTAACTTCATTTTTTACACATTGTGACATGACGGAGCTGTGGAGCATGGAAAAAAATCACTTTAGGCACAAAAATCGTTTAGAATTGTTTTTCAGGCTAAGATTTAGGCCAAAAACACTTTTCAGCTCAATGTAGACAACTCGTACAACACAATAGAAACCGAGATCGATGACACAAACAAGAAGTTACTAATGGAAATCCAAACCCACACTATACAGGCACAAAAATCAACCTAAACTCAACCGGATTTTATCAATATGTCATATTATACAATCATACGGAATTAAAAAGTTTTTGATATATATTGTGTAAACACAAGGTTGGAACGGGATCAAACACAAGCACGACCTGGTTATCCGAATCACCAGCTATACTTCAAACCCACCAATCATTATATTTATGTCTCATGTGGGTGAAGTTGAATCCGTAGTCCTTCCACAGAAAAAGGATGTGGTCTGAATATAATCTTTTCTTGCGGATTAGCTTTTGAGAGTCTGAATCGAGTCACCACATGGTGCAGATAAACAAGGGTCTCAATCCGAGCATACTCTCTTCCACAGCACATTAGTGGTCCTCCTCCAAAGGGTACAAATACATGAGGTGGTAATTTCTCTTCAAATCTTAAAGGTTCAAACTTCTCAGGATTTGGAAAGTAAGTTGGATCCATATGTGTTGAATAAACATTCCAGAAAACCTGGTGTAATTTATCAAACGGAACAATGTTAACAAAACAAATAAGATCCAAACTTTATTTTTCAGTATTTAGGGTCCGTTTTATCTTATTTGTTTTGATTTATATAAACTTATCTTATCTTAGGGCCAGTTTTATCTAACTTATTTTGACTTCTATGAACTTATCTTATCTTATATTACCTGAACATATCTTATCTTATCTGAACTTCTTTTATATCATTTAAACTTATCTGATTTTATTTGAACTTATTAAACTTGACGATTTTTGTAATATTAAATTAATCTTAACTTATTGGGACTTATCTTATCTTATTGAACCTATCTTATCTAAACTTTTTTTTCCTTGAAATAAGTTAAAATAAGTCGACAGAGCATAGCCTTATTCTTTAGGATACATAATAAGAAAGACGAACCAAGTGCACAAGCTTTCTTTTAAATACTCAATACATTTAACTTCAAAAAGGAAAAATATGTATTAAATGGCTCATTGTGATTTGTGAAATCAAATATAAACCATGGAAATGATTCCCATTATAAAAACAATTAAACTCAATAATCGGTTTGTATAGTATTTGAACAGTATATATATTAGTTCAAATTTAATATTATTTAACTAATGATGACATTGGAGGATCTAAAAATTGAGGTGCGTGGGTTCGATTTTATTCTAACATTTAGCATAAAGAAATTCTTTACAAAATCTGAGAAGACTACTATCAACTTATTGAGTCTATGAATTAATTGAGATCTATAGTGATTCTACCATTTAGCACAAATCTAAATTTTGTAATGACTAACTACTTGTCTATGCTCAACCAAAAAAATTGAAATGTGATATTGATAAAGAATAGTAATTGTTTAACATAACCGCAACTATTGTCTATTGGTTATAATGTGCAATATTAGAGCTGTTCACGGACGGGACGGCCCGCTAATCCCGCCTAGATCGGACCGCTAAAGTTGCGGGCTTGGACAACAAACTTTGAAAAAAAATTCAAAATGGGCGGGCCAAGCCCAGCCCGCTAATATTAATGGGCGGATATGGACAACCTCAAATATTTCGCGGACAAGCCCGCCCGGTCCGTTTATCATAATATCTATTTTTTATGAAATTTAACTTTTTAATCTTACTAATTTAGTGTTGATTTATCTTTTGGAATATATAGTTTATTTGCACTAGTATAGCTTTGATAACACATAATTATCTTTATTATTACTTTTACAACTTAATTTGTTGATAATTTGTCGTCCTCTAACATTTTTGTTACAAAAATTTTATACTTTCTCTTTATCTTACATTGTGATTTTCAACTTTTTTTTCTATTTTAACCAAAATTATGTTTTAATCTATAGATATTAAAGGAAATTAACTAGACTTATTTGAAAAAAAATAAAAATATTAATAGGCCCGTTAGGCCCACAGGCAAGCCCGCCCGTTTATTAGGGTGGGTCATGGACAATTAGTTAAGCCAGCATAAAAGGGTTTGGACTAGGCATATTAGGCCCGTTGGACAAAAATCTAAGGTTAAGCCCAGCCCACAACCCGCCCAAGCCCGCAAATGATCATCTGTGCATGAAAATCTAATGTCATAATTGGCAAAGATAATACTTATGGTGTGGTCAATAAAATCTGCGTACCTTCGATCCCTTTGGGATTGTGAAACCGGCATAAGAGATGTCATCGACAGCCTCCCGGAAACTTCCCACGGCAGGAGGTTTCAGTCTCATAGATTCACATACCACATTCCATGTATACTTCATTCTCTGAACATCTTTCCATGTCAGCATCTCCTGCTTTGTTTTGGATTGTGCAATCTCCAATTGCTCTAGAGCACATTAGAAACATAAACAAATATATATTAGTTAACTGTTTTTCATTACATCTCATCACCATTCAATTGTATATTTTTTTTTTGGTGCGTATATACCATTCAATTGTATATAAAAGCATTAACACAACTTTCATAAATATATATAGGTGGATGTCATTTAACCTAATACATAAAGACTTATTAGAGGAAGTAACCAAGCCCTGGAAACGGAACTGACTCTAGTCTATATCACTGCATCTAATCTCTCTCTCATACCAAATTTTTTTTAAAAAAATATAAATAAAATAGAACTGACAGTCCTTTACTTTCTCTTTTAAAATACCCATATTTTTTCCTTAATAAATGTTTTTTTATTTAAAAAAGTGGTGGTCCACCACTTTCTCTCTCTACCTTTCTTAAAAACTCATAACTTTCTCTATGTAGCATCTATAAAAAAACGGAGGAAGTATTAAGCATACCTTTTAATACTTTTTCATAAACATGGGGATATTCAGCAAGGTAACCCAATGAAAATGAGGTGGCTGTGCTTGTAGTATGAAAACCAGCAAATAAGAGACCGATAAGCAAGCCAGCAAACTCCTTGTATATAGAATCTCCATCATATTCATTACCTGAAGCGATCAGTATTCGACTCAAGAGATCCTGACCATGGATATCGATATCGACATCGACATGATCAGCTTTAGATAATAATTCCGCTTTCCTCCTCCTAATCATATCGACTAGCTTGTCGCGAACAATCCTCGAAGCCTTGAGTGCCCGGTTGTATGAGGTACCAGGTAAATTTATCGGCACAGAAAGAAGGCGTTCGGCCAAGATGATGAATAACTCACCAAGTTCCCTAGCTGGATCTGCTTTACGACTGATCAAAAGATGGCAAGCGAGAGAAAAACCGAATTCTTTTGTTAAGGATTGGACCTTCACTTCGTTATAAGGTATCCAATGCTTCTCCATATGATCGCGTGTCTTTATATCCATAAAGGGCACATAATCCAGCATAGTTTCTAGCCTAAAGAAGTTGTGCAATTGCTCTAAGTAAAATTTCATGAAGGGTGTTCCTTTATCAATACTTTCTAGCGAAAAGCCTGTGAGTATACTTTTTGGTAACCAAAACCTGAATTTTACTTCATTTGAGAATATGAATTTGTTACCTGAAGCACCACAAAGAACCACCATTTTCTCCCCCACAATGGAGGTTTGGAAGATATCAGGGGAGTGTTTTATCATCCGATTACGTACGAATTTTGCTGGGGATGAAATGAAGTCCAAGGATTCCCCAACAATCGGCCACCCAGTGTTACCTGGAGGAAGTTTTGAAATATGATTAGACGACTTTTTGGCTTTACTAAAAAAAATGATGATGAGGTAGATTGTAACAATACCGCCTAATATAAGTATCAAAGCCATGGATGAATAGTTGAATACTGAAAGCTTTGAGGTGATGATATTGATGAATTTGATGTGAGGAAAATGATTGGAAATTCTATATTCTGGTTAAGTAAAGCACAAGCAGCAAAGAATAAATTATTATTATTATTATTATAAAAATAAAAATAAAAATAAAAACAATAAAAAAAAAACTTGTTGACTTCTACTGGATGTTAACGTGTATCTAATTTTTTTATGTAGTTAAATAATATTTCTTGAATGATTGAATCTGAGTTAAATTGTAATGTTGCGCAAAGGAAAATTATTAATGTTTTTGTAATTTTTTTAGTCTTATTTACTATTTGGCTGATTTGAAGTAGTGTATTTTTAACAAATTGGATTATTGCTCATTTGCACTTCCAAGATTCAATTGCCAGGTTGTCTCTATCCTTTTTGCAATTTTAATTACATATTGTGGTAATATGAGATTTCAAAGTAATTTCCTTTTAGAATTGTACCTATTTTAATACTTCCTGCGTTTCTCAATAAGTAAAACATAGATAGAACAGGGAGTTACCAAGGAATATAGAGAAAGAAAGTTGGGGCCCACAATAAAGTAGAGTAATAGAGTGATGAAACAAAAAAGTTATGGTCCCCCTCTTTTTGGTGGCATATTTGTAATAAGAGTGGACTAACTTTTTTTACCATTTAGAACTTGGTTGCACTTATTGTGTTTCACTTCTTGAGAAACAGAGGTAGTATTAGGAGCCTAATTTTAAATTAGAACAGGGCCTCCGATAAGGTTAAGACGGCCCTGATGTCAGGCTTACTTATTAAGCTATAATTGAGCATGAGGCTTAGCTTGACAAGAGGTACTTTAATGGACAATGAGGATAATAGGATACTCTTACAAACAAGTGATATTAGTCTTGTAATAGCCATAATAAAAGAAGAGGTAGTCAGATGAAAGATTGGGGTTATTTTCTTAATTTAATTGATTTAATTTGTGAGATGAAATGAAGTCCAAGGATTCCCCAACAATCGGCCACCCAGTGTTACCTGGAGGAAGTTTTGAAATATGATTAGACGACTTTTTGGTTTTACTAAAAAAAATGATGATGAGGTAGATTGTAACAATACCGCCTAATATAAGTATCAAAGCCATGGATGAATAGTTGAATACTGAAATCTTTGAGGTGATGATATTGATGAATTTGATGTGAGGAAAATGATTGGAAATTCTATATTCTGGTTAAGTAAAGCACAAGCAGCAAAGAATAAATTATTATTATTATTATAAAAATAAAAAAAAATAAAAATAAAAATAAAAACAATAAAAAAAAACTTGTTGACTTCTACTGGATGTTAACGTGTATCTAATTTTTTTTATGTAGTTAAATAATACGGTTATTTCACCAAATACCCCTGACAAATAAATTTATTCACCAAATACCCCCACTTTTTTCAAAATTCACCAAATACCCCCGACTTTTAAAAAAATTCACCAGATACCCCTGACATTTCAAGAAATACCCAAAATGCCTTTTTTGGCTAACGGACGTTAGTGATCTGTTAGTGAAAAATACATATTCACCATATACCCCTAAGTAAAATAGTAATGCACCATATACCCTTATTTTTGAATTACTTTTAACGGCTATTTTTCCAGTTTTAGAAACTAGCCGTTAGTTTTATGTTGCATTAACTGCTGCCTTTATAAATACATGGATCCAATACCCTTTCCTCACCCTTTTGTTATTGCAATTCTAAGGAGGTTTGCCATGAGTTACTCAAACAGTTCATCCACACAATCTTCATACATAAGAGTACCTAACTCCTATTGTACTTGTAGAAGAAAATTTGCAATACGAAGCTCTGAAACAACAACAAATCCTCAGCGACTGTATTACAAGTGTGATACATGCAACAATTTCGGGATGGTGCAAAGGGAGTGTAGAGCATAATCGAGCGTGCCAACATGATTCTCCAATATGCGAGAGATGAGGGAGAAAGTTCGGGAGAAGAACAAGATGAAGGAAGATGTGAAGCACTTGAAGAAGAAACTAAAGCAACAACAAAAACTAGTAAATGCAACAATAAAAGTAGGAGTGCTGATGTTTGTAGTTGTAATATTTGTAATATTTAAGTGAAGTAATGTAATTGGTGCAAAAGACCAATGTAATGTTGTTTAGCAAAAACTGTTGTAGCATCAACTAAAAACCTAATGTAGCAAAAAATCACCATTTCAACCACTTCCTAATGTAGCATCAACAAAATGATAGGTCCTACATAATCACAAAAAAAAAAAAAAAAAACTAAGGCATCCTAACACTGTTCAGGCTTTCTTCTTGTTGGTCTTTGTCTTCTTAGCTTTAGGTTGGCTGGTTGAGGCACTTGCAGCATCTGTTTCTTTCCTTTTTCTCCCTCTCTTCTCAGTCCCTGTTGCAGCTGATGTAGACCCTTTCTCCTTCCTACTTTGTGCGGTTGGTCCACCTCCACGAGGTCCTTGCATTGTGACCCACTTCTTTACATTTCTTTGCACTTAATGAGTCTTGTGCCTTTTGCCCTTCTTGGCTTCATTAGGACCTCTCTATCTTTGCTTTTGGGGTCTCCCAAAGACCTCTCTTAACATCAGGGGGAGAAATTAGGGGCAGGTCATGTTCAGGCCAGTGAGATGGATCAGCCATGGGGTGAATGTGCTCCCCATAGGTTGCCTTGTAAGCTGCTCCCTTATAGTAAGGGGATACAAAATCAGCAGCCTCCAATCTCTCATCAAAAATTACTCTCAGGGCATGTTTACAAGGTATACCACAACCTTGCCATTTTCCACATCCACACCTCCCATCAGCTAGCCTAATGGGGAAATTCACATTCCCATCTTTCACCTCAAATTCACCCCCCCACATGATGTAGCAAAGCAAAATCTAGATTCATCACTCCTAGTTTGTAGGACCTTGTTTGCATAATCAGTGAGCATGTTTGCATCCATGTCAATTGCCTTATCAAACCTTGGTCCAATTCTCTTCATGGACCAGTTTCTTATGGCTGCACAAACAAGGAAACATGTTAACATCTAATCAATTTAACAAAGGCAAAGAAAAAAAAAATGAGCCCAACTGCACTTACCCTCAAGCAAAGTGAAAACAGGGAGGTCCCTGTATGGTTTAGTGCAGGCATTGAAGCTCTCCACAAAGTTTGTTGTGTTATGATCACAACAAACTAGTGGATCAAAGGCATGCCTTGACCACTGCTCTGTGCATGACTCCAAATAAGTCACAGCCTCAGGGTTGTATGCATGAATCTTCTGCATTGACTTCTTAAAGACATACTCATTGTATGCATCGCCGAAATTTGCCCGTAAGAGCTTGTGGAAGGTTGTCCCACTGTACCCTGCATTTTTGCAGTTCATGTACAAGTGTTGACAACAAACCCTCCTTGTTGCTCTTGGGAATACATCATTCATAGCACTGTCAACACCCTCCATGTATATCCCTTTTAGCCATGTTCTTCACCTTATAAAGCAGCCTCTTCTTCACCTTGATCCTAAACCTCTCCATGGCCACCTTCTGTAGGGCTTCAACTGGCACTTCTTGGTTTGCAGCAATCTCTTGAGATAGATTCTTGCATAACCAGTTAGAGGACACCATGGGATTATCTTCTAACCTCCCACATGTTTTGTGTTCCCCCTTCAAAGTCTTAATTGCCCAACTCACCTTATCTGCCAACCTAGCAGCATGTATCCTCCAATCACAACCTCTCCATATTTCTTGAATGATTGAATCTGAGTTAAATTGTAATGTTGCGCAAAGGAAAATTATTAATGTTTTTGTAATTTTTTTAGTCTTATTTACTATTTGACTGATTTGAAGTAGTGTATTTTTAACAAATTGGATTATTGCTCATTTGCACTTCCAAGATTCAATTGCCAGGTTGTCTCTATCCTTTTTGCAATTTTAATTACATATTGTGGTAATATGAGATTTCAAAGTAATTTCCTTTTAGAATTGTACCTATTTTAATACTTCCTCCGTTTCTCAATAAGTAAAACATAGATAAAACGGGGAGTTACCAAGGAATGTAGAGAAAGAAAGTTGGGGACGACAATAAAGTAGAGTAATTCAAGTGATGAAACAAAAAAAGTTATGGTCCCCTCTCGCTTTTTGGTGGCATATTTGTAATAAGAGTGGACTTATTTTTTTTACCATTTAGAACTTGGTTGCACTTATTGTGACTATTCCAAATAAGGGAAGTGTTTCACTTCTTGAGAAACAGAGATAGTATTAGGGGCCTAATTTTAAATTAGAACAGGGCCTCCGATAAGGTTAAGACGGCCCTGATGTCAGGCTTACTTATTAAGCTATAATTGAGCATGAGGCTTAGCTTGACAAGTGGTACTTTAATGGACAATGACGATAATAGGATACTCTTACAAACAAGTGATATTAGTCTTGTAATAGCCATAATAAAAGAAGAGGTAGTCAGATGAAAGATTGGGGTTATTTTCTTAATTTAATTGATTTTATTTGTGAGATAAATTAAGGAAGTAATAAGATGTTATTAAAAAGTAAATGATCTATTAGAGTAATATTGTATGTAAAAGGATAGAAGGGACTTGTCATAGTCTTAGATCTGTATTGTAAACACTATATATATTGAATGTCAGGGTTAACCTAATAAGGTCAACACAATTCATTCCACATACTTGTACATGGTATCACAGCCCTAGGTTAATTATTTTGTTTCCTCTACATGATTCCTCCTACGGCTTCCTTCGGCCTATCGTACTCCATGGATGATCCTTCATCCTCGTCGCACGTGAGCAGCCCCTCACCCACGCCTTCCGTTGCCGATGTCTCGTCTCTGTCACAGCACACTCGTCGGTCTATGACTGCCTCTGCGCCCCTTCATGAGATCGCTACTGCCTACTCGATGGCCCAGCCCTCGCTGACCGCCAACTTCTTCGGCTCGCCTCAAAGCCCAAGTCCCCAGCCCATTGGCTCTGCCTTGCGCGCATCTGCTCGCATCCCAACTGGAATTCTTCAATCCACCGCTGGCTTGACTTCCTCTTCGGCTGCTTCTCACTCGGTTTCCTCCGTTGTGCAGCCTGCGATTTTCAGTCTTCCTCAACTGTCTGCCCCGAATCTTACGAATTTGGTAACCATCATTCTCTCATCTCCTGAAGACTATTTATTATGGAAAACGCAGATTACTTGTTTGCTTCTTTCCCACCAATTTCTTGGTATGGTTGAAGGCACTGTTTCCATTCCCCCTGCTTATATTTTTGATGCCAATGGTGTTTCGGTTCCTAATGCTCAATTTTATGAATATTTACGTGTTGATCAACCAATTAAATCTTGGATTTTTGCCACGTTTTCTCGTGATGTTTTTGTTGATGTTCATGATTTATCTACTTCTGTGAAAATTTGGAATCGTTTACAAACTCGGTTTATGCATGCTAGTATGGCACGATCTATGGAATTGAAAGGTCGTCTTTCTCATATTAAAAAGGGTGATTCTCATACTATGGATGGTTATCTGAGTGAGATTAAGGTTATAACAGATTCTTTAGCTGCTATTAAGTGTCCTGTTTCCAATCAAGATTTAGTTCAGTACACTTTATTTGGTTTGGATCGTGATACGGACTATGATCATCTTGTCACTACTTTGTTGCATTATCCATTTCCTTTGAGTTTTGATGATTTACGTCCCAAGCTCTTGCTTCATGAGCAACGTATCAAGAGTTCTAAGGACGGGTTGGATTTTTCCTCTCATCATGCTTTGGTTGCGGTTCAATCCGCTGGTTCTAGTCCTTCCTCTACTAAAAACAATTTCGGTGGCCGTAATAAAGGCAAGAACAATAAAAACAAAGGTGGTAACAATGGTGGTCGCAACAATAATAATCGTGGCAATAATGGACAATCTAATGCTCGTGGATCTAGTCACAACAATAATACTGCTAATCGGGGCCGTCAAAATGGTATGAGTAACAATTATGACTTGTCATTATCTCGTATGCCTTGCATTGATTCTATTACTAATGGTCTGTTATCAGCAGGGAGTATATCGTCAAGTAGCAATTTAAGCTCTACCCCTACTTCCGATACTTGTGGTCTTTGTTGGTTTCCAGGTCATCAAGCGGCCTATTGTCCTCAACGTTTCAGTTCTAGCTTTGTTCCTTATTCCCCGGATAGTGTCACTCGAGCCTTAGCTGCACTGTCTGTTGGTGGTGAAACAAATGACTCAGTTTGGTACCCGGATTCGGGAGCTGCATCCCACATGACTCCTCAGGAGGCTAAGCTTTCTAATATTCTTCCTTACACTGGGTCAAGTTCTGTTGTAGTTGTAAATGGTACCTCTCTCCCAATTAAAAGTGTTGGCACTTTGACATTAATAACCACTAGTCGTCCTCTTACTTTGTCTTCTGTTTGTCATGTGCCTAAATTGAAACATAATTTATTATCAGTGAACAAGTTGTGTCAAGACAATGATTGTGTTGTGAGTTTTGATAAAAAAATTGTTTATGTTAAGGACTAGATAACGGGGGAGGTTCTGCTTCGGGGAACCAGTAAGCAAGGTGTCTATCCAATTCAACCCAAACTTGTCGCCACTGAGTCTACTGTTCCTGCTTTGCAAGCCACTAAGGAGTATGGAGATGTTTGGCATGCTCGTCTTGGTCATACTTCATCTAGAGTTTTTAGGATCTTTATGTTCAAATAAGCTTATCTCATGTACTTCTAAGTTTCATGATGATTGCATTGGTTGTAAGTTAGGAAAAATTCATCGATTACCTTTTGAACCAGTTGAACATGTTTCTCGATATCCTTTATATAAAATTCACAGTGATCTTTGTCAATCTCCTGTATTCTCCAATCAACTATATCGCTATTATGTTGTTTTGTTGATGATTACTCACGTTATTCATGGATTTATCCCTTGCGTCGCAAATCGAATACTTATTCTCAATTTCTTGTGTTTCAAAAGATGGTGGAAAATCTTTTTAATTGCAAAATTAAAATTTTTCAAAGTGATGGAGGTAGGGAATTCGATAATTCCCCTCTTCTTCATCATTTTCGTGAACATGGCATTATTTTTTAAAAGTCTTGTCCCCATACTCAAGCTCAAAATGGTGTTGCGGAACGCAAACACCGTCATATCATTGAAATGGCTCGTACTATGATTATTCATTCTGACTAGCCTGCTGAATTTTGGGTTGATGCTTCATACATCGCCGCCTACACTATCAATAGGTTCCTAGCTCGGTTCTAGGGGGTGTCTATCCTTTTGAAAAATTATTTCATCGTTCTCCTTCATATCATTTTTTGAAAACGTTTGGTTGTGAGTGTTTTCCTTTGCTCATGGATTCTAAAATCAACAAACTTCAACCTGAATCTAAGGCCTGTGTGTTTATTGGATATGCTATGGATTATAAAGGTTATCGTTGTCTTGATCCTGTTACCAACAAAATCATTATTGGTCGTCATGTTCTGTTTCATGAACATAAGTTTCCTTATCGTACTTTAGTTGGTCCATCATCTTCCGTGTCTTACACATCTTCTTCGGTCTTGAATGCAGATTGGAGTCCCACTATAGTCTCTTGTGTGCCTCCCCTAGCTTCCCTTCCCCAAGTCCACTCCCCGGTTGTGCAAGCCACGCTTGATAAGCCCAGCCCCCATCTGTCGCTGGCTCCCCTCCCCTCACTCTTGTGATATCTGCCCAGCCCGCTGGCAATTCATTGCCCGCTGGATTGCAGTCTCCCTCTTCTGTGTTCATTGTTCGGCCCAATGGCCTCCCAGGGAGCACTGGCTTCCAATCCCCCCGCCCCGAGTCCAACGCTGGGTCCAACAACGATCCAGCGTGCGATAGATCTCCCCCCTCCCCTCTTGTGTCTGTCGCTCGGCCCATGGCCTCCCCAGCACAAGCTGGCACTTCTTCTTCCCCTTTTGGGCCTGCTGCCCAGTTTTTCCCTTCCCCTTCTCATGCGGATGGGCCAAGTTTGGCTTTGTCTCCTAGTTCTTCTCCCTCCACTATCCTAGTTGTGTCTCCCACTTCATATGTGCCTAGTTCTTCTCCCGTTGTCTTAAATCACCACCCTATGGTCACTCGGTTAAAAGATGGTGTGTCCAAGCCACGAGTCTTAATGAACTTAAAAACTGATGTTATTGAGTCAGAACCAACTAATTTTAAACAAGCGTCTAAGGACTCACGTTGGTGTCAATCTATGCTTGATGAATACCAGGCTTAATTTAATTAAAAATGATACATAGGAGTTGGTACCTCGCAACTATGATAAGAATTTACTTGGGTGTAAGTGGGTTTATAGGATTAAATATAATTCTGATGGTTCTGTGGAGCGGTTCAAAGCCAGACTTGTTGTTTTTGGAAATCACCAGCAGGCATGTATTGATTACTTTGAAACCTTTAGTCTTGTTTTTAAGCCTACTACTATTCGCTTAGTTCTTACTATTGCTGTTTCTTTTAACTGGACTATTCGTCAATTAAATGTCAAAAATGCTTTTCTTCATGGTTTTCTTCATGAAGAGGTTTACATGCGTCAACCTCCAGGTTTTGTTCATCCATCTAAACCTGCTCATATTTGTCGTCTTCGCAAGTCCATTTATGGTTTGAAACAAGCCTCTCGTACTTGGTTCTCTCGTTTCAGCAATTTTTTATTATCTATTGGTTTCAAGTGCAGCAGTTGTGACACTTCCATGTTCACTCTCAAATTCCGTGGTCATCTCATTATACTTATCTTATATGTTGATGACATTGTCCTCACTGGTAGTAGTAGTTCTCATCTTGTCCGAAAATACATCTCTGTTCTTTCTTCTCAGTTTGCTATGAAGGATTTAGGGGATCTTCATTACTTCTTAGGAGTTCAGGTTGTGCGTACTCCATCTGGTTTATTTTTGTCTCAAAATAAGTATGTTTTTTATTTACTTCTAAATTTCATCTCCATACTGTTAAATCAGTTCGCACGCCTGTTGTCTCTAGAGTTACATTGTCTCTCCTTGACGGAGAACTTCTTGCTGATCCCACAGATTATCGTAGTATGGTTGGTGCATTGCAATACTTAACTATGACTCGTCCAGATATTGCTTATGCTGTTAATATGGTGTCTCAGTTTATGCATGCTCCTCGTACTACTCATCTTTATGCTGTGAAAAGAATTTTCAGATATCTGCAGGGCACTTTGGAGTTTAGTCTTTTATTACATAGCAACAGTTCTCCTACTGTTGTTATTGCCTACTCTGATGCAGATTGGGCGGATTGTCCTTACACCCGTCGTTCTACTACTGGTTATGCTGTATTTCTTGGGAAGAACTTAATTTCCTGGCGCTCCAAAAAGTAACCTACTGTTTCTAAATTCTCCACTGAAGCTGAATATAGGGTAGTTGCATACACTGCTGCTAAAACTATTTGGCTCCGGCAACTTCTTGCTGATCTTGCTTATTTTATTCGACGTCTCGTGATATTGTACTGTGATAATGTTTCTGCTACTTATCTCACTGCTAATCCAGTTCATCATGATCGAAGCAAACATATTTATGTTGATTACCATTTTGTTCGTGAAATGGTTGCCAAGGGAGGACTTATTGTTCGTCATGTTTCTACTCAGTCTCAGGTTGCTGATATTTTTACTGAAGGCCTATCTACTGACTTGTTTACTAAACATCGTTCCAATCTATCCGTTGTTTCAACCCGTAAAGATTGAGGGAGTGTATTAGAGTAATATTGTATGTAAAATGATAGAAGGGACTTTTCATAGTCTTAGGTCTGTATTGTAAACACTACATATATTGAATGTCGGGGTTAACCTAACACAATTCATTCCACATACTTGTACATGATCTTATTAATATAAATTAACAAAGTTTACTCTTATACAAATATGGCCACACCATGTGGCCGATTATCACAAGAATTGTTGTTTTGTTTGTCAAGACTTTGAAATATATATTTACTAACTTTGTAAGAAAATAAAATACATTTTTTACGGAAAAATAGATAAATATATAACTATAAAATTATCAATATGGAGTTTCAAGGGAGAAACATTAATATACACAAGACACAACAACATAAGCAGTACATTATGTGGTCAGAAGAACGAAAGGGAAAAAAGAAGCTAAAGATTGGTGTTTGTTTAAAAATGAACTAGTTTTTAGTCCTGGGCTACGCCTCGGGTAATTATATCTTTCATTTATTAATATTTTACTTTGAAATAATAACATCAAGTATCACTTGGTTTAGTGGTTAAGGCATATAAGCTTGTGATCTCGGGATCGAATCTTACATAATGCATTTTCTATTTTTTTTAGTGTATGTGGATTACATAGCATAAAATAAACCAAGCGGAGGCGCCACGTGGCATCGTTTCTGGCTTAGGAACGCCTTTTAATATATTAGTACAGATAGATTGTGATGTCAAGCTTAAAATTAGAGAATACGGAGGGCTTGATCTTAAATTTACACCCCTTACTTGGGTTTACAAACACAAAAGCATACCCACTGAACCAAGTGCATACATTTATGCAATGTAGCATCTGTTTTTGTAATTATTAAGAGATAATGCTAACCTTAATTTTGGGCCCTTCCAGCCTTGGGCCCTAGGCCACCGCACTCCTCGCCTATGCTCAGGATCGGCCCTGCTCGACTTTTTCGGTCATGGTATAGTTCTCCCCTCTTAGCGCCAATTGTTCCGATATGGCATATCTGGTATGGGCTAGACCGGTATCTAGGCCAAATGAAATAAACAGATTGGATCCTGCAAGAGAGAACGCGTAAGCTAATCTCGGGGGTGGATCCGAGGAACCCTCCTCCGATGCTTATGTCAGTAAAGGAAAAACCGGTAGCTCTCAAGTACTGCTTAATTGTGATGGAATGCGTACCTAAACGATTGAGATCACGGGTATTTATAATGGCCGGTAGTGTCCCGCTGGCATTAGAACACTTCTCTTATTGGCTCAATGAATACTTATTATCCCCTAATTAATACTTATCCTTAGGCCCATAGTCTATATACAGCGTAAATGGATCAAGTTCAGGCTCATAGACATGGACTGTGTAGGAAGCATCGGTATCATGCACTGAAAGTGTCCGTATCCACGGATAATACCGGTATCTTTAGGATTCATTCCTGGAACCAAGGATGACATCTTGGTAAAAGAGTCATGTCGGTTTAGGCGGTCTAGCAAATCGGTAGGGAACTTAGACATCCTTCATACACCTAATATCTTTCATTTTGGGTAAAATCAGTCACTAATTGATTGAGAAAATCAATTAAAAATATTGATTAAGGAAGGATTTGATCCTACCCTAGTTTCCTTGATTATGGGGTGGCAAGTATTATACGGAGGTAAGAAGATTTTTTTTGTGTTTTAACACTTCTTCACTTCCTCCTACTTCCTCCTGCCGTGAGATCAAGCAAACATATAGTGACACTTTCATTCTTTTGCAAAAGATCATAAAAAACGTGTAGTTTGTTTTATGTTATAGTAAACCTGAGGCTAATCTCCAAGTTGTGGTGGACTTGCTTGTAGATGGATTTCATTTGACATAAACATCAACGAGGCACTCATCAAGGATAACATTTTTCCTCCCTATTATTGAGATTCACTATAGTATTTTAGGGTGTTCTTGAAAATAAGATTTTGTATAAATTTTTTATATATTTCCGCAGTGTAAATCCTATTAGTGATATTAGTCGCCTCCCAATTCATGCTATTTTGATCTATTTTCATGCAAATTATTTAATTTTGTTAGTTTTAAAATTTTGGACTTATGAAATTGCGATATAATAATTTGATTATATATGTAAGATACGGCCTACAAAGCAGCTATATATGGCTAGTTTTGAATCCTACTTGTGGCCAAAAGCCATGAAATTCGAAATTGTTTCCATGTACGAAAATCAAGTATGAAACTTGGTTGATTTACCTGATGGGGTTTAACCCGTTGTATGCAAATGGATTTTCAAATTGGAAACTGACAAGGATGGAAATGTATATATCCACAAGGCTAGGCTAGTGGCACAAGGTTTCAAGCAAATTCATGGTATTGAGTATTGACTATGATGAAACCTTTACTCCAATAGCTATGTTGAGATCAATTTGCATATTTCTAGCAATGGCCTCATATTATGACTATAAAATATATGGCAAATGGATGTTAAAAGTACCTTCATAGATGGTTTTTTTGGAAGAAGTGTACATGACTAAATCTGCCCAACCGGCCGAGTTCGGGCCGAGCGGGGCCCTATGCATATATTAAACGAGACGGGTTGGATTAAGGTCCCATAAGCCTGGCCTGTTTAACTGATTCTCGAAGATTTTGTATCATCAAATAAGTTAATAGTCTGGCCCATTTAATTTTCACATCATATAACTGTAAAAGCTTAAATCATCGACTACTATTGTATGACTAGGGATCAGACTATACGAGCACTCCAAACTCCAAAGTCATCACAGTTCCTACATGTTAAAAGTTCAATTTAACTATAGCAAGTCATTCATCTAAGCCAAAACACGAAATCGTACATGTTAAATATGATACTCAGAGAATGCGGTCACTCAGGTTTCTTTCATACTAGCCTTTTATATGCACGCGATTGCTTTGCAGCAGGGGCGGATCTACAGGGGGTACAGTGGGTACAGCTGTACCCCCATTCCTAAAAAAAAAAGAAAAAAAAAAAGAAAAGTTGATGAGTGTTAGAGGCGTGCAAGTGTAACATACTAACACCCCACTGACTTCCCTCTTTATTTTCCTCTTTCTCTCTCCACTGTCAAAAGGTTTCCTTTTTTTTTTTTTTGTTAAACTGGTCTACCGACATCGAACTATCGGAGGACCACTACACTGAGCCCGTGACTGCCGAACCAAGAACGACCCCGGAGGTTGCTCACGTCCATCCGGTGGCCGTCAGATTTCAGAACTCGGAAGTCAGAATTCATTGAGTTCGAACTTCGAAGTTTCAGCCTTTGAGGTAAAAAAATTTCCCAATAGTTTTATATTTATTGATTTCAAAATTCAAATTAATAGCTGAATAGAAATTAGAAATTGTGGTATTGAGATTGTTAGTTGAATAGAAATTAGAAATTGTGGTAAAGTATTATTTGAATAGAAATTAGAAATTGTGGTATTGAAATTAGATGTTGTGAAACATCAAATATGTGATTTGAGATTATTTCTATTGAATTTTAAAATTAGAAATTGTAAAATTGAAGTAATGATATTTGATGTTGTGAGTTGAAATTAGTTAAATATTTGAATTTCAAATTAGATATCGTGAAACGTGAATATGAAATAAGGGATTTTGGCCCCTCAAAAAAAAAAAAAAGGGATTTTGGTATTAATCTCTAATAATGTGTGATGTGTCACTATATACTAGGTTCGAAAGATGAAAAATAAAAGTTCAGAATCGTTTTGGAAAAGAGGTGGAGCAAAGTCACAAAAGAGTTGAATTTTTTAGTCGTAAATTACATCTAGCATTGTAGAGTACTTTGTTTTATTTCATTTTATCTTATCCGTACCCTCATTTCGAAATTCCTGGATACGCCACTGCTTTGCAGTGTTAGATTGGTTTTCCCTTTTTCTATTTTTTATTTTTAAACAAATAGGGTAGTATGGGATGTAGTTTTCTTTTCTAGTTAGGAATATAT
The DNA here is from genome assembly GCA_947648045.1 of Beta corolliflora. NCBI lineage: Eukaryota > Viridiplantae > Streptophyta > Magnoliopsida > Caryophyllales > Amaranthaceae > Beta > Beta corolliflora. Next base: position 2,102,702 of record CANSZD010003249.1, read on the forward strand.
TGGTAAAAAAGGGTGGACACCAAAATCCTCAAGAATTCCCATATATAACAGAAACATTATTTCCCATAGAAGTGATAGAACATACAAACCCCAAAATATCTACTAAAAGCATAAAACGAGATCTACCGAAGACAAATAAAAGCAGCAAAACATCCCAACATTCTTTCTGGGGAGCTGCTAAAAAGCAGGAACAAAATTATGTTGTTCATACTTAGGCACCATCTGGTACAAAAAGACCGACATTCCCGGCCACATCCAAAGGAATTTCAGAAATCCCATAAGAGAAAAGCTTCCAATGGCAGCAATATGTGTTGGAGGAGTGGTAATTTATCGAAATTGCTATTACTAGAGAGAATTTTGTCAAACTTTACTTTGGGGGAAAATTGAGGGAATATTTTTAGGGTTTAATTTTGGGGATATCGCTGAATAGAGACAGTCAGAGGGGAAAGAGGAGAGAACCCAACCTTTTTATTTTTCCCAATACAACCCATTTAATGCCCGGTCCTCTTTATTTCTAATACAGCCCATTTAATGCCCAGCCCACTTTGAGACCAGTCCTCTTATAAACGGGCCAGATCAGGGCTGAAAACGGGCCAACACCAAGCAAACAAAGGAGACCAACAGTAGCACAAGTAGGCCTTTTGTGGGTTGGGTTGGTACGGTTTGGTATATAACCCAAATCAAACCGCAAATATACGGTTTGACATTTTTCAAATCCAAGCCGCACCGCACTTTTACCCAAACCGGACCATGCAAAACGGTTAGGTGTCTTGCGGTTTGCGGTTTAACCATATTTTCCTCCGCGATATGAGTTTTGTAATCAAAGAATTAAAAAAATTGGTACAAGGTTGTGAATACTTCCTAGCGAAAAGCCTGTGCTTACACTTTTTGGTAACCAAAACCTGAATTTTACTTCATTTGAGAATATGAACCTATACAATGCATTGTCATGCTCTAATGGATTATGTTTCAATTATTCATTTTAACGGTTGAATTTGGAGATTGAGAACTAATATTCTGGATTTCATAAGGATGACAAGTCTTTTTTTTTTTTTTTTTTTTTTTTTTTTTAAAGGTAAGATGAAGTGCTCAAAGAAGGGGGAAGTGGGGATCCCTCCTCGAAGGGTGAGACTCGATCCCTGGGATCTGCGGGATCGGAGGTGATGCCAACACCACTAGGCTATCACCTGCTGCTCAGGATGACAAGTCTTCTTACCTTATGTTTAGATACGGCAATAAGAGACAAGGGAATTATAAAGCACCACTTACACTAGGACAAGTGGGAGATTGTTGGAGTATGTCCTACAATCAAGTGCATAACTCAATTGATTATAATGTTATAAATAACTATATAAATCCAAATATAGTTTGGGTAGTCTTGACGCTTTGCTAGAAGCCAATCTTAACTTGTAATATTAATAAATGATTAATATATACTATGTTGAACCCTAGTTTAGATGATGACAAAGGAACAAAGATACAACCTAAGTAATGAACTATCAAATTGTTAAGTGAATGTATTTTACAAGGTATCAATGAAAAGAGCAAAGAGAATACTAAGTCAGAAGAAGCAATCAAGATTGGATTTTGAAGACTAAGTAAAGATGCTCAAAGATTTGATACTGGAGAAGCGTTGGAGCAAGAGGACCAAAGCAAGGCTTTTTGTTTTTAGTTCCAATGTAAAGGAATGAGTAAGAATTGGTAAGGAATTGTCGCAATTTATAGTGAGAATGAGTGTTTGTTTCTCTATAAGGAATAGACAAATTGGCACTGTTATATTGAGTTAAAGGAACTAACTATGTTAAAGGAACTAGACATATGTTGAAGATGTATAACAGCTAATTGATGACGTTTGAGTGATTAATGCCTTAATTATAGGAAACCGTTTTTATGTAGTAAAAACCTGATTTTAAGGAAAATCTTTTTAAGTAAAAGATTTTATTTTTATTAGATAATAAAAACGATTTTTTCACCAAATACCCCTAACAAATAAATTTATTCACCTAATACCCCCACTTTTTTCAAAATTCACCATATACTCCTGACCTTTAAAAAAATTCACCATATACCCTTTTGTTAACGGACGTTAGTCTTCCGTTAGCGTTTATTTACAAGTTTGCCCTAAGTCAACCCAATTAGCCCTAAGTCAACCTAATTAGCCCTAATTCAACCTAATTATCCCTAAGTCAGCCTAAACCCTAACTAACCCTAACCCACTCTCTCTCCTCTAACCTACCAGCCCCCACCCCCCCTCCCGAACAACCCCGGCGCCACCAGCCCCACCCACCACCGCCCAACAATCCCGGCCCTAGCCCCACTAGCTCCCCCTCTCCCTCCCCCCTCCCCCTCCCCCTCCCCCTCCCACGCAGCTCCCTTCCCCCTCCCACGCAGCCCCTCTCCCCCTCTCCCTCCCCCTCCCCCTCCCACGTAGCTCCCCTTCCCCCTCCCACGCTTCCCCCTCCCCCCTCCCCCGCCAGCCGCTGCTGCGTCTCCCCCCCCTCCCCTCCCCGTCCCCGCAACACCCCCTAAAATTAATTGCAATTCGTTGTGCGTCTTGGCCCCTGTTTTCCACGAAAATCAATTGCAACCCCGAAATTTTTCAAGAGAAGCTCATGGTGGTGGTGCGACCGATAGTGGGCGGTGGTGTCGCTGGTTGCTTGTGCGAAGAGAGAGAAGGGGAGAGATGGATATTGACGATGAGTGAGTGACGAGAAAGGGAGGGGGTTGCGATCCCGGGCGGTGTCCGGTCGGTTTTGTGGGGTTGAGAGTGAGGGGGGTTGCGGGCTGCGAGGGAGGGGCGAGGGAGATGCGGGGGTGGAGGGTGGGCTGCGTGGGTGGGGGTGGGTGGGGGTGGGCTACGTGGGTGGGTGCGGGGGGGGGGGTGGGCTGCGTGGGGGCGATAGGGAGGGCGAGGGGATGGGGGAGGGGCTGGTGGAGTGGGGGTTGGGGGTGGGTGGGGGGTTGGTGGGGTTGGGGTGGGTTAGGGAAAGAGAGAGATAGTTGGGTTGACTTAGGTTAATTGGATTGCCTTAGAATTTTTTAGGGTTTTTAGGGTTAATTAGGGTTTTTTTAGGGTTAATTAGGATTAATGACTAACGGAGTTAACCGCGATTAGTCATTAAGGGTATTTTGGGTAATTTTTTTAAAGGTTAGGGGTATCTGGTGAATTTTTTTAAAGGTCAGGGGTATCTGGTGAATTTTGAAAAAAGTGGGGGTATTTGGTGAATAAATTTATTTGTCAGGGGTATTTGGTGAAAAATCCGTAATAAAAATCCTTTTTGGTTTTATGGGAAATATTTTTAAAGATAATATTTTGATAAAATGATTTAATTTTGGTTTTATTAATTAAAATAGTTTTTAATTAAATCAGATTTTTGGTTTACTGCATAAGTGGTTGCTGAATTTAAGGAAGCAGTAGAATTTCCATAACACACGTTTAACTTAGATCGTGGAGATCATGGGTGTTAAATGGAACGTGTTCCTCTAATTGAAGAACATCATCGGAAAATGTTTTCACCACTAACACATGATTTAATCCTGCGTTCTAGTTAATCACTGTTAGAAATACTTATGTCTAATTAAGTTTAAATTTGTGTCTGACCAGGTGATTTAGTGAGTTTAACTAAGTAAAGTGTCAGTGCCTTCATTCTCTCATAAAAGCCATTTGTTCTTTACCTTCTTACTCTAATTAATTCCACTAAATTTATTGATTATTGTATTTTGGTTTTGGCAAAGGGGATTTTGGGTGAAGTCCTGTAAAAGAGAAATCTTTGAATGAAGCAAGTTAAAGTGAGAAAACTTCAAGTGAAGTTGAGAGGAACAGTTGTTAAGGGAACAACTGTTCAGGAACTTGAGTTTAGGAACTCAGGGTGTGGCCCGTGAGTAGAATTAGGTTGTAACAAAGTTGTTTGTCCTAATTAGTGGAAGTGTTGTGTTTAAAATCCCTAGTGGTCGAGGTTGTTTTTTCTTGTTAGGCCCAAGAAGTTTTTCTTCGTAAAAATCCATTGTGTTCCTTTAGCTTGTTTCTTTGTTTAAGTTTTATAATTCCGCAAAAAATTATGTTTATTTCTACACATACAATTCACTCCCCCTCTTGTAGTGTTCCTAGTGAAATTACATATTAGTACACTGATTTGGACATACAGGATCACATCTGAACTACAATCCAAATATAAAGAGTTGCCAAATGATAATGAAATAGGGAAAAATTATACAAGTTTGCTGGAAAATGACAATTATGATATAATTTCTCTTATAAAATATACCAATTTATGTAATGTTAAGGTATATATAAAGAGTTGAAAAATAATAATGAAATAGGGGATAATGATACAAGTGGCTGAAAAATGACATAGAAGTCAATAATAATAATGATATGAAACGCACCAATAATAACATGGAAAATTTTTATAAATTACATGAAACAGCTCCAAAATGATATGAAACACACCAATTATGAATTGAAAGAGTTTTATAATGACATAAAATCAGTTATAATAGTTCACACATGTGAAATGTTACACAATAAGTTATAGTGTAACATGTTATACCCAAGACGCAGTCTTTGTTTCGTGCAATTTATAGAAGTTTATTTTTTAAGGAAGTACATGGATTTGAACTAGGGTATCCCTATCTCACGGATAAACCACTAGTGAAAACAAAGTACACAGGAAAGAAAAGAAAATAATAAACTAAAAACAAGATAACTAGATCTAGCTGCTCAAAAAAGCTATACATACAAAACTTCTTAAAGATTATTATTTTCTCCTTTCCTTTGTACTTCACTAATTAGCTAAATCTAGTTATTTTTATGGTTATAAACTTATCATGCCTAATAAGATTAACATAATTTGTGATTTAAATGTCGAGCTAAAAGGGTAATAGCCTAATATTTAAATTAAATTTTGATACTCCCTCCTTTCTCTTGTATTCAACTCCAACATAGTAGATGAGGTATGGAGATTGAGGTGAAGACAAAAGGAAAAACCCGCCCATATAGGGAAATTTTTTCACTTTTTGAAAACAGGAGTAATGTTTGAGTAATATGGCAACAAATTTATCAAATAAACATCAGAGTATATTTTGGAACATCATATTAGGATGCAAATAAATACTTTCTCTGACGGAAAATCACTTTTTTTTTAGGGGAAAAGCAAGCTAGTATTAATTCAAGGACAAATTGTCCATGAGTACATAAGGAGCCACTTCCAAAGGACAATGGTTCTCCCAAATTTGTTCAGTACCAAAAGGAACTAGCTTAGCTAAATGATGCGCAACAAAGTTACCGTCACGTTTTACATGCGACCAACTAACAGAATGAAAGAAAGTACTAGCAGAGAGGATCTCATAGAGAACAATATCTAGATCAGACAAATAAAACACATTCTTGGAGAGGCGATTAACGATAACTTGACAATCCGACTCAATGATAACATCACGAAGGCCATAACGTGTACCCAACCGCAATCCCATAGAAATTGCCTTTGCCGCCGCAAGCTCCAGAGCCCAATAGGCTCTAATGCGCCGAGTAGCTGAGAATAATATGCTTCCAGAATGGTTGCGAGCCACAACACCAATGCCCACCCACCCTTCAACAGCCAACGAGGCATCCACATTAAAAATTTCAACGTCCATCAAAAATTTCATACGGAAAATCACTTTGTACTTACTACAACTCTTCATATTTCAACGTCCATCAAAAATTTCAATGTCTTTTAATTATTTTTAGAACATTAAAAATACATTTTTGAAAGATGGGGAAGGGTTTTAAAAACCACTAGTCTCCAAACTAAGACATCTATACTAATATATTAAAAGACGCTTCTAAACAAGGAACGATGCTATGTGGCGCTTTCCCTTAGAGTGTTGAACTCCATGCAATCCACGTACAATAAAAAAAATAGAAAATGCGTTGTATGAGATTCGACCCCATGATCAGAACCATGTATACTAAAGTCTTAACCACTAAACCAAGTGATACTTGATGTTATCATTTTGAAGTAAAATTTAATAAATGAAAGGTATAATTACCCGGGGTGTAGCCCGAGCCTAAAAACTAGTTCCAATTTAATATATAGTACAACAGTACGAGTGAATCAATGACATGCACCTTTCCAAGAGGTACCAAATTTTCCACATTTCATCACCAAAATCATTCGAGATACCATTATAAGTTTATAGCCATCAAAGGTTCCTATCACAAGAAGTCACAATTATTGCTCTTATATACTCCCTCCGTTTCTTTTTAATCTACACACTTTCCTTTTTGGTCCGTTTCTTTTTAATCTACACACTATTGCTTTTTCTATTTTTGGTAACATGTCACATCTACTTTCTCCTCTTTTTCCACCCATGTCATCCACTTTTTAATATTTTAACCCACTTTTTAATTTCTCTCTCTCACTTTTCAATTTCTCTCTCCACCTTTTCAGTTTCTCTCCCATACTTTTGCACTTTCTCCTTGGTTCTCCCCCAAAGTGAAGTGAGTAAATTAAAATGAAACGGAGGGAGTACTAACATCAACCACCCAAGGTACTGCTTTTATACCTCTGATCCTGAAGCTATTCCGTATACAAACCCCGAGTCCCCGCTCCTTGGATATTACATAGTGTTCCTTAACTGCCTTCACCCTCTAGAATAACTCCCGGAAGAAAAAATAGGAAGAGTAAATATTCTTCGGCAATCTAGAAGACAAGTAAACCATCCATAGTGCAAGATTGCAGTTGGGATGACTCAGTACATGTGCATGTAATGCATCCAACTAGTGCTTGATTACACAAGTGATAAGTCAGACTGTCAGAGCCATATGAAATGAGACAACGTCTATTGTTTCTCTTATAAGTTCTAGTGTTCTACAGAGCATGATTTTGGCTACACAGTACATAAATAGTGCCAAATCGCCACTCGCAAGTTGTAAACCAGGAACTTGCCAAAACCCATACGGGATTGCTAATCAATGTTAGCTAGTCCTTTCGGAAAAAACTCCTACAAGCAAGTTCATATATTTGTTCTAGTACTATGCACAAATGAAGAGAACCAAAAGAAAATAGCACCATATTGTTGTTCAGTCAGGAAGGTACACCATTCAGAGAATCCTGAATCCAGAAAATCACAGTTGCCAGATAATAACTCTAATCAAAAGAGCACTGCAACACCTTGTATGTGTATGCATGTGCAAGTAATCAAGAGTGAGAGATTGACCTTCGAGTGATCAGTGTGACTAGTTATTTATGCCTCAACTTCCAGCTCTTTGGAAATCAATTTGGATGCAAACCTCTGAACTGCACGGATGTGTTGATTGTTAAGGTTCACAACTGCTCTTCAATGTTGAAGCAAAATTCACCACACTAAAAAATCTATGCACGGGAAGAATATATAAATGATTTGAGAACTAAAAGTATCACTAGAAGGATATTTTATCTTCATAGATGGGGTGGTTTAGCATCAGAAGATTGTTGTTGTTCACAAGAGCGCTGACCAATAATTCCTTTGCTTCTTCATGCTTCTTCTTCAACATGTTCCAGATCTAGAAAACATGACCAAAAATGAAACCTTGATTTTTAATTCTTAATAACATAGAGTTAGAGAAGGAGCAAATTTGAGAAGGAAAGGAATTCGGAAGCTAGTCAATATATATCACAGGAGATAGAAAGGGAAATTGTGATCTAAGGATATAAATGTTGTAAACAAGTAATGTTTGTAAGTCAGACATATATGTACAGTGAATACAGTGAATGTCATGCAGATTGCAGATAGTTAAAAATAGTTCACTTCTCACTACATTTTACCAGGGAAAGCAGATTGTTGGATTTGGTGGTTTACCCCAAATGCCAACAAGACATTTCACAGCACAAATCTACTGCCTAAATTGGAGATGATTGCGTGATTCCTCTAGAATTATTGAAAAAATCATAAAACTTCGTCATAACTCTTCAAATGATGTCGGAAAAAATGGAAGCATATGATGATGAAATTCTACACATTCATGAATCCAAAGCCAACGGCTTATGAAGCCGTTCAGCCAACTAACTCCACCTGTAAATATGAGTCTTGGGCATATTTTGGGTTTCAGAGACACAAGATGCCATATATACTACCAAACCTTTCCGACCCTGTTCCACTTTATAAGCCCTCCTTGTATTACACACACAATCTCCCTACTCTACTATTCCACTTAACTATTCCTTTTTGAGTTTATCACTAGATAGTGCGAGTTCTAATCTTGTTACGCACCCTAATAATTTAGGATTCTTCTACTCTCCTATTTTTCATATAGTGGAAATTTGGGTACTCGTTGTCCGTGGGATTTTCACCTCAAGTTGAGAATTTTTCCCACATAAATTGTGTGTACATTTCATTACTCTTCTTTCAATATTTTCATCTCTACTTATTTTTTCTCAATCTCTACATATGTGCTTCCACTCACACTCATAACCTAACACAAATAAATCATTCAAATCATGAAAACAGTTCTCTATAGTAAATCTTCATTCAATTATTGTTCTAGTATTAAGCACAACCGTTGTAAACTGTATACAGTATTCCAACCACTGGAAAAGAACGACTGAGACTGGTTGTGCACATATATATAGTACGGTTTTTTCACCATATACCCCTGACAAATTTTTTTTTGCACCATATACCCTTTCCACTTTCCAAATTCACCATATACCCTCCACGTTTCAAAAAATACATCCACTTACCCTTTTGACTAACGGTGTTAGACTTCCGTTAGTCATTAGGCCCTAATCCTCCCCTAACCCTAATTAACTAACTTAAATCAAACCCTAATCTAATACCCTAATACTAACCTTAACCCTAAACACCCCTCCCCCACCCTAACCCTAATTAAACCCTAACTCTCTCTCTAACTTGACCCACCCCCCCCACCCAACCCAACCCCAGCCTACCGGCCCCCCAACAACCACCGCAGCCCCACCAGCCCCCACAACCACCGTAGCCTCCCCGCAACCCCCCTCCCCTTCCTTCCCTCGTCGCACGACCCCCTCCCCTTCCCCCCGTCGCACGCCCCCCTCCCCTTCCTCCGTCGTCGCGCAGCCCCCCCCTCCCCTTCCCCCGTCGTCGCGCATCCCACCCCTCCCCTTCCTCCATCGTCACACAGCCCCCCCTTCCCCGTCGTCGGGCGGCCCCTCCCCTTCCCCCGTCGTCGCGCAGCCTCTCCCTCCCCTTCCCCAGTCGTCGCTTGGTTCGGGCGTTACGTATTTGGCGTTTTTGAATTTTTTTTTTTTCATTTCGGGGGAGGGGGAGGGGTTCGACGGGAAAGGGAGGGGGAGGGGGTTGCGCGGGAAAGGGAGGAGGGGTTCGGCGATTGCGGGGAAGAGGGAGGGAGAGGAGCAGCAGGGGCGAGGGGGTTGGGCGACTGCGAGGGGGGGGAGTGGGGGCTGCGAGGGAGGGGGGGGGCTGCGAGGGGGGGGGGAAGGGGAGGGATGGTGGTGGTGACGGGGAAGGGCGGCGGGGAGGGGGTCGGTGGGGGGAAGAGGAGGGGGAGGGGGAGGCGCGGGGAAGGGAAGGGGGAGGGGGAGGGGGTGGTGGTGGTGGACGGGGAAGGGGAGGGGGGAGGGTGTGGTGGTGGTGACGGGGTGGTGGTGCGGTGGGGGTAAGGGGTGGTTAGGGTTAGGGCCCAAGTTAGTGGTTAGGGCCCAAGTTAGTGAATTGGGTTAGAGTTAGGATTAGGGTTTGATTTAAGTTAGTTAATTAGGGTTAGGGGAGGATTAGGGCCTAATGACTAACGGAAGTCTAACACCGTTAGTCAAAAGGGTAAGTGGATGTATTTTTTGAAACGTGGAGGGTATATGGTGAATTTGGAAAGTTGAAAGGGTATATGGTGCAAAAAAAAATTTGTCAGGGGTATATGGTGAAAAAACCGTATATAGTATTGTTTCATTTAGTAGAACTACAATATATTAAAGAAGGAAAAAGAACTGAATATAGTAGCGCATTAACATTGAGTCTTGATGCATATTTGTCAGGATGACAACAAAAACTTGGAAGTTACACGTTGAAATATACTCGAGTTTGATCTCCAGTTGTGTTCCTGAGTCTCGACTCAGACTCACATAAGCAAATTCATGATATATCATTTGGTTTTAGCTATGAGATGACATAATAACGTAATAGATTACATAAGCAATCAGCAAGATGTAATTTGACTCTGCCGTGTTTACTTAGATTACAGCTGCCGTTAGCATCATATTTCACTGTCAATGAAATGAATTCAGGATTACTTACATTGTCAAGCTCTTTTGCACAAGCCCTGATGGGTTGTCGTACACCTGTCAAAAATAATTCCTGCAAAACCTTCTAACAATGTAGTAGGGTAAGTAGGGTCGAATCCACAGAGAGATGGTTGTTTTAATCTAGCTTCTAATGCATGGAGAAACTAAGCAAGATCAGGAAAAATGAATTAAAGTTCTAAACTAATCAAACTACGAAAATCAAGCTAAAAAGGATCTAGGGCGATGGTTCACCATGTTCATAACTATAATCTATCAAAATATCATCAATGATTCAATTAATCAGATATCTAGAGCACATGTTAATCCTACGGTCGGGCCTTAACGCTCTCAAATCAACATATGCTAGTACGGTCGCTCAACATAATCAGATTTGCTAATTGTAGGTAAGCCTCTAAAGCGTACTATCTCTCGATCTATGACTCGATATTAGCAATATTTAATCAGACAATTGATCAGATTGCAAGATTAACAATAAAAACACTAATCAATTAGAGATATCAATAACTAATCAAACCATTAATAAATATCAATCAAGAATCATAGCATATAAACATGGATTCCCAAACCCTAGAATATAAACTACTCAATCATGAAATAAATAAAGAAATTTAAATCTACAAAGAAAAGCATGATCAAAGAAGTCAATGAAAGAAAAGAGATGAAATTTATAAACTCATGAATTAATGAAGAAAAGAGAAACTAGGGTTTGCCATGAAAAACTAGAGAGAAAAGGAAGAAGGAAACTAAAGCTAAACCTAAGAATACAAAATATAATGTCAGAATAAGAGAGGGTGGTCCCTTGGGGAGAGAGAGAAGACCTATTTATAGTTTTTATAAAACCGGCTAAAAAAGACAAATAAACCCGTCTCAAGAAACCGCCCGGTTGACCGGGCGAAATCCGCCCGGTCGGGCGACGGTGATTGAGGAACTACGACAGAAAAGTAAATCCGCCCGGTCGACCGGGCGGGAAAACAGCGATTTTGCGTCAACTTGCGAAGGCTGTATCTCTCGAACCAGAAGTCCATTTGGGGCGTGTGACCTATCGTTGGAAAGCCCTTCAAGTCTAGTTTCCAACTCAACTGGAATTTCTTGATTCTAAGAAGCACATCAAAAGTTATGATCAGAAGAGTATACATGACTCCTTTTTCACATTTCTTCTAATGATTTTCCGCTTCGTTTTCGCTCAAACTCGTACTAAGACGTATCCATACTATCCTTATGCATCGTAGCTTATTTCCAAGTGCTCCTAATCCTCAAGCTCAACTAAATATACTCCAAATACGTTCTCATTACCTGAAATTCATCAAAAACAAGAAAACATACCGAATAGGAGTAGAATAACATAACTTAAGAATATGATGCAATAATGAACCTAAATATGAATCTAAATGCTCTAAAATGCAACCTAAATGCACCTTAAAACTATATATAAATATGATTTATCAAACTCCCCCAAGCTAAACCATTGCTTGTCCCCAAGCAATAAGACATAGACATGGGAAAAGTAAGACAACCTACAATATAGGACTAAAACAGGGCTAAACACTCAACTGAAAACACAAGAGATATAATCACTACACAAACCAAGCATCGAAACAATCTCGAACAAAGCCGCATAGCATGTCATGTATCACAATCAACTCTCCAATCATACCACATACCATCTCTCCCAAGCTGGATTTAACCAAACCTGACAGACCTCACTATAGTCATGTGCGCTCAAATCTCTCATGTGTTTAAAGGATAAATGATGACACTCAACCTAATCAAGTCGACTTCGATGAAGCAAATACTCTTTAACTTTGACTTTTTGACTCACTTAATACTCAACAATGCAATACACAATGATCAAGAGGACTTTTAAGGATTGTAATGGGGTTGAGGTTAAAGGTATGGAATAATTTGGGAATTGTGGTGGAAAAACCAAGAAGGGGGAGCATCATATAACTGAAAACATGACCAAGAAAGGTCACAACAACTCCACGCAACAACCAACAATCTCCAAATATAATCAACAACCTTATTCACTCAAGAAATTCAATCATAACCCTTTTTATTTCACTTTATTCACAACTTTTTTTCACTTCTTTTTCATTTCATTTTTCACTCTTTTTTTTTTTCTCGAACTTACAATTTAATTTCAAAGCTCACTAAACATACTTTTCCATCATTCTAAACCACAAATAGAGCATTTCAATTCAATACAAACCAAACCAAACTAATACTCGCTCCCCCAAGCTAGGCTTAGGACAAATATCAAATGAGGCCAATGGCTTCTAATGTAGGTAGCAACCAAACATAGTTAGAAAGGCTCAGCGGGGCTAGAGGAAGGATAATATGAAAACAAGAGTAACTCTGGAGCTAAGATCATGAAATAAAATGCCTCAATCATATCAAAATGTATGCACTATCAAATATCAAAGAGTACCAAGTCAAAATCAAGATCAATGCGACAACTAAGGAACTAATCACACATGAAAGAACAAAACTGACACAGATACGTCAGTTTATAGGCACAAAAGCTCACTTAGTTTAAGGTGTCTGCACAATATAGTTAAATCGAACTAGAGAGAGATCAATCAATTTTACCACAAACAATCAATTGCGAAACAATCGTGCTATGAAGAATCATGAACAAGATGAATGATGCTTATGAATTGTAGTAAAATATCAACAAAGTTCTCAAAAAGTGTTAGCAATAGTCCCATAGATGCAGCTAAAATGACATGAAATCTAATATGAGATGAAATATGCCAATGCAACTACGAAAGCAATACAATATTTTTGGTTACACGTAAACTCCCACTCCTAGTGAGCGGTACAAACCATGCAACATCCTATGAAAGCAATGAAAAAACTACTCTAAATGCAACTAACATGCGCTAAGTAATGATGACAAACATCCACCCCCAAGCTGAATGACACATTGTCCTCAATGTGAACAAAGAGGAATTAAATGAGGGAGAGGTACAACTTACAAAACGGGTGGGTAATCAAAGGGAGTGTCAAAAAGCATCGACACCTCCACCACAATCGATAGTTGTAATGAGGCAGTGAACTTAGCCAAAAAAAATTGGCTATGCTTGTACCTAGCAAAAGACTTCATCACACATTAGCAAAGTTAGTTAAACCAAAAAAAAAAATGAACAAAGTCGGGTTGCCTCCCCGATAAGCGCAAATTTAAGGTCTTGCACGACCGTTTAAGACTAGTAGATCACTCATAATAGTCCAATGCTCTAAGAAGCTTATCATATGTTCCCTGCAAACATCTCAGAGCATATTATATAAGAGTGGAAAGGAAAAATAAAAAAATTAGTTCTAAAAAATAACTAAAACTACAAAAAAGAAAAATCAAAGGAAAAATTATATTTACAAGAAGAAGAAAAAGAAAAATTGTTAGTCTTTTGACATGACTCAAAAGAAGGAAAAGAAACTAATTGTACATCATTTACATTATCATGAGAGCCATTCAAAAGGGGAGAAAGAAGGAACGATGGAGGATATAATATAGGAGAAGAAGGAATAAGGTCAAGTTTTTAAGAGAAAGGAACATGAGACTCAAAAACAATAGGTGGTACCGATAAAGACTCATAAATCACCTCACTCTCAACTTGACTTACCTCCAAAGAGGAAACTTCAACCATGGTTTCTTGCTCCTGCAAAACATCCATCATAATAGTCTCTCTCTCAATCTTTTCATCATCCCAATAGCTCTCATTTATTATCCAACCCTCCCTCATCATCATAAATAAACGGTTTGGGGCTAGAATTTTGAGCAGATTGACATTCATATTGGGAAGAGGGGTTAAAACCATAAACTAATGTCACATCACACGAAGAAAAATCATGTGAAGTAGACTAACAATTTGAACAATAAGGGGTTGGTGTCATGTAAGTTTGGGGTGAAAGAGCAGATGAAGACATCTCCCACTCATAAGTATCCCTAGCCAACCACACAATTAAATCCCAACAATAATCAGGTGATCGGAATAGAAATTCCCCATTAGACATAGATTCTACCACCATCCTAGTTTCTTCATTTAACCCCTCATAAATCACTAGGCACATATCCCACAGTTCAATTCCATGATTAGGACCAATATAATCACCAAGCCTATGATAGTATTTCCAAAACGCTTCATTCTCATACTGAGGAAAAGAAAAAATTGCTCTAGAATTACTAGCATGTACATGGGGTTCACAAAACATATGAGGTAATTCAAGAGAACTCATGAAAAAATTGGGTGGATTTTGATATGATGCATCAAAACTGTAAACATGAGAATCCCAAGAATTATTACTATGTTGCCTAGCAAAAGAATTATCTCCATCATCAAAATAGCATGACTCCATGATACAGAAAAGTTATAAAAAAAAAAATATTCACAAAAGGGAAAAAAAATTATATATATATACAGTATAGTCTCACCAAATAATAAAAACTAAATAAAACTATACCGTCTCCCCGGCAACGGCGCCAAAATTTGATAGGGTTGTCGTACACCTGTCAAAAATAATTCCTGCAAAACCTTCTAACAATGTAGTAGGGTAAGTAGGGTCGAATCCACAGAGAGATGGTTGTTTTAATCTAGCTTCTAATGCATGGAGAAACTAAGCAAGATCAGGAAAAATGAATTAAAGTTCTAAACTAATCAAACTACGAAAATCAAGCTAAAAAGGATCTAGGGCAATGGTTCACCATGTTCATAACTATAATCTATCAAAATATCATCAATGATTCAATTAATCAGATATCTAGAGCACATGTTAATCCTACGGTCGGGCTTTAACGCTCTCAAATCAACATATGCTAGTACGGTCGCTCAACATAATCAGATTTGCTAATTGTAGGTAAGCCTCTAAAGCGTACTATCTCTCGATCTATGACTCGATATTAGCAATATTTAATCAGACAATTGATCAGATTGCAAGATTAACAATAAAAACACTAATCAATTAGAGATATCAATAACTAATCAAACCATTAATAAATATCAATCAAGAATCATAGCATATAAACATGGATTCCCAAACCCTAGAATATAAACTACTCAATCATGAAATAAATAAAGAAATTTAAATCTACAAAGAAAAGCATGATCAAAGAAGTCAATGAAAGAAAAGAGATGAAATTTATAAACTCATGAATTAATGAAGAAAAGAGAAACTAGGGTTTGCCATGAAAAACTAGAGAGAAAAGGAAGAAGGAAACTAAAGCTAAACCTAAGAATACAAAATATAATGTCAGAATAAGAGAGGGTGGTCCCTTGGGGAGAGAGAGAAGACCTATTTATAGTTTTTACAAAACCGGCTAAAAAAGGCAAATAAACCCGTCTCAAGAAACCGCCCGGTTGACCGGGCGAAATCCGCCCGGTCGGGCGACGGTGATTGAGGAACTACGACAGAAAAGCAAATCCGTCCGGTCAACCGGGCGAGCCCGCCCGGTCGGGCGCGCAAGCGATTTTGACTCCTTTCTCGCCCGGTTGATCTGGGCTAACATGCCTTGCATCATGTGAAAATTTCATTTCGCCCGGTCGGGCAAAACCGCCCGGTCGACCGGGCGGGAAAACAGCGATTTTGCGTCAACTTGCGAAGGCTGTATCTCTCGAACCAGAAGTCCATTTGGGGCGTGTGACCTATCGTTGGAAAGCCCTTCAAGTCTAGTTTCCAACCCAACTGGAATTTCTTGATTCTAAGAAGCACATAAAAAGTTATGATCAGAAGAGTATACATGACTCCTTTTTCACATTTCTTCTAATGATTTTCCGCTTCGTTTTCGCTCAAACTCGTACTAAGACGTATCCATACTATCCTTATGCATCGTAGCTTATTTCCAAGTGCTCCTAATCCTCAAGCTCAACTAAATATACTCCAAATACGTTCTCATTACCTGAAATTCATCAAAAACAAGAAAACATACCGAATAGGAGTAGAATAACATAACTTAAGAATATGATGCAATAATGAACCTAAATATGAATCTAAATGCTCTAAAATGTAACCTAAATGCACCTTAAAACTATATATAAATATGATTTATCAAGCCCCAGCCTTTTCAGCATTTTCATTATTGTCCATCATCAAACTGAATTGCAGGGCCTCCATGCTGTCTCCTTATCGAAATTAAACTTAGGGGTCATATATTCTTCTGTGGCATTCTTTAAGCTTTCTTGCAATATGGTGCTGTGTTTAAACCTATATGTGGAATAGGATGGACATTGAAAGCGTAAGAGCATAAGCATAAGGGCATAACTCAACATAAATTTTCTTTATTCAGTCACTTCTCGATTTACAAGCAAAAGCTAATAAAATATATTGAATCAGCATGTTTAACAGGTTACTCTATCTCCAAGTTCATTAGCTGATACTTTACGCACTCTGCACCATTTTACAAAAAGAAAAGATGAAATTAGTTATCAGAAAACAATCTAATATAATAATTACATGATTTGCCAGCCTAGTAGTGTGTTGCACCTGCTTTCACTGGGTGAGACACGTTTCAATGTTTGAACCTTTGCTAGACTGATATCAGTAGCCTGTCCATTGGTTTGTTAAGTTACATGCCAAAGAAAATGTCATATTCTTGCCCCCTTTGGAAGACATAATGTGCCAGAGACAGCACATCTATTTCTATTTTGATACAAAAATGACTCAAAGATATTGCTCATCATATAACCATAAGTATTAGCATGGAATACAAGCCTTATGATTTTTATTAATCAAGAAAATATTTACAACATTATTCAACTATTTGCATCAATTGTTTCCTACTCTCCAAAAATCAACAAATCAACAATATATCAACAATATACCAGTGTATACTATGTGTTATATTTACTCAAAGTAATTGTACAAAATCACTCATAAGTCAATTTTGACATACTGCACTGATGGGTCTTCTTCAAGTTTGTCAGCAGTCTGCTTCAAAGCCTCCGGTGTGAGATCTTTCGCTATACGACGGGTTTGTCCTTTCCATCCCATGGTCTTGAGATTTTTAATCCAACTTGCAGTTGCAACAGATTTTACGTCTAATTCTCTTGAAACCGTGAGATAAGGAATGAAATATGCAAACAATTCTCTATGATAGTCATTCCTATCAGTGTCAATTTTGATCATTTCCCTCATGATATCACTATTCTCTTCCTTAATACTACTCATCTTGGCAGAAGTTTCTTTAATTTCATCAATTGGGGGCACACTTTTGGAGTTGATTTCACGAAATTTATTGAACATGGCAAGAAGTTCTGAGTCATTCTGTCCAAGTTTGAGTTCATATTGAATGAACAAGTCATTTTGACTACGATCTATGTTGTGGTATGATTTCTCCATCAAAAGGAGGAGATTTCTTTCTCCCTCGGTTAGAGATTTGTAAGCAGCCATGGATATCGACGTGAATTGAGAAAAGATTCAGGGAAATTTTGAATTAGGGTTTCTCGGAATTTCGAGAGAGAAGAGATTGGGAAGAATGAATTAGGAATTAGGGTTGTACAGATTTGTATCGACGTGAATTGAGAAAGATTCAGGGAAAATTTTGAAGTAGGGTATTGCGGAAATTCGTGAGAGAGAAGAGATTGGGAAAAAAGAATTAGGGCTTTAGAGTTGTACAGAAATTAGGGGAATGGAGAAGAATATGGCCGTTTGAAAAATTACTTTTTATTTTATTTTATAGAAATTAGCTCTATAAGTTTCACATTTTGAAAATAAGGGAGCAGTGACATGCTATTGGGTTAAATTGCCAAAACAATGCTCAGTAAATAATAGGGTTTTTTTGTCAAAAATGACCTAATAAAATACAAATTTTGTAGGAAAGGACTTAATAAAAAAAAATTTGTCTAAAAGGACCTATTAAAATATTTCCGATTGTTAAAAGGAACCAGTTTATGAATTTCAGGCCAAAATTACCATGCTTTGTTTTTGGGTGCTTTAGGTTTGAAAAAACCAAGTTGTAACAACTCATTTTGTAATCTGTATGTAATGAATGGAATTGTAACCCCTTCTATTGCAATCTATGAAATATATTTGAGCCAAAAACTATGCGCATGAATACTTTTTTTGTTGTCCAAATGTATTATCAATGAGCATCAACAAGTGGAATTGTCATACATATACGTAAGTTTCGCCATTGTTAATCCAAAAGAAGTTGAAACAACAACTGTGGTGCCACTAAGCTGCCACTTACAACAACTATACTGAACACCTGCATCTTGACTACACTAAACACCAACTACACTAAAGTGGCAGTTACAACAATCGGTTCCTTTTAACAATCGGAAATTATTAGGTCCTTCCTTACATGGTAATTTTGGCCTCAAATTCATAAACTGGCTCCTTTTAACAATCGGAAGTATTTTCTTAGGTCCTTTTAGACAAGAAAAAAATTATTAGGTCCTTCCTTACAAAACTTGTATTTTATTAGGTTTCTAATAAAAACCCTAAATAATACAATAGATTAGTCTTTACATCTAAACTTTTAAAGCTTTGGAACATCTAACTGATAATTCCATGGGATGTTTTGAGGGCACATTGTTTCTTCAATTAACTAGCTATTCCTTCTTTGCATGGGTCTTTTGTCATTATATATGGCATGAATGCGAGTGAGGGCTGGTAATCAGGTCAGGTCGGGTCGAATTCAGGTCAACCTGTTTACATAAACGGATCAGCACCCCCAACCACGAACCCGACCCGTTTACCTAAACAGGTCAGAAATTCCAACCCGAACCCGACATGTTTTATAAACGGCCGGGTTGACCTGAAACCAACCCGTTTAACCTGATTTTTGAAAATTTCTTCCGAGGTCCAAGAATAGGTGGGCAAGTTCTCTATGGTGAGAATTATGCAAGAAATATATATAATTAATTGGGGGGCATTAAGCTCCAATAACTTTTGTTAATAATTTATTGAGTCTTTTTGTATAGCCTCCATATCTAGGGGTGTAAGTGGATTGGACTGGATTGGACTTTGCTAAATCCAAATCCAGTCCAAAGTTTTTTGGACTCGAGAAATTGAGTCCAAGTCCGATCCAAATATTTTTTGAGTCCAGTCCAGTCCAGTCCGATAATTTTTTCTTAAGTCCGAATCCAGTCCAGTCCAGTCCGATTATTATATTATTTTTTTCCGATTTAGATTCAATGATTCACAACGTTTTTTCATAATTGAATTTGAAAAATTAAGCTCATTATATCCATTTTATAAAATAAGTTACATACATCTTTTATATTATATATATAAATATTAAATATATATACATTATATATACCTAAATATTAAATATATATTATATATATAAATATTTTTGGACTGAACTGGACTTATTAGACTCCAAAGGGGTGAGTCCAAATCCGATCCGAAAATATATGGACTCGAAAATTTGAGTCCGAGTCCAGTCCAAAAAAATTTCAGTACAGTCCAGTCTGACAAGTTTGGACTGGATTGGATTGGACTCTGGACTTTTCGTAGTCCACTTACACCCCTATCCATATCTCTACTTCTATTTCTTTAGTACTTTTTTTTTTGAAGTGTCTATTTCTTTAGTACTTGAAGTTGCAACAATGACTTCCATTTTTAATTATATGAATTAGGCTAATTTATGAGTTTCTTCTTCCCTCTTTCTCTTTCTAACACACACACTCTCTCTCTTCGTGAGTCTGGCTTTACAAGACAAGATGACTGGTTTTGTATTGATATATACTCAATCTTTTTGGATTCTATTGATGAGAAATGAGAGTTCAGATTTGCGAGCAGAGTTGAATAAATACAGTGGAGAGAGAAAGATACAAAGAGGGGAATAAACAAAAAAAAATCATTTTTAGGGGTTTTCATTTCTATGCATCTTTCCATTGAGCTTGGCTAGAAAAAGCATTTTATTGCCCCTGCCTGAATTTGACCCAATTAATTTAAACGGGTTAGGCTGGTTATTTTCGAGTTGAAAATTTCAACCCGAACCTAACTCGTTTAGTTTTCAGGTCAGGTTCAGGTCAACCCATTTAGTTAAACGGGTCGAAAACTTCAACCCGAACCCGCTTATTTCGGGTTAGTGTCGGGTCGGGTTCTCGGATTGGGTCGGCTTTTACCAGCCCTAACTGTGACTAAAGGGAACCATGAAGTAGAGTAAAAGTTTGCAATTAGTGCAGAAATTGACTTACTACTTGGATACATCAATTATTGCCACTTTCTTTATGTTTTTGTGCAAGCTTACGGTTGTGATGTTTGCTTCAATAATTTGCACCAACTACTGTATATGTCACATAATTTACATTATTTGTCCTTGTCCACGTTGGCCTTTTGATTTCCACGAAGAGAAAGGGTGGCATAGTGGTATCAAAACATGTTCTCGAACAGATTCCGGATATACCCACGGCGAACCAGGTCAGACCCAAACAGGTTAGGATTCTGTCAGTCAATGCCCTGGGTCGTGATTGGTCAGGTTTAGTTCATCCGAGTTTGTCACATTTGAATCATGGGAGTATCGGGTGCTGAACAAGTCTGGGTCATTCCATTTACATGTCGATCCATTCCCGAGTAAGATCGTGATCAGTGAACATTTTTTAGCCCGCTTGCACAGGTCGTATTTGGGTTTCATGTACGCTTGGGTCGAGTCAAGTGTACTCGAGTTGAAGCACTTATGACCTTGGTTCGATCATTGTGAAGCATCGAGTCCATTCGCTATTGAACGTCAATTCGACTTCAGTTAATCTCCAGGTCGGGTCATTTTATATCATGTTGTTATCTTCTTTGTTAACTAATTATCACTTATCAAATAGTTTCAAGATCGAGTTATTATATATTGACTAATGACTACTATATATAGAGGTATGATCAATTTTGATTTTGTAATGAATTTTGTAAACGAATCATATTATTAAACTATTAAGATCGACATATATATACATGTGTGTGTATGTGATGAATATATGGATGATAATGAAAAACTAATAAAAACACTATATTGTGCATCGTGATGTTTAGTGTATTCTCTTAGTCAACTCGTGTTTGGACTAATCAACTGCGTAAAACCATTCTAATATATAAATGAGTAGAATGACTCTTCATATGTTATAATATTATAACCAACGAAAATAATAACGAGTAAATGTTCAATTCCAAGCTTTATATAAACGACTCTATTACTATAAGCATTATTATTGATATATAAGCTTGTAAATAGCTATGATTATCTTGATAACAATAATATTAATAATTAATAAACATAAAGTGATGATAATAATATTAATAATACAAATAATAACAGTAATAGTAACAATGCTAACAACAAAAATAATAATACAAATAAAAGCAAGAATACTAACAATAACAATAACAATATAAATACTAACAGTAATAGTAGCAGCTATGCTAATAATGACAATAACAACAACAAACATAACGCGGTATGTATGTATTATGTTGTGACTATATATGATTAAGTATAAACAAACTATTTTATCAATATGTTTAATCATTTTAGTAGTACAATGGTATTAAAATAATTGTAAAACCATTCTAATATTATATTGATTATAAATTATTACAAAGACTCTTGATATATCTATACTAATATATTAAAAGGCGTGCCTAAACAAGAAATGGTGCCACGTGGCGCTCTCCCTAAGGGAGTTTTACTCCATGCAATCCACAACAAAAAAAATAGAAATTGCGTCGTATAGGGTTTGATCCCGGGACCTCAAGAACATATACTAAAGTCTTAACCACTAGACCAAATAACATTTAGTGTCATCATCTCAAAGTATAATATTAATAAATGAAAATTTTCCTTACCCGGGGCGTAGCCCGGGCCTAATAACTAGTTATAATATTATAAAAAATGACAATCATATATTTCCAACAACGGTTCATATGAGTTTAAGTGATTATGACGAGAGTTCATATGTTGTACAATAATAATAATAAACATAACAACGTAACCACAAGTCAATAAGTTAACAAATACTTATTAGATAGTAACTTGTTAACAACCATATGTTAACTTAGCATTTAGTCAGTTACTCACTTAGACTTATACCAACTCAGTAACTCACTAACTTGTTCCTAGATAATTGAAAGAAGTTGTTACTAGATAAGATTTATGAATGTATCAATATAGATTATAAGCTAATTCAACATAATAGTACACTATTTTAGCTAATAGTCTTCATGTGAAATGCATTTCAAAACTAAAAACATGTATTTGGATTGAAACAAGTTGTTATCGGACGAGATCAAGAATGTATCATTGTAAGTCGATAATCTAAGTCAATGTAACACTACATATAAGTTCCCTTAAATAAATATAATTATACTATTACTTAATTGAGTAATAGACTGATAGTTGTATAAGTAACGCTATAAAGAGTCTAGTTAAAATTTAGAAACTCAATTCATATCTCTAATTAAATAATAATAGTAATAATAATAATAATAATAATAATAATAATAATAATAATAATAATAATAATAATAATAATAATAATAATAATAATAATAATAATGATAATAATAATGATAATAATGACAAAAATGATAATAATAATAATGGTTATACCGTTATATTATGCTAATTGATAAATGATAGTTATACTTAAATACTAATCATAATAATTTCAATAAAAATAACCAAAATTTCAAATTATAATAAAACAATTGACTAATTATTAAAGTTAGTACGTTACGAAACCAAGACAAGAATTAGTAAGATTATAAGAATATAAATTTTTTAATCATGTGCTAGGTCATCAATTCATGTGCTAGGTCATTCTCTTTTCCTATTGGCCAAAAAATACTATCATGGATCATCAATTAGAAGTTAGAACCCTTGATTTGAGATTGATTAAAATCAAACCATCAATCTCTCAAACCCATTTCCCATTTCCCATTTCCCTCATCTCTCTTCCATCTCTCCTCTCTAAAACCCTAATCCCCATCCTCTTCCTTCCCTCGTTCTCTCTCCTCAGCCTACCATCCCCTCAACCACCCACTCCTCTCTCGCCACTCTTAACCACCCCACTCCTCTCGCGCCACACTCTGAACCACCCTACTGAAGGAATATGTCCTTAGACTTTCCGGCAATTACTAAATATAAATAGGAATAATATTATGAAGATAATAAAGTTAATTATTTTAGTAATCTTATTTTCTTGCTAGAGAATAAATATGATTAATAGGACAATATTGATTGGGCCTATAACTAAAATATATTAATCCTATGAGGTCACACATTGTAGCACAAGTTGGACAAAGCAATCCGAATCCATTTAGGATTAGGGTTGGGCCGGTCTAAAGGGGAATAGGAGGAGAATTAGTTTTCCTAACTAACCTATGACTCTTCTATTATATATAGGATATAATATTAGAGTTTAGGTAATCAATTCATTAATCAGTTTCTTTTCACAAGAGAGAGAATTGAAACCCAAATCTATTCCCTCTCAACCGGCGCCTATACCACCAAAAAGCAAGGGATCTTTTCTCTTCCGTTCTAGCAGACGTTGGTGTTCAACTGGTGCTCGTGGACTGATTAGAGGAGCAACACTTGGGGCTCTCGGATCTTCAAAGTTTGCATACAACTGGGAAATCACGCTACAAAGGTTTGATATTTAATCCCTATTGAATGATTCATATGTTTGATTATGTCTGCGATCCTATGATAGATGTTAGGAAATTGTTTCCTGAAATTCCGCTATATGCATCTATATATTCCTACAATGGTATCAGTTTTGCCTAATTCATAATATTCATATGATCATATAATTGTATGTAAAGTTATTATTTTTATTCAATTAAGGGAGGATTTATTTATGGCTTAAATTTGCATAATTGATATTCGATATTAATTGATTGGAAATTGTAAATAATTGATTTATTTGTGATTTGTGCTCAAATAATTTTATAAAGTTCCGATTTTTTTATATTATGGACGAAATAAATTGTTTAATTCACTCTAAAATTTTCGGATTTTTATAAAAAAAATTTTGTTAGATTTAAAATTATTTATGTTTAATTCGATTAATCATTGAAATAATTTGTTAACAATTAAAGATTTGATTTTTAATTTGTTAAATAAATCTAATGTTCATCACCCACATAGATCTAGAATAATAGGATGGCTAAAAATAATTTGATTATTTTTCCCACTAATTTTCGCATTTTTATCATATTATTTATGAATTTTGGTTAAATTTTATGTTTAATTTGATTATTCATAAGATTTAAGGATAACAATTAAAATATTTGATTTTATTTGTTATGATAATTCATTAGATCACCCTAAAAATTATTTTCGAAATTTTCGGAATTTAATTGTTAATTTTCTGAATTTTTGGAGATAATTTGATTTTTGCCCAAATTTTGAATTTTTTGCTAGATTTAATGTTTAATATAGATTAAGCATTGAAAATCTAATCTTAACAAATCTAAAATTTTGTTTGAGTTTGTTAAGTGATTCAAAAAATTTTGCCATAATTTTCGGATGATTAAAACCCTAATTAAATCCTTAATCTTTAAACAATTGTTGAATAAAGATTAGTTTAATTTTAATGTAAAATGTTACATAAATTAAAAGGGAAAGCCAACCATGGCTGGGTGGCCCACCGGTGACGGTGGAACCACGGTGGTCGGCGGAGAGGTACCGGAATAGGGCGGCGGTGGGCGGCAGACCGGTGGGGATGGCTGGGCGGCCCGCGTGCGACGTGCGCAGCCCCGCCCTCCTCGCGCGAGACCCGGCGCACGTTGGTGGCGCCTTCGACCGGCGGACCGAGGTCCGAGAGCCGGCGGTCCCCGTCCTTGACCGGTGGTTGTGGGTGGCAAGTTATTTTAGCGTGCAAGTGTGTGTCTTGTGATGGCCGGTGTTTCCAGCGGTAATGTGAAGGGTGGTTGGCCGATCGTTGACCGGCGCCCTTGAGCCGCCGGTCAACAGTCAACGTTTATTTTTAAAAAAAAAAAAAAAAAAAAAAAACAAATTGGTCTTAAGGAAAATCTGATTTTCCTAAGTTGACCATAAATCCAAAAGTTTCCTATTTTGCAAATTTGTGAATAATAATGATTATTGCCATGTTTAAATGAGTAATTGAATTAAAATAATAAAGTTTCCTAAATAATTACTAGCTTAAAATTGTTAAGTTTTATGATTATTATGGAAAGTTTTATTTGCTTATTAATTGTTAATAAGTAAATCGTTTATGTTTATTTTATTTTGATATTATAAATGCGTGGATGTTTAATATAATATATGTGATATTATATTTTGCATATTATGACTAGTATGGCCCAAATTAGGATAGTAATTACGATCTGCGAATCGTTATATTTGAATGTAAATTAAATACGATCTGCGAATCGTTTGTATTTTTGTAACTTTAAATTTTAGTTATTTATTTAATTCAAATTATGTAATCAAAGCATGAGGATCCAAGGAGTTTCAAGGATGGTGATCCATGGAGATTCAAGGGAGGATTCATGAAGATTAGTTATTTTCCTAAGTATAGGGGCCATACTAGATCATTTAGTTATTGCTTATAGTAATTCTCTTGCATTTATTTTGTTTAAATGCTTGCTTCTAAGTTTGTTTTGTGGTTAATTGATTCATGTGTTCACTATTAATTGACCATATTAGTAAACTTAGGTCCCCAATAGTAATATTGAGTTTAATCGCTTTCCCAAACAACACCTATAAAGCCTTAGATCATGAGTAATAGGTTCGCCAAAGCGAGGTGTTGCTCATAGTTCCGGGATAGTAGGGTAGGTTTTTTGAAACTTACATGTTAATATTTGGTTTAACTCAACAAAATCATCAAAAGACAAAGTTTTGGGTTTTGAAGCTAAGAGATAGGAGTAAACAAAGAGTTGTTAACCTGTCTACCAAGAATTATAATTAGTTATAATTAGTAAAGTGTTTACTTACCTCAACTACTATAAATTGAAGGCAGGGCCAAAGTCCGTTTGATTGTAGTGGGAGGGGATCTTGGTTATTTCTTTATTCAATAGGGGACTTTCATTTTGAATAAAGGGTAGTAGTAATTAAAATTTGTTTAATTATTGCTTTCTTGATAAACATTGATTGAATCTTGCTTTATTATTTGTTGTAGTAATTATGTCTAGTAACAACAATATCAACACCAACAATTCTACTTGTAATTTGCGCTCCGTCCTTTCGAAGGACAAATTGAATGCTGAACGTTTCATTGCAATTGAAAGGGATATGGGAATCGTTACACCAAAACCAAAAGTTGCTGATGAGCACTATTGTTACACCTGTAACAAGGTTGGTCATTGGAAAAGTAGTTGCCCCAAGTATCTGAAGGATCAAAAGAAAGGAGTTTCTAGTTCAGATATGTATGTTATAGAAGTTAACTTAGCAACTTCGCTTCTTGGGTATTTGATACCGCTTGTGGTTCGCACATTATTTGTAATATGCAAGGCCTCAAAAGAAGTAGAACATTGGGAAAGGGTGAAGTAGATCTTCGCGTTGGCAATGGAGCACGAGTTGCTACATTGGCAGTGGGAGTATATAGTCTACTTTTACCTTCAGGATTAGTTTTAGAACTTAATAATTGTTATTATGTTCCTGCTATCACAAAGAACATTATTTCGATTCCTGTTTTGGATTCCGAAGGTTATTCATTTACAATAAAGAACAATTGTTGTTCTGCGTATTTGAATGATATGTTCTATGTCTCCGCTAAGTTATCAAATGGTTTATATGTGCTAGACTTAGAAACCCACATCTATAACATAGACAGCAAGAAACATAAAGCAAATGATTCAAACCCTACATACCTATGGCATTGTCGATTAGGCCACATAAGCTCAAAGCGCATTGAGAAACTTCATAAAGATGGAATTCTCAAATCATTTGATTTCGAATCATTTGATACTTGTGAGTTTTGCTTGATGGGGAAAATGACAAAGTCTCCTTTCACAGGTTCAAGTGAAAGGGCCAATGACCTTTTAGCCCTCATACATACGGATGTGTGTGGACCTATGAGTACGTTGGCTGGGGAGGGGTACGCTTACTTCATTACTTTTACCGATGATGTGAGCAGATTTGGATATGTTTACCTCATGCGGCATAAGTCGGAATCCTTTGAAAAATTTAAGGAATTCCGTGAATGAAGTACAAAACCAACTTGGGAAGAAAATTAAGGCATTACGATCCGATCGTGGTGGTGAATATTTATCTCAAGAATTTGGTGATCATTTGAAGGATTGTGGAATACTTTCACAATGGACTCCACCGGGAACACCACAGTTAAATGGCGTTTCTGAAAGAAGGAATCGAACTCTACTTGATATGGTTCGATCCATGATGAGTCTTGCTGATCTTCCTATTTCATTTTGGGGATTTGCACTTGAAACAGCGGCGTTCACACTTAACAGAGCACCATCCAAAGTAGTGGAAAAGACACCATATGAAATGTGGACAGGAAACGTTCCAAAATTGTCTTTTCTAAGGATATGGGGTTGTGAAGCTTATGTAAAACGTTTACTTTCTGATAAGCTTTCACCCAAATCCGATAAATGTCTTTTTGTGGGTTACCCAAAAGAGACTAAGGGATACTACTTCTACAACCAAAGCGAAAACAAAGTGTTTGTTGCTCGTAATGGTGTCTTTCTGGAAAAGGAGTTTATTTCCAGAAAAACAAGTGGGAGAAATGTATATCTCGAAGAAGTTCGAGATGAGCAACAAATGGATGAGGTTAACACCTCATCAGAGGCGGCCCGGCATGAAAATGCTCAGGAGGTGGTGCATTCAATTCACGTACCTCCTACCGTCCCACTTGGAGATACTCCATGCGAAGTCACTCAACCTAGTGAGGTAGAAACTTCTTCTGTTGTTCCCCAACGTAGGTCTAGTAGGACCATCATTCCGTCAAAGAGATATATTGATTTCCTTTTGACTGAAAGTTCTGAAATAACGATTTTAGAATCAGAAGAGCCTACTAGCTACAAAGATGCTTTGGATAGTCAAGACTCCGAAAGATGGCTTGAGGCCATGAAATCTGAAATGGATTCCATGTCTGAAAATCAAGTATGGGACTTGGTTGATTTGCCTGATGGGGTAAAACCCATTGGATGCAAATGGATTTTCAAGTTGAAAACAGACAAGGATGGGAACATTAGTGTTTTCAAAGCAAGGTTGGTGGCAAAAGGTTTCAAACAAATTCATGGTATTGACTATGATGAAACCTTCTCACCAGTAGCCATGCTGAAGTCCATTAGGATAATCCTTGCGACATCGCCTTTCATGACTATGAAATATGGCGGATGGATGTCAAAACCGCTTTCTTGAATGGGTTCTTGAAAGAGGATGTGTACATGACACAACCTCAAGGTTTTGAAGATCTACAAAATCCAGGGGAGGGTATGCAAGCTTAAGAAGTCCATTTATGGACTAAAGCAAGCATCAAGGAGTTGGAACCTCGGGTTTGATGAGGCGCTTAAGAAATTTGGCTTTCTCGAAATGAAGAGGAATCTTGTGTATACAAGAAGTTAATTGGGAGTAGTATTACTTTTCTCGGTCTTGTATGTGGATGACATACTTCTCATAGGAAATGATAAGACCATGCTTGAGTCGACCAAGGAATGGCTTAAAAATTGTTTCTCTATGAAAGACCTAGGAGAGGCCGAGTACATATTGGGAATAAAGATCTATAGAGATAGGTCGAAAAGGCCGATTGGACTTAGTCAAGAGACTTATATTGATAAGGTTCTTGCAAGGTTCAAGCCGGAAAACTCCAAGAGAGGTTTCATTCCCATGCAACATGGCATAACACTTGACAAGACTCGGTGTCCTTCGAGTCCCGATGAGATCAAGCGTATGAGTAATGTTCCCTATGCTTCGCAAAGAGGATCCATTATGTATGCCATGATATGCACTCGACCGGATGTTGCATATGCTTTGAGTATATGCAGCGAGATACCGTCCAAATCCGGGAGATGCGCACCGGATTGCGGCAAAAAACATCCTTAAGTACTTACGAAGGACTAAGGATAATTTTTTGGTTTATGGTGGAGATGATGAGTTGGTTATTACTTGGATACACCGATGCAAGCTTCCGGAGTGACAAAGATGATTTCCGATCGCAACTGGTTTCATATTTTGTCTCAATGGAGGAGTCGTGAGCTGGAAGAGCTCTAAGCAGAGTACCATCGCGGATTCTACAATGTAGGCCGAGTATATTGCAAGCAGTCGATGCAAAGAAAGGAAGCCGTTTGGATCAAAAGTTCATTGGTGAGCTTGGTGTAGTTCCTAGCATTGAGAATGGCATTGAGTTGTATTGTGACAACAATGGTGCCATTGCTCGCCTAAGGAACCCGGATCGCATCAAAGGTCTAAACATGTGCTCAGAAATTCCATCTCATTCGAGAAATCGTTGGTAGAGAGGATGTGAAAGTAAGCAAGGTTCATACTGAGGATAACGTAGCAGATCCTCTGACTAAACCGCTTGCTCAACCTAAGCATGAGTGTCATACTAGGTCTATGGGGCTTAAGCATATGGGAGAATGGCTTTAGGTTGTTTACTTCATGTTTACAATTGTAAAGACAATTATTATGCTTTGAATGTTTATCAATAAAATTTCGTTCTTATTTAATTGCTTGGTTTAGTATTAAATAAAATGTCCAAATAATTTGTGTTTTCAAATAGGATTATCGAAAACGTTTTGATAATGGAACCCTATAAAGTGAACTGAAAATCACAATTTATTTAAAGTCCCTAGTCTAAATCACTAAATTGGACATAAGTGATTTATTTAAAAGACTAGTATATAATTAATTGATAGCGCAGTTCCATGGGCTATGGAGACATAGAGATGTCTAATTGATTATATGGATGTATAGTTGATACATTGAGACTTGACCTAATTAGATTCTAAAAGTAGAATCAAACTACTATATTTAGTGGATTTCTTAGACATGAGTATGTCTTAATAACCACAATATAATTAGTTTAACTTTGACATTGTTAAACGCCGCGCCGTAAAAGGAGGTTATAAAGGCAGTGATCAGGTGGGCTAAGAATTGAGTGGGAGTTATGGTCATACAAGAGTGGATAAGTCCTCCTATTAAATAGGAATGGTGTCTGGGCCTCTTGATGAGCGAGAACTGGAAAATTGCATGGCCATGCGGAATAGGATTAAGGAGTTAATCTTTATTTGAGCAGTTCGAACTCAGCGATCAAGGAACAAAATTTGAGAATAACATCGTGTTATCAAATTTGACATTAAGTGACTTAAGGAATTTAACATTGCGCTCTTGTCTTCGGACAAGTGGGAGATTGAAGGAATATGTCCTTAGACATTCCGGCAATTACTAAATATAAATAGGAATAATATTATGAAGATAATAAAGTTAATTATTTTAGTAATCTTATTTTCTTGCTAGAGAATAAATATGATTAATAGGACAATATTGATTGGGCCTATAACTAAAATATATTAATCCTATGAGGTCACACATTGTAGCACAAGTTGGACAAAGCAATCCGAATCCATTTAGGATTAGGGTTGGGCCGGTCTAAAGGGGAATAGGAGGAGAATTAGTTTTCCTAACTAACCTATGACTCTTCTATTATATATAGGATATAATATTAGAGTTTAGGTAATCAATTCATTAATCAGTTTCTTTTCACAAGAGAGAGAATTGAAACCCAAATCTATTCCCTCTCAACCGGCGCCTATACCACCAAAAAGCAAGGGATCTTTTCTCTTCCGTTCTAGCAGACGTTGGTGTTCAACTGGTGCTCGTGGACTGATTAGAGGAGCAACACTTGGGGCTCTCGGATCTTCAAAGCTTGCATACAACTGGGAAATCACGCTACAAAGGTTTGATATTTAATCCCTATTAAATGATTCATATGTTTGATTATGTCTGCGATCCTATGATAGATGTTAGGAAATTGTTTCCTGAAATTCCGCTATATGCATCTATATATTCCTACACCTACTCCGTTGCTCATCGAAGACTGCACCACTCCGTCGCTCGTCGAAGACTCAAACACCACCTCTCATCCTCGCTCGTCGCTCCTCGAAGACTCTCCACAATCTCTCATCCTCGCTCGTCGAAGACTCAACCACCATCTTCGTCGAAGACTCAGACACCATGTTTGTCTCAACCTACAGCCGTTGTGTTTTTCGCACCTTCGCTGTCGTTCAGCCACTTGCAGGCCCACTTGTGCGCCTCCCTACCTCCCTTTATCGAAGACGTTTACCAAGTTTGTCTCCGCTGCATTCAACTTGTCGCCTCCTTCAACCTCCTCGCACTCATACCTTCCGTTTTCAGCCTCAGCTCTGTTTTTAATTTCTCAGTTTCAACTTTTTTTTTATGGATAATTTCAATTTATTAGTTTGGTGTTCTTTATTTATTTTTATTTTTTTGTATGTTTTAGTTTTAGATCTGATGTTAGTGGTAATGGTGATATTTTTTTCTTGTATTTTTTCATTTTTATGTTTTCGATGAAAGTGATGTTAGTTTCATCTTTTGGAACAAAAATTCATAAACATGCAAAGCTGCATCAGTTTTACTTCTCGTTTTTGGATTCAGTGGATTCAATGGATGGAGTCTCTAGTATGTGTGAATAATTTGGTCTCTCAAACTTTTTAATATTTTCTATGTATATTTGTTTTTTTTGTTGTAATCTTGTTCTTAATTTCTATATTTATATTCAATTTTTTTTGTATTTCATTGTTAATTTCTTTGTGAATTTTTTGATTTTTTTTTTTGTTGGTTTTTTTGTTGTTATTTTTCTGTAATTTTGATTTTAATTTGATTTAGTTAGTTAATTCAAGTGATATTTACTGGTTAATTTAAGTAAGGTTTTTATTTAATTTAAGTAATTACTACATTTTGGTTTTATTTTAATTGTGATAAGTCTAATAGATTTATGTTAGCATGTTAGTACAAGAGTGAAAGAAACTCACTTTCTTCTTTTCCATAATATATCAGCTTTTATTTAGATTTAAATG
Source organism: Beta corolliflora (assembly GCA_947648045.1). Classification (NCBI taxonomy): domain Eukaryota; kingdom Viridiplantae; phylum Streptophyta; class Magnoliopsida; order Caryophyllales; family Amaranthaceae; genus Beta; species Beta corolliflora. The sequence goes on from CANSZD010003249.1 coordinate 2,134,909, forward strand.
TTTCCATTGTAATATTTTGAAATATCATGTTATCAAAAAATATAATTCTAAATAGTACCAATTTATAAATAGTTATAAAGGAATGATATATTATATATTTAGTAAAAGATAAAATTAATATATTTAAATGATTTTGTAGATATAAAACAATAATTGGATTTTAGTGAGATATAAAAGTCAGGAGGCACATGTGATACATTTTTCAAAATTTATTTCTTTAAATTTATTGCAATTCATTCTGGTTTACTTAAACATTGAAAAAAGAGAGTTTTATCGATCAAGTACTAATTACAACAATTTTTACGTTTGTAACTTGATCTTCTACTCGTATGTTATATATACCTTAAAGAAATGAATATTATATATATTTATATGCATATATATATCTAGCAAAATATATACATACTTAAAATTTTTTGTAGATATAGAATAATAATTGAATTTTAATAATTTGGTAGGGTTTAGTTGTCCAAATAGGTTGGTTTGAAAAATCAAATCAAATAAGGCAGATCTTATTTTATCTAGTTCAACCGAATTCTATTTGAATTTGGGTCAGTCATAAACAAATCGGGTTGAACCAAGTATTTACTGGGCCTAGTCGGGTTTTGAGTTAATACGGGTTGAGATACGGTCAGGTTCGGGTTTGAATGCAGGTCTGTGTGGTCAGGTGAGAATATAATCTTGTCGGGTGCCCGTCAGGTCTGGGTAATCTCAGGTCAAGTTTCGGTCAGGTTTGAGGACTGACACTCACAGGTCGAACCAGGTTCAAGTCAGGTCGGTATCAGATTGACCCAACGGTCAGATCTGTTTCTGACACCACTAGGTGGCATAGTGCTTTACTCTTCAGTTTTCTATCAATATTAATGCACTTTCCAATCTTTTTTGTGGTTTCATTCGTCATCTTCTTTGCACTTTTGTAATGTGAAATGATGCAATCATTGTATCCAGAATATTCAATGTGACTGTTTGTTTTTTCATGCTAAAGCCAATACAAAGTTTTTATGGAAAGTGGAATTAGTGCACCACCTTTCATGTTGTATAAAATTCAACATGGCTACTAATTTGGGAGTTTTAGTTGTGCAAATCTACCTTTATTAGATTCGCAATCGCATGCTATGCATGAAAGATATGCATGGCTTTGTTTACCTGAGCTGATATGTTAAATACTTATACATCATATAATGATGAGTTTGCAATACCCATTATCAGAAAGAAGGAAACTATTTTGTATATTCAAATCTTCTGCACTTCACTCGACCTCTTATATAACATCTTTCCTCCCAGTTCTATAAACAATGGAAAAACTCAATTATAGTTGGGACTATTGTGGTCAAAGTTATATCACCTTGTGATCTAAGTGCACCAGTTTCATCCAAATATTTGCAATTAGGGACACGTATGCTTAGTTGGGTGACATTAGCACCAATTATCTAACCTTGATAATTGACTTTAGTTTTTTTTGTCTATCAAACTCTAATAGGAAAAAAAATAGTATAGCTTGCATTATCTATTTGTCTTTGAGCTGCCAATGCATCGCTAGTTGTCTTGGTGCTCCATGTTTGACTAAGCATGCATGTCCTTGTGTAAAATCCATGGACATATAGATATGTAGATTTCACTATAACTTGCTTTCATTTTAAACCACTTAACTCCTCTTATCTTAAATGTGGCTTTTGACCTTGTTTTATGCAATAATCTTTCAAGATATATGTAGTCAGAATACTAGAACTCTCAAAGTACTAGAAATTCTTAGTTTTAACCTTTATTCTATTTCCTCTTCTTTGGTCACGCATCAAATGCGTAATGATTGCTAGTTTTCTGTTCTGGTTGTGATCATCAAATTTCTTTGAATTAAGCTGTGCATTTTAATGCATGATGGGGATTGGTTTCTTCATAATTAACATCATGTAAGTCTTTGGAAGGGCATCTGGGAACATAATTGCTACACTGGTTTGGGCAATTGGTTCTAATGGTAATATTGGCACCAGAATTGAGTGATGACAAGGGTGGTCACTGGTCAATATGAGCTTGTGTTAGCAGTACTATATAACACTGTAAAAAGAAACAAGTCTCTTTATTATATTGACCGTTAGCATATTTTCCTAAACCTATTATATAATGCTATGAATTTTCTGAACCGAACCTTAGAGAGGATGGTGTTTCTACGTGTTTAAACATTTAGATGATCAGATGTTACAAGTTTTTGTTCTTTCATCTTATTTAAATCGACTGAAAGTGCAATTTCATTATGTTTAGAATGTTAACTTGGTTATCCTCCTAAAAGCCCTTAAGCTATCCTACTATAATTTTGAAATCGGGTCATCGGGAGCTACAACCACAGATGAAGCTACAATGCGTGACCTTTCAGAAGACGTGTTTTATTTACATATTGAGGGAGAACATAACTTTATTCTGTGAATTTGTTACAAAGTGATGTCGATTGATGTTGTAGGTTGTAGCCATGCACTCTATTTGATGGCTATGAGCAAAAATGGCACTTACTGGATAGAGTAATGCGGTGAACAAATATGAGTGCTTCTCAGCTTAAACATTCCTACCATTTGAATGTATATATATATTTTTTAATAAGACCTACCATTTTGAATTTCAGCTGAATGCTAAGTGCAGCAAAATCAGAGCTATAAGAGATTCGAATAGATTTTTTGGTGCACTTCACAGAAATGGTAATTGTCACAATATCTTTTGATACGAATTCACTTTTGGCAGGTTGTAAGGATTCTATTTAGTGTCATTTTCACCAAGATTTAATATTCTGAACATACAGAATTTGGTTCTGAGACACTTTGTGCACATAAATGGATCTAAAAGTTAGAAAGATTGGAACCCATGCATTTTGATTGGAAGACCAAGAGGATCTCCCTCTGCAACTTGAAGCTTTAATTGTTATCTGCGTCGGTTGACAGGCAAGAGTCGACGTAAATCACTAATTTGCGTCGGATGGGGGGTAAGGTTCGACGCAAATGTGATTTCTGGATTCTTGCTTTAGTTAATTTGCGTCGGGTTCTTTTTGGGAATCGACGCAAATTCTCTATCTGTGTCGTTTACCCTACTGTTCGACGCAAATGAGCAGACGCAAATTGTTATTTTTGTACTAGTGAAGCTTCAGCTTACTCTTGTAGACAAATGGTATTTGTGTTTATTGATAGGCTTTTAGAAGGAACAGATTGAATGTAGGAAAGATGCATTTAGTGTTGGATCTTTGTAGTTTTAATTTGTATTAAAACGATTGTAATGTGTCTATTGGTGACAATTTTGCTATACTACTGTAGATATTAAATTACCATTACCATAAAGGTCACTAGTCTGCTTTTCAAGACTGCAACTGCCTTTGAATTTGCTGTAGAATTTGTTCACCAAGGTTGAGAAGTTGCCAATGCTTCCTGGTTTGAGTGATCCGAGCCATTTGAGAGCAGGTCCAGTCAGCGTCGCTCAGAAGGACTTGCACATACATACTTCAATTACGTGGAATGGAATGGACGCTTGCCACACCCGCTGCTTGTACTGGGCTACATGCTCCGTCGGGTCTGTAGATCCTTCCTATGTTGCGGTCCGGATGGGAAGGTTGAGCTTTTTTGGCAATGCTGCTTTGGCGATCTCTTCCACGAACGGGGACGCTGCATATCCTTCGCTATGCTGGACGACGCTTGGAGTTGGGGCACCGGGAAGTTGAGACAGGAGTCGCATCATCTGGTGATTCTGCTTCTCGATCATTGCCATTCTCTTGGCGATGACGTCGCCTTCTTTGGGTGGACCATCTTCTGGAGTTCCATCTTCTTTCACTTCAGTGTCATCATCGAAATCTTCGGAATCAGAATTTTCTTCGTCAGAGAGGGAGGGCATGGAAGAGATATGCCAATGTTCTTGGAACGTCGCTGCTTGGACGCCTTAGTCGAGGCCAATTCTTCTTTTAGCTTTTGACGTGGTGAATTCAGAGGACAGACGATCTTGTCCTTCTTCATTTGCTCCATTTCAGCTTTCATTTTCTCATAAGCGACATGCATTTCGGCAGGATCCATTGATGTGAAGGATGATGATGTTTGATCGTTAGCGAGAGTTGATGAAAGATCTGGCTGTTGGCCCCACGGTGGGCGCTAAATTGTTTATGCAGATTTTTGCCTTAGCGACAAGGATAGATTACGGGACGCCAACAACCAGATTATAGCAATTTAAGGAATGTAAACGCAAGGGGAATTAGATGGGGAATGACACAAGGAGATGGTGATGCGGAAAAACCCCAATGATGGTGGGTAAAAAATCGCAGGTGGATATGAGTGCACCAATCAACTATATGCAACTGACGCTCAGGATGAACGACAGTCAATAAACCCTAGGATGATGAATGTAAGTACAGAAGTAGTAGTTGCAAATGTAAATAACAATAGTCTAGAAATGGAATGTAAAATGTTGTGAACACTGATTGCCTATGAATACTTTGTGCGTAGGAATATTGTAGAGAGATTGTAACCCCTTTCCTCTTGATCCTTGGTGCGACTGTCGCGTGTCTACCAAAAATAAACCTAACTCGAACCTCCTATTAATGTAGTAGGGTAAGCTAAGGTCGATCCCACAGAGAATTGGATTTATCATGTTATTTCTTGTGTTAGTTAAAAAACCCCTGTTTTTGGTAGAATATCAAATTACCTAACTAAACTACTAACTATAAAATATCTACTAAATAACTAAACTACGAAAGAGATAATCAAAGAAATTAAAATAGGGATCGGGAGATATATATTGGCATTGGAAAATTAATTGATCATCGAAGTCTCAAATCATGAATAAAAATTGGACAAGCTATGCATACACCTTAACGTTAACCCAGAACACAAACAAGTATTCTAAACTTCCCTTAGTTGCAAATAAACCAAACAAGCTCTTGGAATATTGTCTAACTAACTAACAATCTAGAACAAGCTCTCTAGACTCGATTAATTAGCAGCATGAATGCCAGAAAGAAGTTAACTTAAGCCATAATTACACAAGCTCGAATTATGCAACTTAAAGGATTAAATAACCATAGGTATTACGACAAGCTTTAGTCGTCAATCAAACACCTAATTGCTACTAGCGGAACTAACTAGGACAATTACGTATCACAAGCCAAAATCCTAGCAAGTGAACTAACAAATTACACTAAAGATGGCCAGTGTAAAATATAATTTGACAAGTTAACACAATAAAAATAAGTTTATCAATCCAATCAAAGCATAAACATATTCATCCAACAAGAAAGATCATAACTTTTTCATTCTCACAATTCAATAATCCAATAATAAATATATCTCCCTATCCTAAAGAGATTTAGCCTAACATACTAAGAACAAAAATAATAATAAGAATCAATGTATCCATAATCAAATCAAAAGATAAAATTAATAAATTGAATTCAAAAGAAACTGTAAACAATTGATAGTTCTAAAAACGAATTGAAGAAGAAACAAAAAGGAAGTAAACTAAACATTAGAATACCACAAATTCTAGATGAAGATACCAAGAATAGTAGCTTCGTCCCATCTAATTCGTTGTTTTGTGCTTGTTGTTCTCTGTAATTTTCAGCGCTACTGCTACTCTTCTGTATTCTCGCTCCAAAAACTCCTCCTTCTACTCGTATCTCCTCCTTCAACGCTACTCTACTACCCTCCATATAACCAGAATTTTTCCCTCACAAAAAGACCTAAGTTCCTAAACTTACTTTGCTTTCCTAAATTGCTCAAGACTTGACATTAACTTCCACAAATGAAACCCGATTGTTGTTACTGTTGATATACTGTCGTTTGTTCCCTTAGGATAAGAAACTCTTCTAAGTTTCAACTTTTCTCTTTTATTATTTTTCTTTTGTCTTTTGTGGCCACCAAGCTTCACTTATTCATCTTAGGATAATTGCACAAGCCCAACATGAGATTTAATTCCTCACAACATATATAAGCCCAAGTAGGAGAGGAAAAATGGGCTCCCAAATCCGATTGCAAAATTTGTTGCCCAAATCATCTTCCTGCAGACAAATAAATAAAATTGTAGTAACTTATGTCTCAGAAGAAAAATAATTTAAAACTCTTTGTAAAATATAAAGTTAAATGTCATATTAAGGGTTTAATATAATAAAAATGCACACTTTTACGACCCTATCAATCCCGCGAGCTTTATATAAGCCTTGAACCTTCCGCTCGATCCCATGAATATCGGGAGTGGTTAGCTAAGATCCCGACGTGATTCTCCTATTCTTTTGCCACGTTCCTTGACCACTTCCTTAAGCACTTGGATTGACTGAAGAAACAGTGATCAAGTCTCCCATAACAGATATTGTAGAATTTGACTAATCAATTCTTTAAAATTGATTATAATCTCTAGTTTATGCTCAATTTATGTCTTTGTCAAACATAGTCAATATGTAAACAATCTATCTATACTAATATATTAAAAGGCGTTCCTAAGATTTGATCCCGAGATCACATGCATATATATTGATGTCTTAACCACTAAATCAAGTAATACTTGATGTTATTATTTCAAAGTAAAATATTAATAAATGAAAGATATAATTTTTTTTTTTGAAAGAAATGAAAGATATTATTAAGTGGGGCGTAACCCGGGCCTAAAAACTACTTCCTCTGTTTTTTTAGTTGACCCGTTTCCCTTGGGAATACATGTCAATGCACTATTTTAAACCTTTATATCTCTAATTATTAATAAGCAAAAAGTACAAAAAGTTGATATTCTGAAAATATACATTGAGACGAATCTAATAAGATTCCACATAACTATATTTTTCCTTAAGTATAAATCACAAAAGATAGTCAAAGTTACAGATGTAAATAGTATTAAAAGTCAAAACGGATCATATAAAAAAACGGAGGTAGTAGTTTGCAACTAAAAGATGCCGGAAGGTATAATAATGACAACTTTACGGATTAGTGAGTGACTGGGATTATTTGGATTTTCTCCTTCACCTCTTTCTTCGTCGTAATAATGACTGCTCGTAATACGAAAAAACTATTGTACAGTATTTAATACTCCATTTCCTCTGCTCTGCATTTAAACTACTTCAGCTTTAAACTAATCTTGTTCATCAATCTCCATAAAACGTTCGATTCCTCAGCAACCCACAAAAGAAATACAGACATCAAAGTCTTTTTGCAGAAGATTAAGTTGAAAAAAGTAATCATGAGGCCCAAAATCTACCTCTTTGGAGACTCCATAACTGAAGAATGTTTCAGTAATGGAGGTTGGGGTGCTTCTCTTGCCAACCATTTCTCTCGTACGGTATGCACACAACCTGTTTGACTTTATGTCTCAAACACATATCACTATATCATTTGATATTTTATTTATGATTTTCAATTGGATTTTATGGGTATTAATCAAATTTTGATTTTTTATTCATGATTTTAAATTGGGTTTTATGGGTTTTGATCAAATTTTGTTTTTTTTTTGTTTATATTGAAATTATTTCTTCGTATCAGGCTGATATTGTGGTAAGAGGATACAGTGGGTACAACACCAGATGGGCGGTGAAAGTATTGGACAAGGTGTTTACAGCGGTGGATGAAGCAGCACCAATGGCAGTGACGGTGTTTTTTGGCGCAAATGACGCTTGTCTTGATGATCGTTATGCAGCCTTTCAACATGTGCCTTTAGATGAATACAAACAGAACCTTCGTTTCATTTTCTCTTTCCTTAAGGTGTGATCATATTCACCCTCATTCATCTTTTTCTCTTATCTTTCAGTCTTTTTGTCTGTGTTGCGCACATAGCAAAAGATTGAGTTCATTCATCATACACCCGTGAGTACCATGTGCATAGTATACCCAAAGATTAATTTCTAATTATTTGAACACTTCTTTTTAGTACATTTTGCTCATTTGGATGATTTTAAATGAGCAATGAGCAAAAAAAATAGTCTTTAGTGTACCATGCTCGCGGTACATCCGGTTGTATGATAAAATTTGTAGAAAAGATTTGGTTAGGAACAAACAGTTAATTGGGAAACTTTTTGGTTAGGAACAAAATGTAAAAAAAAACAATAGCTTGACAGTTCTCTACTTCTTTGCAACTCTGCAGGCAATGTCATTGATGGACCATCCCCTTCTTTTTAAAGCCATAAGTATTGTCAAATGTCAATATTCTATAGCATTCAAATAAGGGATCATTGAGTGAAAATTAGATCACTTCAGTATTTACTACTTTGATTACAAATAGATGCTCATATATAACATAGAAGTATTACAATTTCTTGGTTTTTTAATAAGTGATATACTTTGACTTATGCACTATTCATAATTTCATGTACCTCACCTTGACTGTATTTTTTTTAATAGTATATAAAAATAAAAATGATGATATCAAATATTATTGGATTTGTTTCGATGAATATCTTCTGACTATCAATTTTTTATAATTTTTACGAATATATAATTAGAGATATTAACCATCAAAGACTTAAAGTTGTGCCTTGACAAGTGTGAAAGTCAAAGTGTGTCACCTAATGAGAAATGGAGGAATTATAAGCCATTCCCACTTTTTGATGTGAAGTTTGATGTCATACTTTTCCCGTAATATTGTGATTAGAAATTAGAGAAGATATTATTTTCAAAACAAGTCTAAAACTATAATTTTCTAATTACTTTTTATTTTATTTTATTTTATAGAAATTAGCTCTCTAAATTTCACATTTTGAAAATAAGGGAGCAGTGACATACTATTTGGTTAAATTGCCAAAACAATGCTCAGTAAATAATACAATAGATTAGTCTTTACATCTAAATTTTTAACGCTTTGGAACATCCAACTGATAATTTCATGGGATGTTTTGAGGGCACATTGTTTCTTCAATTATCTAGCTATTCCTTCTTTGCGTGGGTCCTTTGTCATCATATATGGCATGACTGCGACTAAGAGAGAACCATGAACTAGTGTAAAAGTTTGCAATTAGTGCAGAAATTGACTACATGAAAACATCAATTATTGCCACTTTCTTTATGTTTTTGTGCAAGCTTACGGTTGTGATGTTTGCTTCAATAATTTGCACCAACTGCTGTATATGTGACATAATTTACATTGCTTGTCATTGTCAAGGTTGGCCTTTGATTTCCACGAAGAGAAAGGGTGGCATAGTGCTTTACACTTCAGTTTTCTATCAATATTAATGGACTTTCCAATCTTTTTTGTGGTTTCATTCGTCATCATCTTTGCACTTTTATAATGTGAAATGATGCAATCATTGTATCCAGAATGTTCAATCTTCAATGTGACTGCTTGTTTTTTCATGCTAAAGCCAATACAAAGTTTCTATGGAAAGTGGAATTTGTGCACCACCTTTCATGTTTGTATAAAATTCAAAATGGCTACTAATTTGTGAGTTTTAGTACTGCAAATCTACCTTTATTAGATTCTCAATCGCATGCTATGCATGAAAGGTATGCATGGCTTCATTTACCTTAGCTGATATGTTAAATACTTGTACATCATATAATGATGAATTTGCAATACCCATTAATAGAAAGAAGGAAACTATTTTGTATATTCAAATCTTTCTGCACTTCACTCGACCCCTTATAATATTTTCAATTAGGGACTTGTACGTTTAGTTGGGTGACATTAGCATCAATCATCTAACCTTGATAATAGACTCTAGTTTTTTTGTCTATCAAACTCTAATAGGAAAAAGAAAATTGTATAGCTTGACATTTGGATTATCTATTTGTCTTTGAGGTTCCAATGCATCGCTAGTTGTCTTGGTGCTCCATGTTTGACTAAGCATGCAGGTCCTTATGTAAAATCCATGGACATGTAAATATGTAGATACGGACTGTAGTATGTTTATCGTTTGTGATATTTTGCTGGTTTGCTAGAATCCCCTATGAGACGATTTCACGATAACTTGCTTTCATTTTAAACCCACTTAAATCTTCTTATCTTAATTGTGACTTTTGACCTTGTTTTATGGGATAATCTTTAGTGTCTCAGAAGATAAGTTATTACAAAGCGTCTTCACGTGAGATTTGGTCTTCTGTTTCTTGCTTCATACTTGTATTTTCTTGTCTTTTATGTGGTCTTGATAGTTAATCTTTTGTTTATAAACGGTAATACATATTGATTTTTCATAGCATTCTAAATCTCAAGTCAAGTTTCACTTTACGAAAGCAAAGTCACCCAATGTGTTTTCCTCTTTTCTGTTTGTAGGTGAAAATCCCTTTCAAGATATACGTAGTCAGAATACTAGAAGTCTCAAACTACTAGAAATTCTTCGTTTTAACCTCTATTCTATTTCCTCTTCTTTGGTCACCCATCAAATGCTTAATGCTTGCTAGTTTTGTGTTCTGGTTGTGATCATCAAATTTCTTTGAATTAAGCTGTGCATTTTAATGCATGATGGGGATTGGTTTCTTCATAATTAACATCATGTAAGTCTTCGGAAGGGCATCTGGGAACATAATTGCTACACTGGTTTGGGCAATTGGTTCTAATGGTAATATTGGCACCAGAGTTGAGTGATGACAAGGGTGGTCACTGGTCAATATGAGCTTGTGTTTGCAGTACTATATAACACTGTGAAGAGAAACAAGTCTATTATGTTGGCCGTTAGCATATTTTCCTAAACCTCTTATATAATTCTAAGAATTTTCTGAACAGAACCTTAAAAGAGAATGGTGTTTATACAAGTTTAAACATTTAGATGATCAGATGTTACAAGTTTTTGCTCGTTCATCTTATTTAAATCAACTGAAAGTACAATTAAATAATGTTTAGAATGTTAACTTGGTTATCCTCCTCGAAGCCCTTAAGCTATCCTACTATAATTTTGAAATTGGGTCATCGGGAGCTACAACCAGGGATGAAGCTACAATGGGTGACCTTTCAGAAGGCGTGCTCTATTTTCATATTGAGGGAGAACCTAACTTTATTCTGTGAATTTGTTACAAAGTGATTTCGATTGATGCTGTAGGCGGTAGGCGGTAGGCTGTAGGCTGTAGGCTGTAGGCTGTAGGCTGTAGGCTGTAGGCTGTAGGCTGTAGGCTGTAGCCATGCCCTCTATTTGGTGGCTGTGAACAAAAATGGCCACTTCCTGGATAGAGTAATGTGGTGAACAAATATGAGTGCTTCTCAGCTTAAACATTCCAACCATTTGAATTTTTTTTTTTTAATAAGACCTACCATTTGAATTTGAATTTCAATTGAATGCTAAGTGCAGCAAAATCAGAGCCATAAGAGATTCGAATAGATTTTTTGGTGCACTTCAGAGAAATGGTAATTGTCACAGTGTCTTTTGATACGAATTCACATTCGGCAGGTTGTAAGGATTCTATTTGGTGTCATTTTCCAAGATTTAATATTCTGAACATACAGAGGTTCTGAGACACTTTCTGCACATAAATGGATCTAAAAGTTAGAAAGCTTGAAACCCATTTTGATTGGAAGACCAAGAGGATCTCCCTCTGCAACTTGAAGCGTCAGCTTACTCTTGTAGACAAATGGTGTTTGTGTTTATTGATAGGCTTTTAGAAGGCACAGATTGAATGTAGGGAAGATGCATTTAGTGCTGGATCTTTGTGGTTTTAATTTGTATTAAAACGATTGTAATATTTGTATTGGTGACAATTTTGCTATACTAGTGTAGATATTAAATTACCATTAGTGTGCTGGCACTCATGCTAACAACAGTTCATTCTCTAGACTGAACTAAATTTGCTTTGTTTTGGTGCAGAAAAGATGGGAGACTGCTGTTATTCTCTTCATCACGCCGCCTCCAATTGATGAAGCTGGACGTTTGCTGTAAAGTTTTGCCTAAGTTTGTCCTTTCCTACTATTAGTATTCCTGCAAATTATTTGCAATTTATGGCTTTGCCTAGTGTACGTCATTCACTGAATTTACTTTAAAGAGTAAATGGTGCAGACACCCTTATATTGAGAATCCAAGTGGTCTGCCAGAGAGGACAAATGAAGCTACTGGTGCCTATGCCAAAGCATGTGTGGAGGTTGCACGAGAATGTGCGACACCGGTAGTTGATCTCTGGACCAAGATGCAAGAGTTTTCTGATTGGAAAAGATCATGTCTCAGGTACTTATAGAGCTATGAAATTGGAGATGCTAGCCATAGGCCATAAATCATAACTGCAAGACTATGACAGAAGCGAATGCACCATCTCTCTTTTGACTTAGGAATAGTATGATGCAGTTGGCGAACTCCAGCAGATCTTATAGGTGTTGTTAGACTTGGTAATTGGGGAGGTCAATAGTGGGTCGAGCAAATATTGGGTGACCTATTGGACTAGTCAGTCCAGGCCTTGTGGGTCAATAAACGACAGGCCAATAGTGGAACAAGGAGAGAAAAAAGAGATGAGTTTAGGAAAAAATTAAACCATTGTTGATTGTATGACCATATCCAATAATGTGTTTTTTTACTTGACCCTACACTACCCTGCCATTAACCAAGCCTAGATATGGTGCTGCATGATGTCAAAATGGGATTAGTTGTCTCCTAATAATCCCTTCTAAAGATAAATATTAACAAAGACTATGTAAGTTGCATTGTTATTGCAGTAAAAATATGTAGATATTGACGAGTTCTCACAAAAGAACCTAAGGGTTCACCTCGGCTGCAGAGTGAAACCACCTTACCGGGTTCATTATCTTTCTTCCATTCTCCCCTTCTTGATCAGTGACAATCATCATTCATGTTTCGAGTCTTTTTTGATATGCTTTTAGTCTTTTTATATCTCACTTGTTGAATACAGAAAAGTCATGTAATTGTTATGTGGGACTGTGTTTATTTAAGCGCTATCCAACTTGCATAAGATTTCAGCTTGCCTTGTAAGTTCTGAGAAGGTTTCAGTCCGCATCAGGCGTTATTGCACAAATGTGTTGAGGATTATATTTGTGGTCTTAAACAAGTAGAAATTACATTCCACGAGTTTTTGCTGATAATCGACTTGTAATTTGGTCATTTTCATTGAAATACTAAAGCATCGTATGTGCAGCGACGGCCTGCACCTCGCGCACGGTGGCAACAGGATTGTGTTCGAGGAAGTTCTCAAAAAGCTGGAGGACGTGGGAGTGAGTCTAAAAGAGCTGCATGTTGATCTTCCACTCTTCTCAGATATTAATCCGAAAGATCCTCTTAAAGCTTTCAAAAACTGATGTCATTTTTCAGTGAGCGTTGAGCCATTTTTTGTGATAACAAGACTCTTATTAGGCTTGTATGGAACCTACTAAGAGCTTTGTGAACAGCATGTTACTAGCTATCCATTTCATGATGATGAGCAAATATAAATGAACAGGCAACATTTTGTATCTCGTCAGTGCATATGCTTTTGTCGAAATGTATGGATCTTTTGGAGTAGATCATGTCACCGATGTGTGTCCGCGTCTACCATTGCAACAATATGTAATTGACATTTTGTTATGACACTTATTGAGTTTTACATTTGGGATAAAATTACAGTAAGCAGCATTATATTACCTGGATTTTTTATAAAGGTGGGGAGAATGTGGAATAGCAATATGGCTAACTTTACCACTACATAACTCAATCATAGACTTGTAAGATGCTCTTCCCATAAACCACCAGTTATCATTGATGCAGAATTAAAGTAGAACAGACGAATTAAATATTACGGAAGTACCACGGTAGAGATCAACATGCCTAATGTGTATTTGTTTATAAAGCTGTGACAATTGTCCGATCATTTTAATCTAATGGTTAATCTGGGTTCGAATTTCCAATCAATGGGAAATTTGTGTGCAGTTAGAGGGTTAACCTCAGGGGGGGCTATCTTCTATGTAAGCCATAACCTCCTCAAACGTAAGGTTTTGGCAATAGAATGGCCATCTTATTACAATTGCTACTGGAGAAACCAAAAGAGAATCAAAATATCAAGCCACACCCAGAATGTCATTTGCAAGGACCTGAATATAAGATGTTTCCTTTGTCTGAGCTCGCAACAGCATCACCACGTGCAAGCAATCTGATTCGACCTCGAGAGAATGCAAGCCTGTATCAAAAGCAATATCTGACAGCTACAGCTTCAGCGTGAAGAGCTGAAATAGCAAGCGACATTTTCCTACATAAGGACGTCTCCCACATTATCATGAACTACCATATGCAAGTCTGTCAAGGCTTTGGAAATTGTATCTGTCTTAAGGTTGAAGGGGGAAGCAATGGGAGCACGCCAATGTTTCGCAGTCGGAAGCACAGCAAATTGAGCAGAATCTCGAACCATGGCTGCATCGTACTTTCCATCGCTCGATTACACTCCAGAGGGGGTCTAGTCTAGTCTTCTCAAACACGCTATTTTCAATAAAAGGTCCTTATCTTACACTGGTAAACTTTTGAAAGATGGGGATGGGTTTTAAGCAAAATAGCTACCACTGGTCTCCAGACTGACATTTCAATTTTAAGTATAAGTACAAGTTACAACTGTACAAGTGAATCAATGATACGAACCTTCCTAACAGGTACCAAATTTTGCACACTTCGTTACCAAAATCATTTGAGATACCATTTTAACCATCGAAGGTTCCTACTACAAGTCAAAACCGCTCTTATACACTAACACCAACAATCCGAGGTACTGCTTTTATACCTCTGACCCTAAAAGCTATTCCGCTAACAAACGCTGCTCCTTGGAAATTACATAAGAGTTCCTTGTTAATAACATTTGTTAATTCCCTTCACCCTCTAGAATTACTCCGCAGATAACATAGGAGAGTTTTATTCTTCAGCTATTTAGAAGAAAAGTAAACCATCCATAATGCAAGAATGCAGTTGAATGACCCAGTACATATGCATGTAATGCATCCAACTAGTGCTTGATTACACAAGTGACAAGTCAGAGCCAAATACAACGATCTAATGTTTCTTTTATGAGTTTTGCAGAGCATGAATTTTGGCTACATGGTACAGCATTGCACTCGTAAGTGGTAAACCAGGAACTCGCCAAAACCCATACTGGATAGCAAAATCAATGTTAGCTAGTGCTTTCAGTAAAAATCCTACAAGCAAGTTCATATATCTGTTCTAGTACTGTGCACAAATCAAGAGAATCAGAAGAAAACAACAGCACCATATTGTTATCCCCTCAGAAGGGTATAGCATTCAGATAATCCTGAAAATCATAGCTCCCAGATAATTGCTCTAATCAAAAGAGCACTGCAACACCTTGTATGTGTATGCATGTGCAAGTAATGAAGAGTCAGAGATTGACCTTCCAGTGATCAGTTTGACTAGTTATTTATGCCTCAACTTCCAGCTCTTTGGATATCAATTTGGATGCAAACCTCTGAACTGCACGGATGTGTTGATTGTTAAGGTCGAAGCAAAATTCACCACACTGAAAAATCTATGCACGGGAAGAATATATAAATGAATTGAGAACTAAAAGTATCAACTAGAAGGATATTTTATCTTCATATATGGGGTGGTTTAGCATCAGAAGATTGTTGTTGTTCACAAGAGCTCGGACCAATAATTCCTTTGCCTCTTCATGCTTCTTCTTCAACATGTTGCACATCTGGACAACACGACCAAAAATTAAACCTTGATTTTTACTTCTTAATAGCATAACGTTAGAGAGGGAGCAAATTTGAGAAGGTAAAGGAATTTGGAAGCAAGTCAATATGTCACAGGAGATAGAAAGGGAAATTGTGATCTAAGGATACAAATGGTGTAAACAACTAATGTTTATAAGTCAGACATATATATAGTAAATACAATGAAATGTCCTGCAGATTGTTGAAAATAATTCACCTCGTCTCACTACATTCTACCAGGGAAAGCAGATTGTTGGGTTTGGTGGTTTACCAAAATGCCACAAAATATGTCACAACACAAATCTGCTGCCTAAACTGGAGATGATTGCATGATTCCTCTAAAAATGTTGGGCAAATTCATAACTCTTCAAATGATTTCAGCAAATATGGAAGCATTTGATGATGAAATTCTACAGAATTCATGAATCCAAAGCCAACAACTTAGAAGCCATTCAAAAGATGGACTCAGACACACAAGAAGCCATACACACTACACAAACCTTTTCCCTGTTCCACACCACAAGCCCTCGTATTATAAACATAATCTCCCTACTCTATTATTCCACTTAATTACTCCTGGAGTTAATTACTAAATAGTGAAAGTTCTAATTTTATTACCCACCCTAAAAATTGAGGGTTCCTTGTACTCACCTATTCTTCATATTTGGGAGCTCGTCATCCATGGGATTTTCACCTCAATTTGAGGATATTTCCCACGTAAATTGTGTGTCCATTTCATTTCTCTTCTTTCCGTATTTTCATCTCTATTTATTTTTTTCTCTACATATGTGCTTCCAGTCAGACTCATAAGTCATAACCCTAATGAAATAAATCATTCAAATCATGAAAACAGTTCTCTATAATAAATCTTCATTCAATAATTGTTCTAGCATTAAGCAACAACCCTTACAAACTGTATACAGTAGTCCAACCACTGGAAAAAAACGACCGAGACTGGCTGTGCACAATGTATATAGTATATTCACAGTATTGCCTCATTCATTGGAACTAACAATCTATTAGAGAGGGAAAAAGAACAGAATATAGTAGCGCAATAACTATTAAGTCTTAATGAACTTATGGCAGGATTCTCAGAATCAAATACAGATGCTTCAAGTGACAACAAAAACTTGGAAGTCACACATTGAAATATACTCGAGTTTGATCTCCAGTTGTGTGTATTCCTGAAGCCTGAGTCTCGACTCAGACACAGATAAGCGAATTCAGAATTATATTATTGGTTTTGGCTATAAGATGAGGTAATACTGTAATAGATTACATAAGCAATCATCAATGTCCAATTTGACTCTGCCATGTTTACTTAGATTGCACAGTTGCCCTTAGCATCATATCTCACTGTCAATGAAGCGAGTTCAGGATTACTTACATTGTCAAGCTCTTTTGCACAAGCCTCAGCCTTTTCAACATTTTCATCATTGTCCATCATTAAACTGAAGTGCAGGGCCTCCATGTTTGCCTCTTGATCGAAATTAAACTTAGAGGTCATATACTCTTCTGTGACATTCTTTCTGCTTCCTTGCAATGGGGTGCCTTGTGTTTGAACCTGTATGTAGAATACGATGGATTTTGAAAGCATAAGGGAATAACTCAACATGGATTCCCTTTACAGTCACTTTTTGCTTTACAAGCAAAAGCGAATTAAATATATTGAATCAGAATGTGTAACAGGTTACCCCGTCTTGAAGTTCTCTAGCTGATACTTTAGGCACCCTGCACCATTTTACAAAAAGAAAATTTAAATTAGTTATCAGGAAAAAATCTAATGTAACAATTACATGATTTGCCAGCTTAGTAGTGTGCTGCACCTGCTTTCACTGGGTGAGACACGCTTTGGTGTTCGAAGCTTTACTAGACTGGTATCAGTAGCCTGCCCATTGGTTTGATAAGTTACTAAGAAAGCCTTAGTAAGGGTGTCAAAGAACTAGAGATGACATGATTTTGGAAAGAACCTCAGATGGTTTGCGCTTCAAAGATGGAGTCGAAGGTGTTTTCTTCTCTGCAGAAGAAACTGGGGAGACCGTCTTGATCATGGTTTGCAGCTTTGTGCTTTTCTCAAAATTTCCCAGAGATCTGACATTTGCTTTAATAGTGGGTGAAGGTGGATGCTTGTTTGTAGTAGTACTTCTATGGGAAGAATCAGTTGTTAAGATTAATAAACTGAGCCATGGACATAAGAAATGATACATGCAAAAGTCAATTAATTACTTTTTTTTTTCTTTCTTATAGCAAAGCCAGTAAATCACTAACATACCTTGTTATTTTCAAGCTTGGAAGAGCAGTCAATTTTTTGTCGATTCTTAGAGATGAAAATTTATGGCCCTGACCAATATTAAATTTCTGAATAGATGCAATGCTTGGAATCTTGTCTTTCCCTGGACCCTGATTGCCAATTTTAGTTCTCTGTTCTGGAGGGGCTGATGAAGGAATCTTAAATCTGCGGGAAATTCAAACATGTTGCCCGAACATGAGCAGAACAAAGGATTATTTCACAAGTTCCCATAAAGTAAGCCGAGAGGTGCGACAGTTGCCAATTTTTTACATAATGCATGAAAATAAGTAGATCCAACTGTCCAAGATGTTAATTCAACACACGACAAACTGTGCCAACCTCCAAACTACAAGAACCAGCACCAGGCCTAGATGTCCTCAACTCTTCAGTATCATATCTTGGAGCTAAATATTGTGTATACAATATACACTCAAAGCAGGAAGCGTCTTAGAACATTGAAAAATGATGGAGCATCACTGGATACCAAATGTAAGTTTTGAAAAAAAAAATCTTAAAAAAGAGAGGAGAAGAAAAAGAAAAGATATGAAAAAAAACATGCACGACATTCATTAAATAAAATATGTAGGTTAATACTCCCTCCATCAGAGTGTAAGTTCTCAATAGTCCAGGCATGGATTTTGAGATAAGGCCACAAGTGGGGGAAGATCATGGGAAAGCTATGAGTTAAATGGAGCAGCATCTGCAAGTATTAAAGTAATTGTAAAATGGCAAGTGGAGCCTTTATTTTGGGATAGACGAGATAATGGTATGGCTCACCCAGAAGATTTGACATTGTCGATCATCTTCTCACATTCCAATGAAGCAAGTCCGTCCTTTGCTTCTTTTCCACTATGTGGCACATTGTCAACATTGACCTCATTTTTGTATTTCCCGTTAACGGTGCCATCATGGTCCCTGCTCCAATTATAAGAGTACAATATTAGGAAAAGCAACTTCATAACAAACATAAGGTATCACTAACAAAGACAAAAGTTAGTACGCAGCACCTTGAAGCAGTACCAGGAGCAGAATTCTTCTCACTTTTCTCTAAAACTGAATTTTGTGTAATCAATCCTTTGGTACATGAGCTTGGGTTGTCAGATAGTCTCTTTCCATTATATTTTCTGCTGCCATAACTACTACCATAAACAAAGATGCTGCAAGATCAATTTAGGAAACTAAACCAGCTACGAAAGAAGTTTTCTGACATAAACGAGTTTGCTTTACCTCTTGTCTACAGCGCCAACATCAGTTGAGCCTTTTTCATTATCCTCAGAAGCTGAAACTTCCGTCCTACCTCCATCGATTGTTACTTGTATGACAGGTAAGCTTGAGTTCATAGCTCCTGGAACTCTGTTCCTCAGTAGCATTGGTTTTGCAGCAGTGGGTCCACTGGACAAAATTAACTACCACTTCAGTCAATGATCAAAGATGTGTTTCACAACCAACAATTGATTCAGCAGCTTGCATACTTTATGGTGATGTTCCAACAAACCCGAAAACCCCCTTATTGAAAGTTCCAACAACTACTATAACAAAGAAGTGATTTATGGATCAACCAAATTGTAAAGTTGGCATGAAACTAAAGCATCAAAAGGAGAAAATACTGCAGATATTATTTTGTTACTTTATTTTTCAGGAGGTTGTAATACTATTGCAAGAACTAAGCAATGTGGATAACCTGCCAAATGGTGCTGAAAAAACCTTCAAAGGTGGCTTTTGCATTTCACTACTAGATATGGCACTAGAAGACAACGGATTTGCGTTACTACCACCATCCTCAAGCTCAATCTTCTCATCACAAATTTTGTCCATCGACCCTTGCTGTGATGACTTGTCTAGTGTTGGTTTTTCGGTGTGTGATGTCAAAACAACTGCAGCTGCAATTTCTCCAACAATCCCACCTTCAGAGGATCCATCATTTAGGTTCCTGTCCGGAGAACTAATTTGCATCTCTTCTGAAACATTAACTTCAGTTGAAGCTTCTACCAAGGGAATGTCTGTGGAGACATCCATTTCTTTCGAGTAGGTATATGTTTGCTTGGAAGTGGTCTCTTCCTTTAGCTGAATTGCATCATCTGTGTTCATAGCAGTCATTGTCAGTTCCATCCCTGAAGACATGTACACTTCTGCTGATTCCACTGGCATCTGTGAGCCAACTGATTGTACAGGTTTGTTTACAGGAATTGGATCGGTGTTATTTTCTTTTCCTGGAGAGCAAGATTTCTTTGAAGAAAAGTCCCCTTCCTGGTAAGTCTGATGGTCTGTTTTGTGGGTATTCTCAGCGAGTTTCTTATCAGACGAAATCTCAGTCTGTTCTGGTTGTTCTGGATATGTCAACTCTGTCGATTTTGAAGCAAAATTGCCAGATGGGGTATCAGGATTTCCATCACTTGCCACCAAATCTTCAGTTTCTGGAAAGGCTGCCTTTTCACATACTGGAGGTCCCTTGCTTATGGAATCTTCAGTTGTTACTCTCTTGTCATTTGTCACTTGTCTGGGCAAGTCTTCACACTCGGAGCCATCTTCATTGCTCTTTTTCATGCCGCTGGGGCTCTTTCCTCCTTTACTTGATGGGGCGTCTAAGCTGAAGTCATCCATTCTAATCCATGCAGCAACTTATAGGAGTTAACAACGATAGCCTAAATGAAGCATTTGCTCTGTAATAGTGTAATATCCTAAGAAATTGATTATGACTCCTTTCCCAGCACCAAACTTAAGTTTATACTATGAAGAGAGTTCATGGATACTTGCCCATTAAAATCGAAGGAAAACGTGAACTTTTCATGCTTGTCTTTATGGTCTCCCTTGACAAAATCCTCTTCTGACTTCTCCTTTGACTTAGCGGATTTTTTCGGAGAGCTAGAAAAATCAAGATCTGGCATATCTATCTTGAAAGATGACATCTTCCCAAATGCGTCATCAAGAGAAAAATCCATATCCCTGGCAAGACGTATTACATGAGCACGGACAGACTATTGGTCTATAGCTAGTTACAGTAATTAAAAAAGAGTAATGCACAACGATTGCCTGAAGCAAAGCATCATTACAAACCCAATGAACATACCACCTGTGTTTCTTAATACTTGCATTATATTTCTTTTTGGGATGTTTCACAATACTTGCGATATGTCTCATTCGGGTAAGTTTTCATGCAAAGATAGTCTTACTTTAATATTAACCACATGGGACGCATTTCACTCTCTCTCTCCTTCTCATTGGTTCTTGTACAGATACTGAATGTAGCAAGTATTAAGAAAGGAGGTAGTATATGATTATCAGAGCAACTGCATAATGAAGGTCCTGAATCCTTTTTTTTATTAAGAAAAAAATGATGACAGTTAACTAGTACCATCCAAGCCCATTTCTAGAAGATAAATGCCAAAAAGGTTCATTCAGACATGCAATAGCATGCCATGAAGTTATTATTACAATGACTACATATTACTTTAATACCTTTAGGAGGAAAATATTATTTTATTTTATTCCATAACGAGTGCCTATTAATGAAAAATTGATCATTGGTGGGGATCTCAACGGACATGTGGGCACTAGTCGAGTTGGCTTTGAGAGCATTCATGGAGGTTTTGGGTATGGGGAGAGAAATGAAGCTGGAAGTGGTATCTTGGATTTCGCATTAGCCTATGGTCCTAGTATTATGAACACTTGGTTTGAGAAAAGAGAATCTCACCTTGTGACGTATAGGAGTGGAAGTAACGCGAGTCAGATTGACCTCATTTTAGTAAGGAATGATTGGCGGAAGAGTTATACAAACTGCAAGGTGATACCGGGTGAGAGCGCGACCACCCAACATAGACTAGTCGTGCTTGATTTTCGGGGTAGGGAGTCTTTAAGAAAGTGAAAACCCAATGTGGAGCCGCGAATCAAGTGGTGGAAGCTCCAAGGGGAGCACAAAGAGAACTTCTTAGCTAAGATGGCTAGTATAGATATTTGGTCTTGTAACACGGAAATGGATGTAGATTCGACATGGACAAAGCTAGAACTTGGTATAAAGGAAGTGGCGAAAGAGGCCCTTGGAGAATCTAAAGGAACTGTACCATCAAGTAAGGACACATCTTGGTGGAACGAGGAGGTGAGACAAGCGATAAAAAACAAACGAGAAAGTTATAAACTTTTGGGAAAAGATAGCAGCGATGTGAACTATGAGAAGTACAAAGAGGCTAGAAAAGAAGCCAAGAAGGCAGTACGGGAAGCTAAAGCACAGGTAAACAAAGAGCTTTATGCAAGATTGGATACGACAGAAGGTGAAAAAGACATTTATAGACTCGCGCGTATGAGGGACAAGAAGACAAGAGACATAAGAAAGGTAAAATGTGTCAAGGGTGTGGACCAAAGAGTGCTTGTGGAGGATGAGGAGATAAAGGATAGATTGAGGTCGTACTTTGATACCTTGTTCAACGGTGATAAAGCACAAGACATTGGGGATGTACACATTCCGCCAAGTATGTTAAATCGAGAGTTTATGAGGAGGATTCAAAAGGGAGAAGTCGTTGCAGCATTAAAAAAGATGGGATTGAAGAAAGCTACGGGGCCAGATGGCATACCTATCGAAGTTTGGAGGTGCTTAGGGGGGAGAGGAATCGAATGGTTGACAACATTCTTCAACATGATTTGGAGACACAACAAAATGCCATTAGAATGGAGGAAGAGTACTTTGATTCCTTTGTATAAGAACAAAGGCGATGTACAAGATTGTACCAACTACCGAGGAATCAAACTAATGAGTCATACGATGAAACTCTGGGAAAGGGTGATTGAGCAAAGACTTAGGAAACATGTGAAGATATCAGAGAACCAATTTGGATTTATGCCTGGAAGATCAACTATAGAGGTCATCCACCTCTTAAGACAAACAATGGAACATTACCGTGATAGGAAGAAGGATCTACATATGGTTTTCATTGATTTGGAGAAGGCATATGATAGAGTACCAAGAGAAATACTTTGGTGGGCGTTGGCAAGGAAAGGTGTTCCACAAAAATATATAGATATCATCAAGGATATGTATGAGGGGGCAACTACGAGTGTGCGGACTACGGTGGGGATGACAGAAGAGTTTCCTATTACGATCGGAGTGCATCAAGGTTCTGCACTTAGTCCCTTTCTCTTTGCCCTAGTCATGGACGAACTAACGAGGTCAATTCAAGATGATATACCATGGTGTATGATGTTTGCGGATGATATTGTGTTGATTGATGAGACAAAGGAAGGTATTGAGAGAAAGTTGGAATTGTGGAGGCATACATTAGAAGCCCGGGGTTTTAGATTGAGCAGAAGTAAGACGGAGTATATGGAGTGCAAGTTCAGTGGGGTTACAAGCAGCGAGGCGAGGACGGTCACTTTGGATAGCAAAGTGGTTCAAGGATCGAACGTCTTCCGTTACCTAGGATCCATTCTCCAAAAGGATGGAGAAACTGGATGGAGACGTGGCTCATAGAATTAACGCGGGTTGGTTAAAGTGGAAAAGCGCCACCGGATTCCTTTGTGATTCCGGCATTCCCCAAAGCTTGAAGGGAAAGTTCTACCGTACCGCAATTAGGCCTGCTTTGTTATATGGCACCGAATATTGGGCGGTGAAACAATGCCACGTTCATAAGATGAACGTGGCGGAGATGCGTATGTTGCGGTGGATGTGTGGCCACACAAGGAAGGACCGATTAAGAAATGAAGTGATCCGGGAAAAAGTTGGAGTTGCATCCATTGAAGAAAAGATGAGGGAGAATCGGTTAAGATGGTTTGGTCATGTGAAAAGGAGATCAGGTGATGCACCGGTGAGAAGAATTGAAGAGTGGATGAGTAACCAAATTGTAAGGGGTAGGGGAAGACCTAAGATGACTTGGATGAAGGTAATTGAAAGTGATATGAGGTTACTTGGGATTGAGGAGAGCATGACGTTGGATAGAAGTGGGTGGAGGGGCAGTATCCATGTGGAGGAAGGGGTGTGATTACTGCATTTATTTGTTTAAAACCTTTTGTTGAAAACCTCTTTTAAAACTTGTTGGTGCAAACCTTGTTTTCAAAAAAAAAAAAAAAAAAAAAAAAAATCTTCTTTAAAAATTCTAAAAAAAAAAACCTTTTTATCACTCTTGTCGATGCCATCTCCTCTGGTAACGGTTTCAGTTGACGATTCATGTTAGCCGACCCCAAATCACTTTGGGAATAAGGCTTAGTTGTTGTTGTTTGTATCACAGTTAACCTTAGGCGTCCAATATGACCAGTAGTCTATATTAAGAATATGTGCTCTAATACTAGCCCCAAGAAAACTTTCTATATAAATGATGTTGGGGATGGCAAGCGGGAAAACTCAAAAGAGAAAAAAAAAACAAGTAGAGCGGAGCTACATCATGAAAATATGCCTTCATATGTATTACATTTAGAATGATGTTGGGGATGGCAGGCAGAAAAACTTAAAAAAGAAACAAAACAAGGAGTTACGATGAATATATGCCTGCAAAAAAGCATTGAAGGCAAACACATTGCTATTCCAGAAGACTTACATGCCAAAGTCAAATGCCTTTTTCTTGCCTTTCTTTGACCGGCTCAAAGTTGAAGTCCATATCGTCACCACCTTTGGAAGACATAGACTTCCAAGAGCTAAGAAAGTCTTTGGAGAAGTCATCATCTGTATCAAGTTTGATGAAAACTTTTGTGAGGGCGACGGGATAACTAAGAGCAAAGATATTTGCATGAGGGAAAGCAATAATGGATAAAGCATTTGGAATTTCCTGCAGAAATAGCTTCCTATACGTGTTGCGTGTTCATCCTCCTCTTCTTTTCCTAAGAAAAAGATTTGTTTCAGCTCCGTCTAGTTTCATTTTGTACTAATTCCATCAACTTTTTCCTAAATTATCGGATCCATCACGAATTGCAGTAGTAGACTTGGTCAAAGACTTAAATGAATCATAGTTTCACGGAATCTGTATTGCTAAGTGAATCCATCATGATTTTTATGAAGTGCCTCAGATGCACAGCCATCAAGGTTAGCTGAATGGGAAAGGGGAGCACAAAATTATAATGTAGCAAACAAGGAGATGCAGAAGAGTTAATGAAATCCATCGTAGACGTAGCTGGTACACATATATCAGAAACTTTAGCTCCAGTTGACTGGAAGAGAAAGATCTTTCTTCTTTACAATTGTTTATTTTAAAGTAATTCGAAACTTTTTTCATGTTTTATATTGTTGGTTCTAGGGGAAAAACTTTTCTCTATCATTTTGTATGGGATTTCTAATGAGGTTAGATACAGGAGCCCTGCTGGAAATGTTTTCGTATCCAAGACAGAATATGGTTTCCCTATATGGAAAGAGGAAACCATTTTCTTCCTACACAAGAAAGAGGTACTTCTACTCATATTACTGTTCATTCAAGTAAATTAAATGGCTGCTATGTTAGGGATTTTCCAATGCACTAAACCTGTATGAAGCATTTAAGTCACTATGTAGAAAACGTTAATGGCGTGCAGATATAAGATATACCTAGCAGTGACATTTTTGTTTTTGCTTCCCCAGTCGAAGAACCATCCTTCTCTGGATCTACCATCTTTGCTGCAGCACTGGTTTATTTTTTGATATGCATCATAATAAATTTGAAGTTAAATGTTTGTCAAGGCAAAATTCCAACTAAAACCAAGATATTTACTGTTTCATTTGATTTTAGCAAGGGTATTTTTTAGAGACAACTGAATGACTGATATTGAACTGGTTTTTTTACTACGTGACAGATAATACCGAATAAAACAAAAGAAAGTTAAGTGCACTCTCCTCAAGTTCTAAATCATTCAAGTAGAACGAGTGACATCTAAGTTTAGACTTTCTTCTAGTCGAATTCTAGATTATTCTCCTGTTTTTGTCCTCAAGTTCTGCAACTATCTTCCTGTCAAGGCTAGAGCTAGAAAGCATAGCATCACAAATCATATATAGTCCTATCAATATGTCATCTATTGTGGTAACTGCCATAACAGCCGGAGTACGTCACTCTTCTTCTAGTATGGGCAATCTATCAACAAAATGCCTCAATGAGGCGGACGAAATACAATATTGAATTGGATCATCATTAAAGTCAAAAGGAAATCAATTTGCTGGGATGGCACGCAAGACAATTTATCATGTAGATGAAGTAGAAAAACTGACAGCACAAGAAATACATAAAACCTAATCACTGTATAACTTCACTGTGGTTTCGATACGATATAACGGCACTAATAGAGAAATCATCAAAGCTTTTCTGCAATAATACAGAAAGACGATCACATTGTAATATCTTCAAAGTAGACAATAACAGAAAATTTTCACAGGCACCAGAATACACAAGAATACATCTAGATAATTTACATTTCTAACAACAATTCACTGAAATTCAAATTCGACCAAATGTACTCTGCTTAGAATTCGTAATCCAAACTGATCAAACACTAGAAATAACAAGAAATATATGATCAAATAATCAAAATAACCGAAAGAAAACCTGATTTATTAGCCGTATTCGAACACTGCATTCAATCACAAAAGTGGCAAAATATAACCAAAATTCAAATGTGAGCTCAAAATTCGCAAGAGTAGCTTAAAATTCACAGCAATTAAGATTATTTTGAGAGGAGAGAGAGAGAGAGAGAAAGACACGTACGAGTACGAGAGTAGCAGAGAAATCGATAGAAGAGCAGAGCTAGGGTTTGAGAACGATGAAGAATCTCAAATGGAGATTATTGGCGATTTTGGGAGTAGAATGAAGGATCCAGAACTTTCTGCAGTTAACGAATTTGTCTCCGAAAACTAGAAGATGGAGGAAAATGATGAATGTTTGAGTTTTAGTGAAAATGGAGTTGATGAGAATTCTGAGTTGATCAAGAATTCTGAGTTGATCAGTGACACTCGTATTCAAAATTTCCCGGTTTCGTGATTGTTTATCAAGCGGTTGACTGGTTTGTCAGGTGGTCATTTTGCTGGATCGGCCATGCAGGAAGAGTATGACTGTATGAGCCATGACCCGCTCATTCACAAATTATTAGAATAGACGGTTTAATCTAAGTCTATAATTTTAAAAAATAACTCGGCGGTCGTTCCTTCTCTTCTACTTCCTATGTTTTCCCTTTGAATTTCGAACTACATAACACAATTTTAAAAAAATAATATGGCAGTCTTACCGAATGAATTAAACTAACTGCTGGAATAAAGAAGGCTTACTCTAAAACTAGTCACCAAATAGATTAAAGAATGTAAGAACTGAATAGATTAAACTAGTCATTAATTAGATAAAACTGGTCACTGAATCGACTAAACGAGTCACTATATTGAGAGAGGTGATATGTTCTCTTCTTAATATTGGACTTGGATTGTTGCCTAATTTTGCCTAATTTTAAATTAAAAGACCAACCGTAGATTCATTTCACTAGTGAAATTGAGTTAATATTAGGAAAATTTATTAGGAACGACCTTATTAAAAATAAGCTTTTTGATAAATTATCTTATTAAGAAGATGTTGTAAGAAACTGAAGTATATATTTTAAAGTAAATATGTTGTAAGAATCTAGCTTTTTGCCGTATTTCGACTATTGATCATTTTTTCCATCTTTAGCTTTCTCATTTTTTTGCTTTTCCTTTACCTTCTTTCTAACAGAAGTGTTAGTCTTCCATAAGGGAATATGCCTAACTCGTGAAAAAAGGATCATAAACCATATAACTGAAGGAGATATCTTTGTCATTAATGTTGTCCTTCAAACATGTGATCACCCCCTTGAAACTTGCAATTAAATTTAAAGCCATCCATACTCTCCGGTCTCCACCAACATTTGGGATTTAGAATAAAAATATATTTCGGTAAGCTAACAAATCAACTGATTGGATGTTCAATATTGGCCAATTACAATAGACTCATATATTCATACAACATCCCTGCTTCGATTATTCACGGAGACATGTTAAACCTTGGGACGAAGGAATCCTTGTGTAACTTTTGCTTACCTAAAAAAGAAAATTTTGATACCACAAAACCTAATTATAGTCAGTTTGCTTAAAGATGTTCAAACTTTCGATTAACTTGAAACAATCTGAACTTTGAAGAATATCTTCTTAAAACATAAAACAATCCTCAACCTATATCACTTCACTAAATAGGTTCAAAGTGTTACATAACATGATTTTATTGCCCCATTTTACTTTTTTCAAAATAGTTAATTTCTTTGCAAGTGGCTTTGCCAGGTGGAGAACGAGTAAATGGGAAACGAATTATGTAAGAAATAAATAAAAGAAATATTAACTGGGTAAGTAAATCATAGTACATACTTCCTCCGTATCAAATTAAATGCAACAATTCAATGGACACAGACTCCTAGGCAAAATTTCTTAGGGTGAGATTAATGCAAAGTTTTAGCATGTAGGTATGTTAATAAGGAGAGAGAGAAAGTGGGGCCAACCCTAACCACAACCACCGAGGCAACCACCCAATCCCCCACCCCTCCCCCACCCCCGCGCTCCTAACCCCCGCAACCCTAACCCCCAGGCCCATCGGTCGCGCCCCACCCTCCCCCTCGCCCCCACCTTCGATTTCGGACCTCCTAACCGCGCCCAGCGCCCCCTTCGATTTCGGACCTCCTAACCCCGCCCTCGCGCCCTTCCCTTTGTGTCCACCACCCACCGTGGTTAGGATTTCGTGGTGGGATGAGGATTTCGTGGTGGGTGGGCCGATTCTATGGTGGTTAGGGTTTGAGTTCGTGGTTTGATGGTGGTTTTGTGGTGGATGGGTGGTTCCATGGTGGTTGGGGTTCGCATTTTGGTGGTTTTGTGGTTTATGGGGTGGTGGTTGGGTTGTGCGGTGGTGATTTCGTGGTGTTTCGGTATTGGGTTGTGATTTCGTGGTTTGTGCGGTGGTGGTTTCTTGGTGGTTGGGTTGTGCGGTGGTGGTTTCGTGGTATTTAAGTCGTGGTTTCGTGGTTGTTGCGATGGGTTGGTGGTGGTTGGTTTGGTGGTCGTGTGAGGGTCTTTGGTGAAACGAGGTGGTAGTAGGGTGGTTTGGTGAAAGTAGGTGGTGGTTTGGTGGTCAATGTTGGTCAAGGTGGGTGTTGGAGAGAGAGAGGGGGGGTGAAGTTTTGGTAGATTAATGTTGATTAGGTTAGGTTAAGGGGGGATTAATTAGTTTTAGTAATGGTATATGTGTAATTTTACACTCAAAATCTTTACCAAAAATAGAAAGAAGAAAAGTGTTGCATTTAATTTGAAACATTCATTTTTAAAACTGTTGCATTTAATTTGATACGAAGGAAGTACTACATTTTAACAACCTTAATACTTAAATTTAATTAGAAGATCATTTAAAAAACAAAAAACTCTCTCAAACAAAAAACGCTCCCAAGATATTCTATTTTTGCTAATTAATTTGTTTAATAGATAAGCCTTAACCTTTGCACTAGGTGCATTGGTTAGAAAAACCGAAATAAAAAATCAAGACTTTTTAAAACAGTTCGACCATACTTAGAACCGGTAGATGTTAGAGTTTTTTTTTTTTTTGACAGGGATGTTAGAGTTACCACTCGTCTAAAAGAAAAGAAATGAAAAGGAAAACAAGAAGGTAGGATGTGTACCAACATGAGACCAGACAAAAGCAAAATCTATCCCCTTATCCTAACCCAACTTAAGCCTAACCAATAAACCAATACTGCATTTGATGTTCATGCTTTAGCCTTTGACAATTGACATAGACACTCTACTCTACTCTACTCCACTCCTTTGCTGCTGCACTCTCTCTTCTACCATGGCTGGATTACTGGGATCTTCTTCTACCACCTTCTTCTCTTCGCGCACTCTTTCTTCTTCCTCCCCTAAACTCTCATCTTTCACCATTTCTACTAACCCTGGTATTTTTCTCTTTCTCTCATTATTTCTATTATTTTGATACAAAAATAAATTTGGGTTCTTTTTCTTTAATGTTGGAAATTTTGTTTTACAGTAGTTTCAGGACAGTTTAATTGGAGGAAATTCTATGGTGGAATTGGGATTCCTGTGAAGAAGAGTAGGTCTCAGTTACATTTTTCCATTTCTAATGTTGCAACCGAAATTAATGCTACTGAAAAGGTATGCTTTTTATATTGTTCCAAAGTTTGAAATTTGATGATATTTGTGATTTTTGAGATAAACCCAGTAGCTTAAACTTGCTCTTTAATTATTCTTGTTTTTTTTTTAAACAAAAAGTTACTATGGTGCCTTGATTATTCTGTCATTGGAATTTAATCAAATAGAAATTTAAATAAATTGAAATTATCTAATAACAGTGTAATTTGAATGCTTAATTTTTTTTAGTGAGACCATTTGTCACATATTGAATTGTATGGATAAATGTGGAATCTCTTTATTAAGATTGTTGATGTTGTTTGGAGTATTTGGGAATGTATAATATGATCAATCAATCATTTGCTGTAAAACTGCATTTGTTTTCTGTGACGACCGATTGTTTGGTGAAATTCTGAATGGTGTTTGTATTCTAGGCTCCAAAGGTTGCAACAGAAAGCCAAAGACCAGTTTTTCCGTTTGCGGCTATAGTTGGGCAAGATGAGATGAAACTTTGCCTTCTGTTAAATGTTATAGACCCTAAGATTGGTGGTGTGATGATCATGGGTGACAGGGGTACTGGGAAATCCACTACTGTTAGGTCATTGACAGATTTACTCCCTGAGATCAAGGTTGTTGCCGGAGATCCGTTTAACTCAGACCCTGAAGATCCCGAGTTAATGGGCGTAGAAGTTAGAGAAAAGGCCCTAAGAGGAGAAGATATATCCGTTGTGATGACTAAAATCAATATGGTTGATTTGCCTCTAGGTGCTACTGAGGATAGGGTTTGTGGGACCATCGACATTGAGAAGGCTTTAACTGAGGGAATCAAGGCATTTGAGCCGGGACTTCTTGCTAAGGCTAATCGAGGAATTCTATATGTTGATGAGGTTAATCTTTTGGATGACCACTTGGTGGATGTTCTTTTGGATTCTGCTGCTTCAGGGTGGAACACTGTGGAAAGAGAGGGAATTTCAATTTCACATCCTGCTCGGTTCATTTTGATTGGCTCGGGTAACCCTGAGGAAGGAGAGCTTAGACCTCAATTACTTGACCGTTTTGGGATGCATGCTCAGGTTGGAACCGTAAAAGATGCTGAGCTTAGAGTTAAAATTGTGGAGGAGAGGGGCAGCTTTGATAAAAATCCTAAAGAATTCCGGAATTCTTACAAGGAGGAGCAGGAAAAGCTAACAACCCAGATTTCATCTGCTAGGAGTATGCTTTCTTCGGTTCAAATCGATCACGAACTCCGTGTTAAAATCTCTAAGGTCTGTGCTGAGTTGAATGTTGATGGTTTGAGAGGTGACATTGTGACAAATAGAGCAGCAAAGGCTTTGGCTGCTCTCAAGGGTAGAGATAAGGTGACTACTGAGGATATTGCTACTGTTATTCCCAACTGCCTAAGACATCGACTAAGGAAAGATCCTTTGGAGTCAATTGATTCTGGTTTACTCGTTATTGAGAAATTTTATGAAGTATTTGGCTGAAGGATGCATATCATATCACCTCTTTCTGCCATAATTCTATGTCATTAAATTTTGTCTTCGGCTGGTAAATCCTTCTTTCTTAGTACACACGATTTCTGACTTGAGTGAAATATTGACAACTGTAATATTATCAATTGAAATACATTTGGAAATCTAGAATTACCTTGTGATTTGGAAAGGGTTGATTGATTGTTTTGCCCAGTAAATGAAAACATGAGGATAACTCAGATATATTGCTTTTGTTCTCAAATGTTTCCTTGGCTTAAAATGTTGGTTCCAATATCATCACATACAAACCTTTCGTTGAAATTCACTTACCTTTCCTAGATGTTGTTCGCTTCTTCTTCTTCTTCCTTGTTTCCCCGCCCCCCTTGAAGCATATGTTTGGGTTTTTTTTTACTAATAATGCAGTACAAAGGAGAAAGAAAAAGATTGCACTTATCAGTTATCACCCCCTCCCCAATTGGCCATTTTAATACAACAAATATATGTTTACATGCTATGATATGAGGATGCAACATAATAGCCAAAATTAAAGGCGTTGTGGATGTTAGCTAGTTTAGTTGGTAAAGTGTTATGGAGTGGTACCCAAGATTTGTTATCAAATCCAGCTACATCTGAGTGTTACGTGGCTCTCTATACACGCACGAAATACCTTGCATCATACAACTCTCATTTCAAATTCCAACTAGTTTAGTTCGTAAAAGTTTATACCTAGCATCTAGGATTGAATCCCACCTTTTGTAGTTCTCAGTTTTTGTTGTTAGCAAGCATAATTTTGTATGATAATAGTCACACCCTGAAAATGAAGCTCGGCCATGATCAGCCAAAGAACTTATTTCAGTTGTAGCAATTGTCAATCTCCCGAATGCAATCCTTGTGATCGCACGTTGAAAAAGGAGAAAGTTTCCTGTCAATGGAGTAATATATTTATGAGGGAGGAAAAAGCACTGAAGATGATGGTCTTGGGATTCAACTGATTTCTATTAGTTCAAAGAGGTCGAAATATTCAGTTAAGTCAATAACTATGTTTCTACATCACAATGTGTACATCACTTTCCAAAACCCGGGATCGGATCTCATCTATGTTACTATTTACTACCCTTTGTAGCTCTTTATACAATAATTAAAATAAAACACATATTTCTAAGAGCTTCAAAAAGTTGGGGAGAAAATCGGTTTTTCAGTGGTTGATGGGAAGCTATATAGAACCACTATTTCTCTTCACTAGTCGTGGGAGAAGTGTTTTTTGGTGTGCATTACTTCATCATTATCTTTAGCATCTACAAAATGTGTCCATAATGTTTGATATGAAGATATTCGTGAACGGTATCAGCAAATTCCAGCATTGTTAGATTTTCACGACTTTCAGTACACCATGTAGTACATCATGAGTTGCTGTTGGGGCAAACTGGTTAATTAATTTCTCTAACATATTCATAATATATAATTAAGAAACGGCTTATATTACAAATAAAGGAATGTAATTTTACCTCAAAAAGGAAAGTAAAGAAATACAAAGCTAGAAGGCTAAAATCAGGATAAACTCACTCAAAAACAAAGTGATCAGAACAGGAAAAAGGAACAGTATTCATGAATTGAATAGAATAAATGAATGGAAATCTCTGGTCCTAATATCCATGAATTCGAGTTTAAAATAACTTCATTCAGATAATGGTATACTGTTCAGAATCATGGAAGCTTGATAAGCTGTTGGCAGGAAGGCAAAGACTGAGATCGGGATCACTTGGTATATGATCCGAAGATAGATCGTTATTATGCTTGATTTCTGAAGGCTGCAGAAACAATGGTACGGAATTTGACACTAATGGGTGCTCTTCGTTTTTCAAGCTCAATTTGGAGTTGAACATAAACATCCTTGGAATCTGACCCTTTTCATCATCTATCTGCTGAAGATAAGAGATCCTGCTACGCTCTAAGCAGGGGCTTGCTGAGAAACTTGAATGATCAGCAATACATTGATCTTGTGATCCATTTTCCATATGATAGCATGGGAAGAACATCGAACCATCCGTAGTGCAATTGTGGTGGAAACTGGCCACTCCATAGTCTTCTCTACCTGACATACTACTTTCTACAAGATAATCACCGTGGAAAGTATTACTGTTTTGAGCACCTAAGTTAGTAAGGTGCTCTAACTGTTGGGGAGAGGTTTCAAAGAGTTTATCGATTGAACCTTGTGCCTTACTCATGAGCCAATCAACTGCCTCGGTAGCACGTTCATAGCCAAGTCGATCTTGGACATCGTAGAATTGGATAGCAATATCTGCAGACAACCGAACCCTTCTGTCTCTCGGACCTTTGGCAGTGTAGACTTTATAGTTGCGAGCTTTTTTTGCTGATCCTCTCATCATTGTACGTTTTTCTTGCACTTCAACCAACTTTCGTGATGCACTCATCTCATATAGAGCATTGTAAAAATCTCCTAGAATATAGTGGCTGTAGTAGAGGAACTGTGATTAGTTAACATGACACAGTTCTATCTGAAATATCTGACAGGAAACTGTTTAAGCCCACACTGTTAAAGGCAAAGATCAGTGACTTAGTACCTTGTACCTTCCTCTTTGAGTAGTCAATTTTCATGCAAGCTTGGAATTGAAGCATTCATGTGACATGGGCTTGTCTTATTGAGTTACTAAACTTACGGAATTACGCTTTCTGATGTGGAAAGTGCAATAGAAGTCCTTTTTAATTTGGGTCATATTGAAGTGACAGAACTGATTCTCATTAGTGATTACTGCATTCTTTTATTTTGCACCTGCTAATTTTAAGGAGTACCAAAAGATGGCTGAATTTACTGTTAGTACTATCTCCTCTTGCATTTTCTCAATTTATCTTCACTTTTTAGTTGATTTCTTTCAATGCACAACTAGAGTTGGCAAATAGATTGGGTTTAATATACGTCAATTAAGTTTGTGTCACTCGAGTACTAAGCCGTGATTCTATTTGGATTCGGGCCAGTTTGAGTTGATTCGATATTAGTCGCACTAAATTTTAGCTCAAGACAAAACTGGTAATGTAATATGGGGATGCAGTTTATATGTATGATTAATTAAATTAGATCGAAGAACAATATACGAGTCAGTTTCGTTAGATCTATCAGCAATCCACAAACCAAAAGAAAACAAGTATTGTTCACTGTTATGCTTTAACTTTAGTTAGACCAAAATTGGTGTGATTAAAGGGAGATTCCAAGGTACCTATGATAAAGACATGAACCACCAACACCATGTGAATGAATGTCCTTTGTTTCTCTCCTTAAGGATGAAGATTATCTATACAGCATGCGTGTCGGTCGCAAGGAGTGAATAGGGTTGAAGAGGGATAGAGAAGGACTTTCTAACAGCTGGAATTTCTATAATGAAGAAGATTGATAATTTCCTGCGCATGCCCTTCTTTTTCTCCAGACGTTAAATTGTTGCACACTTTTAATTTTTAAGCTATTTGCTGTATGTATATAATCAACTATAATGTAGCTTATCATTGTATGTCACAAGTGGTACTGATGCACATATAATCTAGATAGTGCTGCAGTGCTAGCGCTGATGCTCGATCCCGTGCGACTGAGCTAGAACGTAGTGAGCTGCATGCACTCGTACCATGGATGCATCAAGTCTCTAGCTATTGTAGGAATATATAGATGCATATAGCGGAATTTCAGGAAACAATTTCCTAACATCTATCATAGGATCGCAAACATAATCAAACATATGAATCATTCAATAGGGATTAAATATCAAACCTTTGTAGCGTGATTTCCCCGTTGTATGCAAGCTTTGAAGATCCGAGAGCCCCAAGTGTTGCTCCTCTAATCAGTCCACGAGCACCAGTTGAACACCAACGTTTGCTAGAACGGAAGAGAAGAAAATCTCTTGCTTTTGATGGTATAGGCACCGGTTTTTAGGAATAGGATTTAGGGTTTCTCTTTCTCTCTCTAGTGAAAAGAAACTGACTAATGAACTGATTACCTAAACCCTAATATTATATCCTATATATAATAGAAGAGTCATAGGTTAGTTAGGAGAACTAATTCTCCTCCTATTCTCCTTTGGACCAGGCCCGATCCTAATCCTAAATGGATTTGGATTGCTTTGTTCAACTTGTCTACAATGTGTGACCTCATAGGATTAATCTATTTTAGTTATAGGCCCAATCAATATTGTCCTATTAATCATATTTATTCTCTAGCAAGTAAATACGATCACTAAAATAATTAACTTTATTATCTTCATAATAACATTCCTATTTATATTTAGTAATTGCTTGGGAATGTCTAAGGACATATTCCTTCAATCTCCCACTTGTCCGAAGACAAGAGCGCAATGTTAAATTCCTTAAGTCACTTAATGTCAAATTTGATAACACAATGTTATTCTCAAATTTTGTTCCTTGATCGTTGAGTTCGAATCGATCAAATAAGGATTAACTCCTTAATCCTATTCGCATGGCCATGCAATTTTCCAGTTCTCGCTCATCAAGAGGCCCGGACACCATTCCTATTTAATAGGAGGACTTATCCACTCTTGTATGACCATAACTCCCACTCAATTCTTAGCCCCACGATCCTTTGCCTTTATAACCTCCTTTTTACGGCATGGCGTTTAACGGTGTCAAAGTTAAACTAATTATATTGTGGTTATTAAGACATACTCATGTCTAAGGAATCCACTAAATATAGTAGTTTGATTCTACTTTTAGAATCTAATTAGGTCAAGTCTCAATGTATCAACTATACATCCATATAATCAATTAGACATCTCTATGTCTCCATAGCCCATGGAACTGCGCTATCAATTAATTATATACTAGTCTTTTAAATAAATCACTTATGTCCAATTTAGTGATTTAGACTAGGGACTTTAAATAAATTGTGATTTCCGTTCACTTTATAGGGTTCCATTATCAAAACGTTTTCGATAATCCTATTTGAAAACACAAATTATTTGGACATTTTATTTAATACTAAACCAAGCAATTAAATAAGAAACAGATTTTTATTGATAAACATTTCAAAGCATAATAAATGTCTTTACAATTGTAAACATGAAGTAAACAACCTAAAGCCATTCTCCCATATGCTTAAGCCCCATAGACCTAGTATGACACTCATGCTTAGGTTGAGCAAGCGGTTTAGTCGGAGGATGCGCTACGTTATCCTCGGTATGAACCTTGCTTACTTTCACATCCTCTCTACCAACGATTTCTCGAATGAGATGGAATTTCTGAGCACATGTTTAGACCTTTGATGCGATCCTGGGTTCCTTGGCGAGCAATGGCACCATTGTTGTCACAATACAACTCAATGCCTTTCTCAATGCTAGGAACTACACCAAGCTCACCCAATGAACTTTTTGATCCAAACGGCTTCCTTTCTTTGCATCATCTAATGCAATATACTCGGCCTCTGTTGTAGAATCCGCGATGGTACTCTGCTTAGAGCTCTTCCAACTCCACGGCTCCTCCATTGAGACAAAATATGAAACCCAGTTGCGATCGGAAATCATCTTTGTCACTCCGGAAGCTTGCATCGGTGTATCCGGTAACAACCAACTCATCATCTCCACCATATACCAAAAAATTATCCTTAGTCCTTCGCAAGTACTTAAGGATGTTTTTATTTGCAATCCAGTGCGCATCTCCTGGATTTGGTGGTATCTGCTGCATATACTCAAAGCATATGCAACATCCGGTCGAGTGCATATCATGGCATACATAATGGATCCTCTTTGCGAAGCATAGGGAACATTACTCATACGCTTGATCTCATCGGGACTCGAAGGACAGCGAGTCTTGCCAAGTGTTATGCCATGTTGCATGGGAATGAAACCTCTCTTGGAGTTTTCCGGCTTGAACCTCGCAAGAACCTTATCAATATAAGTCTCTTGACTAAGTCCAATCGACCTTTTCGACCTATCTCTATAGATCTTTATTCCCAATATGTACTCGGCCTCTCCTAGGTCTTTCATAGAGAAACAATTTTTAAGCCATTCCTTGGCCGACTCGAAGCATGGTCTTATCATTTCCTATGAGAAGTATGTCATCCACATACAAGACCGGGAAAAGTAATACTACTCCCACTTAACTTCTTGTATACACAAGATTCCTCTTCATTTCTAGGAAACCAAATTTCTTGACTGCCTCATCAAATCTGAGGTTCCAACTCCTTGATGCTTGCTTTAGTCCATAAATGGACTTCTTAAGCTTGCATACCCTCCCTGGATTTTCTAGATCTTCAAAACCTTGAGGTTGTGTCATGTACACATCCTCTTTCAAGAACCCATTCAAGAAAGCGGTTTTGACATCCATCTGCCATATTTCATAGTCATGAAAGGCAGCAATCGCAAGGATTATCCTAATGGACTTCGGCATGGCTACTGGTGAGAAGGTTTCATCATAGTCAATACCATGAATTTGTTTGAAACCTTTCGCCACCAACCTTGCTTTGAAAACACTAATGTTTCCATCCTTGTCTGTTTTCAACTTGAAAATCCATTTGCATCCAATGGGTTTTACCCCATCAGGCAAATCAACCAAGTCCCATACTTGATTTTCAGACATGGAATCCATTTCAGATTTCATGGCCTCAAGCCATCTTTCGGAGTCTTGACTATCCAAAGCATCTTTGTAGCTGTAGGCTCTTCTGATTCTAAAATCGTTATTTCGGAACTTTCGGTCAAAAGGAAATCAATATATCTCTTTGACGGAATGATGGTCCCTACTAGACCTACGTTGGGGAACAACAGAAGAAGTTTCTACCTCACTAGGTTGAGTGACTTCGCATGGAGTATCTCCAAGTGGGACGGTAGGAGGTACGTGAATTGAATGCACCACCTCCTGAGCATTTTCATGCCGGGCCGCCTCTGATGAGGTGTTAACCTCATCCATTTGTTGCTCATCTCGAACTTCTTCGAGATATACATTTCTCCCACTTGTTTTTCTGGAAATAAACTCCTTTTCCAGAAAGACACCATTCTGAGCAACAAACACTTTGTTTTCGCTTTGGTTGTAGAAGTAGTATCCCTTAGTCTCTTTTGGGTAACCCACAAAAAAGACATTTATCGGATTTGGGTGAAAGCTTATCGGAAAGTAAACGTTTTACATAAGCTTCACAACCCCATATCCTTCGAAAAGACAATTTTGGAACGTTTCTGTCCACATTTCATATGGTGTCTTTTCCACTACTTTGGATGGTGCTCTGTTAAGTGTGAATGCCGCTTGTTTTCAGCGCAAATCCCCCGAGAATGAAATAGGAAGATCAGCAAGACTCATCATGGACCGAACCATATCAAGTAGAGTTCGATTCCTTCTTTCAGAAACGCCATTTAACTGTGGTGTTCCTGGCGGAGTCCATTGTGAAAGTATTCCACAATCCTTCAAATGATCACCAAATTCTTGAGATAAATATTCACCACCACGATCGGATCGTAATGCCTTAATTTTCTTCCCAAGTTGGTTTTGTACTTCATTCTGGAATTCCTTAAATTTTTCAAAGGATTCCGACTTATGCCGCATGAGGTAAACATATCCAAATCTGCTCACATCATCGGTAAAAGTAATGAATAATGCGTACCCTCCCCGGCCAACGTACTCATAGGTCCACACACATCCGTATGTATGAGGGCTAAAAGGTCATTGGCTCTTTCACTTGAACTGTGAAAGGAGACTTTGTCATTTTCCCCATCAAGCAAAACTCCACAAGTATCAAATGATTCGAAATCAAATGATTTGAGAATTCCATCTTTATGAAGTTTCTCAATGCGCTTTGAGCTTATGTGGCCTAATCGACAATGCCATAGGTATGTAGGGTTTGAATCATTTGTTTTATGTTTCTTCTTTGTCTATGTTATAGATGTGGGTTTCTAAGTCTAGCACATATAAACCATTTGATAACTTAGCGGAGACATAGAACATATCATTCAAATACGCGAACAACAATTGTTCTTTATTGTAAATGAATAACCTTCGGAATCCAAAACAGGAATCGAAATAATGTTCTTTGTGATAGCGGGAACATAATAACAATTATTAAGTTCTAAAACTAATCCACGAAGGTAAAAGTAGACTATATACTCCCACTTGCCAATGTAGCAACTCGTGCTCCATTGCCAACGCGAAAGATCTACTTCTCCCTTTCCCAATGTTCTACTTCTTTTGAGGCCTTGCATATTACAAATAATGTGCGAACCACAAGCGGTATCAAATACCCAAGAAGCAGAAGTTGCTAAGTTAATTTCTATAACATACATATCTGAACTAGAAACTCCTTTCTTTTGATCCTTCAGATATTTGGGGCAATTACTTTTCCAATGACCAACATTGTTACAGATGTAACAATAGTGCTCATCAGCAACTTTTGGTTTTGGTGTAACGATTCCCAAATCCTTTTCAATTGCAATGAAACGTTCAGCATTCAATTTGTCCTTCGAAAGGACGGAGCGCAAATTACAAGTAGAATTGTTGGTGTTGATATTGTTGTTACTAGACATAATTACTACAACAAATAATAAAGCAAGATTCAATCAATGTTTATCAAGAAAGCAATAATTAAACAAATTTTAATTACTACTACCCTTTATTCAAAATGAAAGTCCCCTATTGAATAAAGAAATAACCAAGATCCCTCCCACTACAATCAAACGGACTTTGGCCCTGCCTTCAATTTATAGTAGTTGAGGTAAGTAAACACTTTACTAATTATAACTAATTTATAATTCTTGGTAGACAGGTTAACAACTCCTTGTTTGCTCCTATCTCTTAGCTTCAAAACCCAAAACTTTGTCTTTTGATGATTTTGTTGAGTTAAACCAAACATTAACATGTAAGTTTCAAAAACCTACCCTACTATCCCCGGAACTATGAGCAACACCCTGCTTTGGCAGAACCTATTACTCATGATCTAAGGCTTTATAGGTGTTGTTTGGAAAAGCAATCAAAACTCAATATTACTTGTGGGGACCTAAGTTTACTAATATGGTCAATTAATAGTGAACACATGAATCGATTAACCACAAACAAACTTAGAAGCAAGCATTTAAACAAGATAAATGCAAGAGAATTATTATAAGCAATAACTAAATGATCTAGTATGGCCCTATACTTAGGAAAATAACTAATCTTCATGAATCCTCCCTTGAATCTCCATGGATCACCATCCTTTAAACTCCTTGGATCCTCATGCTTGATTACATAATTTGAATTAAATAAATAACTAAAATTTAAAGTTACAAAAATACAAACGATTCGCAGATCGTATTTAATTTACATTCAAATATAACGATTCGCAGATCGTAATTACTATCCTAATTTGGGCCATACTAGTCATAATATGCAAAATATAATATCACATATATTATATTAAACATCCACGCATTTATAATATCAAAATAAAATAAACACAAACGATTTACTTATTAACAATTAATAAGCAAATAAAACTTTCCATAATAATCATAAAACTTAACAAATTTAAGCTAGGAATTATTTAGGAAACTATATTATTTTAATTCAATTACTTATTTAAACATGGCAATAATCATTATTATTCACAAATTTGCAAAATAGGAAACCTTTGGATTTATGCTCAATTATGGAAAATCAGATTTTCCTTAAAAACAATTTTTTTTTTTTTTAATTATACGTTGACCTGTTGACCAGCAGCTCAAGGCTGCCAGTCAACAGCCAACCACCCAGCCTTCACCGAGAAAACAAGAGCAGCAATACATAACGCCACCAGCACGCCAGCCAGCATGCCGCCAGCAGTCGGGTCGCGCATCCTCACCGCCGGACACTCCGGTTTGCCTGCCAGTAGCAGACGCCGGCAACAAAGCCGACCAACACCGCCAGCAGCACGAGAGGAAGGCTGGGCTCGGCACGTCGAACGCGCCCCCACCTGCGCCGCCCCTTTCTGCCTCTTGTTCGGATTTTCCTGCCAGCCACCGTGGCTCCACCATCACCGGTGGTCCACCCAGCCATGGTTGGCTTCCTCTTTAATTTTTGTAACAATTTACAATTTAAATTAAAGTAATCTTTATTTAACAATTAATTAAAGATTTAGGAGATAATTAGGTTATAAAATCCGAAAAATTATGGCAGAAGTTTTGAATCAAACAACAAATCTTAAACAAATTTTTAGAATTGTTGGTATTAGATTTGAATGAATAATCTCCATTAAACATTAAATCTAACAAGAATTCAAAATTAGGGCAAAAATTCAAATTATATCCAAAAAATTCAGAAAATTAACAATTAAATTCCGAAAAATTCGAAAATAACTTTTAGGGTGATCTACTGAATTATCTTAACAAATAAAATCCAATATTTAAATTGTTATCCTTCAATTCTATGAATAATCAAATTAAACATAAAATTTAACCAAAAT
The DNA here is from genome assembly GCA_947648045.1 of Beta corolliflora. Taxonomy (NCBI): domain Eukaryota; kingdom Viridiplantae; phylum Streptophyta; class Magnoliopsida; order Caryophyllales; family Amaranthaceae; genus Beta; species Beta corolliflora. The sequence goes on from CANSZD010003249.1 coordinate 2,176,686, forward strand.
TCATAAATAATATGATAAAATTCGAAAATTAGTGGGAAAAATAATCAAATTATTTTCAGCCATCATATTATTCTAGATCTATGTGGGTGATGAACATTAGATTTATTTAACAAATTTAAAATCAAATCTTTAATTGTTAACAAATTATTTCAATGATTAATCGAATTAAACATAAATAATTTTAAATCTAACAAAAATATTTATAAAAATCCGAAAATTTTAGAGTGAATAAACCAATTTATTTCGTCCCTAATATAAAAATTTCGAAACTTTATAAAATTATTTGAGCATAAATCACAAATAAATCAATTATTTACAATTTCCAATCAATTAATATCGAATATCAATTATGCAAATTTAAGCCATAAATAAATCCTCCCTTAATTGAATAAAAATAATAACTTTGCATACAATAACATGATCATATGAATATTATGAATTAGGCAAACCGATACCCTTTGTAGGAATATATAGATGCATATAGCGGAATTTCGGGAAACAATTTCCTAACATCTATCATAGGATCGCAAACATAATCAAACATATGAATCATTCAATAGGGATTAAATATCAAACCTTTGTAGCGTGATTTCCCGTTGTATGCAAGCTTTGAAGATCCGAGAGCCCGAAGTGTTCTTCCTCTAATCGGTCCACGAGCACCAGGTTGAACACCAACGTTTGCTAGAACGGAAGAGAAGAAAATCTCTTGCTTTTGATGGTATAGGCACCGGTTTTTAGGAATAGGATTTAGGGTTTCTCTTTCTTTCTCAGTGAAAAGAAACCGACTAATGAATCGATTACCTAAACCCTAATATTATATCCTATATATAATAGAAGAGTCATAGGTTAGTTAGGAGAACTAATTCTCCTCCTATTCTCCTTTGGACCGGCCCAATCCTAATCCTAAATGGATTTGGATTGCTTTGTCAACTTGTCTTCTGATGTGTGACCTCATAGGATTAATCTATTTTAGTTATAGGCCCAATCAATATTGTCCTATTAATCATATTTATTCTCTAGCAGTAAATACGATCACTAAAATAATTAACTTTATTATCTTCATAATAACATTCCTATTTATATTTAGTAATTGCCGGAATGTCTAAGGACATATTCCTTCAGCTATATGGTTTTTTTGATTTATTGTTTATCAAGTTTTCAATGAATAATGGAATTGGAGGGAGGACCAAATTGCAACTTTAGCTGGAGAGGTTGTTACTTGTTAGAATTGTGGTACGTTGTTACGAGCTTGATAGTTTTAGTGGGGCTCTTAGTGTGACTCTCCCGCATGTTATGTTCGTGCTGATGTGCAAGTACTACTAATAGTGTTGCTTGTTGGGTAGTATTTGCTCTAGTTTTAGTTTGCTTTTACATCCCGTGGAATGAAGTGTCTGTTTTTACATGCCTGCATGATGAGTGATGACCACTTTCAAGCCTTCATCAAGGTTCCATTTTTCAGAAAAAAAATGTGTTTTCTCTTTCTTTAAGAATGAAAATGTTCTTCTATTCTTAAAATTTATTTTCCACCATTTGGAAAATTATTCTTCACCTTTTCAAACCAAACAAAGGAAAATAGAAAGAGATTTCCGCCCAACTAAATAAGGTCCGAGTGAAAATACTCAACTAAAAGCCGAGGTACGTTTTTCCCTCCAAAAAAACCAACATTAATTTTTTAATACTTTAGTTTATTTTTTCCTTACGTAAGCGGAATAACAAGGAAAAACTAGTCGTTGATTATTTTGTGAACAACGCAACGTTCCTAGTTTGTGCAATATGTTGAAGTTTAGCAATGATTCAAAGCTTTGCCTAGTTCCAATGGGGCAGGAAAAAAAATTGGTTCCGATGAAACAACAATCAACGTTAAACTTTTTATACAACAGTTGTAAGTTCTTATACAACATTTGTCATTTTTATACAAAATTAATACTTTTTTCAACCACATTTGTCATTCATCTTACAACATTAGCATTTCATTAATATAATACAACCTTTATTTTTAAATAGTTGCAACATTTTAACTTTTGCACTACTCATGTACTTTCGTTGATCCAATATTTGTGACAATAGTACAAACTTTAGCATGTAAATGCTATTGGATTTATCTATATATAATTCATATTTACTAGATTTAAATTTTTATAATTTTCACAAATATATAATTAGAGATCTTCATAGTCAAAGTTATATTTCCTATGTTTTTTTAATTGCATAATTTTTTTTTTTCACGTTTGCCGAGACTCTTCTTTAAACGTCAATATCTCTAATTGCGTATAAGTAAAAAAAATCTAAAAATTTGATATTTGGAATCCTTGCATTGAAACGAATCTAACATGACCCCACTTGACGATGTTTTTTATTATATAATGATGCAGGATAGTTTAATAAAGTTGGTTAGAATAGTCAAAAAAATTATCATACACCTAGGTGTACCGTGAACATGGTACACCCAAAGCTATTTTTTTGCTCAATCAAATAAGCAAAATGTACTAAATAGGAGAGTTCCAATGAGCATAAATTAATCTTGAGTGTACCCTGCTGCATATGGTATACCGGGTGTATGATAAATAAACTCAATTAATAATGCCAATTATAAATTAAAAAAAAAATAAAGTATACTCCCTTCGTTTTTTTAGATGTAACATTGGATTTTTCACATTTACCGAGGCACAATTTTAACCAATAATATCTCTAATTGTATAAAAGTAAAAATTATAAAAAATATATATTTGAAAAGTGTATACCGTGACGAATCAAACAATATCTCACATTACTATATTTTTTATTATGTATAAATAACAATTAGTGATCAAAGTGTATTAGATAAATAGTGCACAAAGTCAATATGTTACATCTACAAAAAACGGAGGGAGTATTAACAAGCATAGAAGTCAAAATATACCATTTGAATAATATTCGTTTCTCACTTTTTCCCCATTAGAAGTTGGAACTAGGAATTTCTCCAAAATCACAAGGGACAAAACAAGAAGTACCAAAAAAAATGAACACACTCCACCTCCATTAAAACCAACCATCTTCATTCTCTCAACCCCATGTTCTCATCAATTCTTCGAAAACTACCATCACTTTCTCACCTGCACATACCCACTCCCATTAAACACCCACTAACCATCCCCCAACCATCATCATCATCATCATCATCATCATCATCATCAACTTTCTCTCTCCTCATGAATTCCCCCATTTCTTCTTCCTCTCTAAAACTTGCAGCTTTAGCTCAGCAACTCCGCCTTTACAAACCACCGCCTCAAATCGACGATGATGCCGATGACATCGAAGAAGAGACAGGAAAAGTGGTTGCACAAGTGGGTTTTGCTGAATCTTCTAACCCAATTGGTCAGAATTTGGAGAAAGTTCGAGAATTTAAGATGGAAGAAAGATTTAAGCCTAAAAGAGCTGCTGTTCTTATTTGTCTTTTTCAAGATCATCATGGAAATCTTAGAGTTATTCTTACTAAACGATCTTCTAAGCTTTCAACTCACTCTGGTTGGTTAAATTTCTTTTTTTTTTTTAATACTTGCTTTTCTTTTGATTATTGTGGATTAATTTGATTATTGTGGATTTTAACATCTTTCAAATTTAATGTTTGTTTTTATTGGAAGAAATTTGTTTTTTAATTACTCTGTCAAGTGGGGTTTTTTTTATATGTTTATGTTGATTAATCCAAGTATGCTAATTTGGTCATTTTGTGTGTTGGTTATTATGGATTATTGTGGATTTTTTGACATTTTAAATTTTAATTTTGGTTTTTATTGGAAGAAACTTGTTTTTTAATTACTCTGTCAAGTGGGTTTTTTTAATGTTTTTGTTGAATAATCCAAGTATGCTAATTTGGTGATTTTATGTGTTGGTTATGAAATTTGTTACCAGTTTTTTTTGTTGATGTTGATATCTATCTCAGTGGTTGTGGAATGTGGATTGTTGGCATACTTTTGGTGTAATGGTAGATTGTATATTTGTATCTGATGATGTATCTGAGAGTTATGAATTTTGATTGTTGAATGTGGAATGTGGATTGTTGAAATGGTAGATTGTGAGATGTGGATATTTCATAACCAAACTTTTGATGTGGAGTAAGTAGAAACGGTAGATTGTTGAATGTGGATTCTCTGTCCTGGGGATATTTTGGCATAATTTTGATGATCTGAGCATTATGAATTTTGAGATTTGGTAAATTAATCATGTGCTTGTTTCGGCTTCCACTCGCGTATTGATGATTATATAAGTTTGTTAAATGTGGATTGTTGAATGTGTAAAATTGTGTTATATAGGTTAAAGTTTGAAGTGTTTTTCTGGTCTTTGATTTTAGGGGAAGTGGCATTGCCTGGTGGGAAAGCTGAGGAGGGTGACAAGGATGATGCAGAAACCGCGACAAGGGAAGCTAAGGAGGAGATTGGATTGGATCCATCATTAGTGAATGTTGTGACTATTCTTGAGCCATTTTTGTCCAAGGTATCTAACACAAACCGATTTGTTGGTTAACTTAACTGCAACTAGTAAGAACTGTACAACTTGTCCCTGCGGATATAGCAATATACGTATACAGATCTTATAGCCATATACGTATACAGATCTTTGTTTTTTTATAGGGTTAGTTTGTTTGGATATATGTATACTTCTTCTGTCCTGATTTAGTTACCGTGTTGGTTGTTCAAAAACACTATCATGATGACAATATTTTGGGATGGAAAGAGTATGTTCTTTTTGTTTTGACTAGAATTAGTGTACATAACATCCATGTTATGCTTCGTCATGGAAAGGGTTTCAATCAACCTACGATATGAAAGCTTGTCAGAGGTCAATAAAAGTGTAAATGCTTTGCAAGTGGGCATTTTTTCTGCTGCTTTAGTAATGGCCACTTACCATAGCCCGTCTTGTGAATACCCTAGTTGGTTGCCAAATCTACCTGTTATTCAATATATTGCAGGTTATAAAAAAATGACACCTTTTGTCAAAGCACTCTAATCAATGACCAAGTTGGCATGCAACCACTCATTTGGTCCATCTTTTACAATCTTTTATCTCATAAATTATAGATGGGTCTTTTGAATGGAACAGAATCTGTAATGACAAGACTGAAATCTAAATTTTCTATGTACACATAAGTCTTTTTCTTGATAATGGTAACGTGAGAGAGTAACCCAATGAAATTCATTTTGTTAACCCAATACACCACTCTTTGATGACCTAAGACAATGATCTCCATATTGCTCCTTTCTTGGATCAAGGAACATTGCCCAACATTGAGAAAGTTCACAGTATCAGGCCATAGAAATACAATAAAGGTACTACCATTTACACTTTTCAAGTTGTCGGAGGCAAAGTTGCTTAACAAGTAGCTTTACAGTTATGGATGTTTCCTTGAGTATATTCATCCTTCCAACTTAGTTTAAGGAACCATGTTCATTGTTCAGTATAACTGCCTTAGAAGATTCTGTCAGGGTAACTCGGAACATGGAGGGATTGACTTGAGAGTTTGTGAAAATCCATCCCTCATCGTCGATGTGTGAAACTTATGCCATTGGGGTTTGGAACCCACCAGTATAAATTCAAAATCACCCTAACCCATGGCAACCCAATAACTCAGGACTGACCAAATTATCAGTTACCACAATACCAAAAGGAAACCACTTCTACTATTGGTTGTATGAGATCTCAATTTAGAGGATCTAATTAGAATGTAGGGAAGTTCTTCATGATGATACCCCTCCATGCTACACATGCAGGTTAATGCAATGCAAATACTAATTGGATAAAGAAAATCCCTCTTTGTAGTGTCTTGGATTGAAGAGTAGAAGAGCAAAAAATTTCTCATCTGTGTTCGAGACTTCGAGAGACTTGTTTTCGAAAGATGTTCACTTTTCAACAATTCAACTTGCTCTCTCATTCAAAATTTCACTGAAAGTTAATGTTGAACTTAACTTAATAATGTGAATTTTTTTGTCGTATGTCGGTTAATATATATCCACAATCATTTGTTAAGTCCATTATTCTACAAATGCATAGTTGCGGCTTCTTTTGGTATCATCAGTAGCATTTGCTTAATCAGTACACTGATTAGAATATCACATAAATGCTGGCTAATTGAGCTCTCAGCTTATAATGTTTGGGGGTCAGTGTTTGGAGTTCTGTAGATGTTTTTTAGGAGATAGGATACTCCTTTGTCCTGACACTGCTGAAACCATTTACCTTCAGCTGTATCCTCTGTACTACATGTTCTTCAAGGTCTCTTCTTTCTTTAAGCCCAAATATAGATAATTTTTTACCCATTTTGGCAGTACCATGTATTTTTTGTCTTGTTTTACTTTGTATAAATTATGCATAATATGCCCTTAGGTTTCGTTATGTTCTGATTAGCGTGGCAGAGAAGCCTTATGTTTTTCTTATCCCCTTATAACTAGTTGGAAATGCTCACATAATACAATCATATACTAATAATCACCCAGATATCAGCTACTATCTCAAGTATTCACTTCCAGATGCAGGAACATAATTTCTGAACCAGCTTAAGATAACATAAATCATGTTATTTGTGCAGCATATCTTGAAGGTAATACCAGTAATCGGGATACTGTCTGATAAGGATGCATTTAAGCCAGTACCAAACCCTGCAGAGGTTGAAACAGTATTTGATGCACCCTTGGAAATGTTCATCAAGGTTACACTCTTAGATCTCAGGTCTTCCTTCACTATACAAGTTTTACCGTGCCTTCTTATTTTTGACATAAGATAAATTGCAATGTTGATACAGGATGAAAATCGCAGAGCAGAGGAAAGAGAGTGGATGGGATACAAGTACTTGATTCACTATTTTGATTATGAAACAGATAACAGAAAGTATCTGATATGGGGTCTTACTGCTGGGATCCTGATTCGAGCTGCATCAGTTGTTTATCAGAGACCACCACCTTTCCTTGAGCAGAGTCCCAAATTCAAGGTTCCTAGAAATGTTGATAAAGATACTGTTATGCGTTGAATTGAATGAAGATTTTTTCCAGCTCTACTTACATCTCATTCTTTGCACAGTAGAACACTGGAGTGTACATATGTAAATGTGGATGTATTAATAGTGGCTGAAAGCAATAATGAATTTCTTGTAGTCTGCTTTGGATGTGTCAGTTCTTTTTTTTCTTTCAGTAAAGCAATTGGTAAAACATGCTCTTAGATTATGTTGGCGGTTGGCCAGCTTGGCTCAGAATTCTGTCGAAGGAACTTCAACTTTTTGGGATCACGACGTGTATGACACCTGTGCATTTCAATTATCTTTAAAGGTCAGTTCTCTTTACTCTTTTTGTTCTAGGAAAATTTCAGATTTCATAATTTTGAAAGCTTTTTCTATCTTAATATTCAATCACTTCTAACAAGGTGAATATGACATGACTTCCTCGTCAAATAGAGAATATTGGAATATGAGATTACTGTTTACTTTGTTAGTGAAAGGGAAATGGGTGTTTTGCTTTGCCCTAGTCCCTTTCATACCGATTATGTGTGTTTCAGGAATCTTTTCAGGTCATTTCTCTTTCTAATTTGATCTCTTAAATTTCCAGAATTGTTGAAAATGGGTCTGTCTTAATTTTCAATCACTTCTAAAGGCATGTTTGCTTCACCTTATTTTTGCTGAACATATTTAAATTTATTGGAACTTATCCAAACTATTGAAACATAGTTTTAACTTATTGGAACTTTCAGAGCTTATTGCAACTTAATTAAAATTATCTGAACTTATTTTTCCTGAAAATAATTTCTACAAGGTGAAGAGAATGCGCCCTAACAAGGTGATTATAACATGACTTTCTCATAAAAAAAAACAAGAATATCAAACTACGAGATTAACTTGTACTTTGTTGTGAAAGGGGAATGGCTACTTGGGTTTGGTCTAGTCCTTTCGTGTTGAATTTGTTGCTTCTTTCCTTCAGACGTAAGTGAACAATTTCCATCTTCCAGTATGCTGTTTTCCCTTATTGATTTTTTTTTTTTTGGTTCTTTCGTCGAGAATCTGCAATTTTACGTAGTACCATGGTGTTTGGAATTTGATGTCATTCTTGGTGTATAATTGTTTTCGATTCGAAATAAAGGGTCAAGTGGGACAAAAATTAGCTGAAACACTCTGATATATACGATATTGTTGGATCCTGGCTGCTTTAGTCATAAGTCATAACTAATATTGCACTTCCTTTTTTCATTATAGATTTCGGTTACTTTCGGCTGCTGCAGCCTCACATATTTCCTCACCTGAAAATGCAGTGCTTATTGTTACCAGCAAGCTGAGTGGTTGCTTCCCGACACAATTAGAGTTAAATTGACAGCTTCAGGTTCACAAGCTTGCAACAACATTTTACTCTACGCAACCTTTTAAGGGTCCAGCTATCCTCCAAGCTCATGGATAGGGAGAGCTCTTGTTTTGATCAGCATATATGCCAGATATATCCTCAATTGGGTTCTACCTGCTTTATGACATAGATGCAGGTCGGCTGCTGATTCCAAATACTGCTAAAATGAAGTGATTTCTGATCTCCTAGTTGGGGGATAATTTCTCATCAATTAAACTTAAGCTTCCATTATTTAAGCATGTAACTATTTTGTCCTCAATTAGAACTAGAACCGACAGTATATTAAGACCTAGTGAATGGGAAAATTGTTTCTGGTCAAGTATCTTGATCTCAAATGAGAGCAGGAACACTTCTTACATACTACAGATTTTGTACCTACTATTTCCAGCATTTGTGAAGAGGAAATGTAACTAATAGAAACTATTATTCTGTAAACTTGGATTTGTGCTTCCTCCGATGTTCTTTTCAATAGTTTCCATTATTCGAAAGCCGAAACTTACGTAATATATAAGCTTCACAGGTTCAAATTACCAATGTATCTTCTTTGTCTACGACAAAGAAACTTCTCTTTAAAAAAAATTAAAAAAATTTCATCAAGGTGGTACTGCATTGTTGATGCATAGTTATTGGACGTCATATTCAATGCAGTACACAAGATTCCAATTTGGGCTACATTGTCATGTTGTGTATCCATCAACAGTTGATAATAAAAAAGAAAGATGGTAGGTGGGCGCTTGTTGGAGTAGGTGAGTTGCTAGAGCTCCACTGACGCAGACCTGCAAGTGTTTACATCTGATCTGAAATGGATGCCAAAGGTGAAGCCGGCGGATTAGAGCCATTATCAGACTTAGCTCAACGGCTCCGCCTCCGTCAGCCTGCCAACGTAGGAAGTCGTGACTACCAACCAAGATCAAGGAGTGATAGAAGAGCTGCAGTTCTGGTCTGCGTGTTTCAAGGAGACAATGGTGAACTGCGCGTCATTCTTACTCAGCGTGCCTCCACTCTCTCGTCTCACTCTGGTTAGTCAGTCCTCTCTAATAGCCTTGAACTCATTTCACTGTTGGTTTGGTTATTCCTTGTTTTTAAATCTCTCTCCTTTAGCCTCCAGGTGTATATATGTCCAAGTATGTAGGTGGCAAATAATTCGTTCTACTTGGTCTCGTTTTAGGTTATGTTTTAGTGACGAGTCATTTGGTTCCGTTTTGTGTATGGTCAACTTCAGATAGGGTCCTACAGATCATATTGAAAGAAACTTAATTTTAATTTGGCAAAACCATCATCATTGATCAGAAAAATCGGTTTTACCTAATTTTGGTTACAGTTCTGATTTTGATTAGACTATTTACACCAGATCAGTTTTGCCACGTCCACTATGTAACTACAACTTTTTAAGCGTGGGAAATTACAATTTGTACAAATTTGATGGAGAGGAACTAACAGTTAAGAACATACACTAATAAAATCTTTCTCAAACAACCCAAGTCACCCCTCATATATTTCCCATTCTCCCTCATGCTCGTCTAAAACTCCCCATTATGAACAAAATTTGTTTGTAAGGAACCTGGAATACCTTCATACTATATCATATATCATTTTTGCCACAGGAGAAGTAGCGCTTCCTGGTGGAAAGATGGAGGAAGGCGACAAAGATGAAGTTGCAACCGCGTTGAGGGAGGCAAAGGAGGAGATTGGTTTGGACCCTTCACTTGTAGACGTTGTTGCTGTTCTTCAACCTTTCACTATGAAGGTCTTCCTCAATTTAACATGTTCTCAGTTATGCTACAATTTATCATCACTTACAAGTGAATATATTTAGCAATTGGGTATTTTGCTTCAAGTTCCACCTTGACTTACCAGATGACTTTCTTGTTTTGAACAGAATGGTATGGTAGTAGTGCCAGTGCTTGGCCTACTTTTCGACAAAACTGCATTTCAACCCACCCCAAACACTGCTGAAGTCGAGGCGATATTTGATGCTCCCTTGGAAATGTTTCTCAAGGTTCAATCCATTGTTATGCTAATCTTCTTAACTTGACATAATTAAGAGTTATGGTGTAATCTTCTTTTTCTGCTTTAAACAGGATGAGAACCGAAGAGAAGTGGAGCGGGAATGGATGGGAGAAAAGTATCTTCTTCATTACTTTGATTATGAAGTAGATGGTACAAAATTCGTCATCTTTGCTTTGACTGCTGGATTTTTGATAGAGACTGCATCATTAGTGTACCAGCGATCACCTGCATTTGTAGAGATGAAGCCTAATTTTTGGAATAAACTTGGCAATACTAGTAATAATTCGTAATTCCGTTATTTTCCTTTTTTTCTCAACACTTTGTTCATACACCCAGGAGTATGATGTGTAATATGATCTGCTACGATTATTTCAATATAAACTTTCAATAAGGAAAACCAGGTGTATCTTCTAATTTGCGATCAAATCAAGCATTGAACTTCCTCCCCTCAAAACAAAACAAAAAACATTAAACTTCTCAATAAGCAATTGCAGTAACCTGCTAAATAAATTCCAATCTCTACAAAACAGACAGAGCTTTGATCATTCCTACAGAAAACTGGAATCTATTCGTTCAATACATAGTGGTATTGTTCATGGCACTGACAGTGAGTCGCTCTGCATATTGCGGCCTCTGGGTGACAGACCCTGTGTGCACAGTCAAAATCGCAAGTTTATCTTTTACCATCAGTCTTTGCTGTTATAAATCAGTAACTTTCAATTATACATATTCGACATGTTTAGTTTACTCTGGTTAAAGAACGCAAGTGAAATTAGTGTACTGGTGTACAGAATTAAACTCGAGGAAAAAAACCTCTGAAACATCGTTACAAAACATCCCATGAAATCTCTCCAAAAAAAATGTTGACTATTTACATTATAAATAGTGTATTCTCTTCAACATTTACAAACATGAAGGACACTTCAGGTAAAACACAAAAGAAAAAAAAACAAGTACAGATATATTCAGCAATACATATTTTTTCACACCACCTCGTATACATACATAACATTAATCAAAATGTTGGCAAGAGTAAGGATTTGCATCCTTCAAACGAAGAACCCTTGAAAATTTTACACGAATGCTTGACAATCTGTAGTTTTTCTAAGACACTGATTCACGCCTCTTCACTGTTGCTTCTTGAACTTTGATGTTTGGTTCTTGCTCGGCATTTTTTCCTGTTCCAGGAAAGGATGATCTTCGGGCTTTTCCATGTGCCTTACCATTCAATACTGTTGATTTAGCAGGAATTGATTTTTGTGTTGTTGTAGAGTTACTACTTTTCTGAGCCTTGCTTGTAAGCTTATTCTGCCCCTTCTTAGGATTGATGGTTTGGGATGGCACTCTGCTTTCCCATGGACGAGCAGCTATCCACCGCTCCTTCCAGCTCCATCCCCAATCAGCTTTCCCTAGTTCAGAAGTATTGGAACCTTGATTTTGACCAGAGTTTGCCCTCCACTGCAATGTGGAATCAAACAAAAACGTTAGCCATTTTTCCACACAAAACAATTGATGGGAGATATAACTATACAGGTGCATATATTTATACTTGATGAGAGAATGCATAAGCCAAGGTTCGCTCCCGCTTCACAGCTGCTTCTTCTCTTTGATGTATCCTTGCTAGAATCTCGTCCATTGTATTAGCACCACCATTCCATTCCACCTAGCAGGTTTTAAGAGTTTAATCAATAATTTAGCACTTGATTAACTCAAAGATGTGCCAGATCAGAAAAAGTTGTACTCCTGCCCTATAATATTAATTGCTTCTTGTCCTCCTATAGAGGAAAATTATCCATGGCAACCCTGTACTTCAGACATTCAAAATAACCCTATTTTTCCAAAATCACAACAAGATCTCCCCAGGGTTACCATAGATAATTTTCTAGAGTATTTCTCGAAGTTTAGGGTTATTTTACAGAATGTTTATATGAGAATCAATTTAGTAAACAGAAAGTATTAGGTTACCCTGTAGAATTCCCCTTATATACATAACCCAACTTGTTTGCATGGTCTACATTTTACATAATTGATCTGTTTTTTTTTTGCCTTTTAAATGACCTTCAAAATTGAGATTATCATTTAGTAAACTGATACTCTGACATTGGATTTCCTCAAAAAGCACAAGAAACTATATGAACTGAACTGAAGATAGTTGTACACTTCATGTGTTTGTCATAAACAGGTGAAAGAGTTCAAAACAAACCTCCAAGTCATGGAGCTTTGCCTCAAGCTTCATTTGGTTCTCTAGCTTTTTCTGTTTAAGACGGCCGTCAATTACCATACACTGGCGGCGATGTCTAATTTGAGTTTGTATCATACTCCATGAATGAAGATGATTCAAAGTATTTGTAGACTGCTTCTTAACAGACTGGAACTGTGTCAGTTTCTGGAATCGTATTATCCCCTTCATACGCCGGAAAGCTTTCCTTGCCTGCAATACAAGTAGATAAATGCACACAAAGTTATGTTACAATATGGCCCCCGTTCCTTCCCTCTTGTCATGAAGGATAGGTACTTTCAACTCAGTTAGCAATTGCATACCATATAGGCCCTGAAAGCAGTCTGTATCCTTGTTGCAGCAACATCTTCACTGATTTTTACAAGAGTGCCGTTAGTTCTATTGATACCCCGACCACCTTTAGCATTGGCTTTTTCAGATTTTTTTTTAGTTTTAGATCCAGTTGGCTCATCTGAAGCTGAAGATCCCTGTCAGATAGGCAGAGAATTAATCACATGACTACATGAGATTTGCTATAAATTTATGTGATAGATTTATCATGTTGATATAAAGTGGACAGTTTATGACCAAATTAATTACCTCTAGGGACAAATTGTCACAGTGTGCATGCAAACTTGCAAAAAATAGTAAATTGTAGTATCAAATTATATCGTCCCAGTAACAAGAGGACATATTTAGAATGTAAAATAAACATAACCACAATCAATATCAGTAAACACTCCAGGGAGTGAGCAGAAATCTATCAATTGATTCCAGACTTTGAGATATTTCCTGGCAGGAGTAAATTGCATGTTTAATATCAATCTTATTTAGAAAGGAGCAATTTGCAGGCAGAAATCAATCTTATTTAGAAAGAGTACCAAGAAGGAAGAGTACCAAAAGTCTTGCTAAAGGAAGCTAACCCCTCATAACTCATAAGTGATAATGATTGCGACGGGCAGAAAAAGAAAAAGAAAAAGAAAAAAGAAATATATAATTGTCACATACATGCTTTACTCGTTAGTCGTTACTATTTGTTTCCAAAAAGGGAAATAGTGTGAGGCCTGGAATAGTCAGGAAATGTTTGAAGAAAAAAGAAAACTAGATCACATAGTTAAAGACTGTGTATGTGTAGAATCTCCACATCACATGCTACCTTTAGGTGAATAGAAGGTGCTCTATAAATGCAATTTGGAAACGGCGAGATTTGTTACCTCATTTACACATACATGAAAGCGATTGAGCAACAGGAGCTAGCTTAGAAATATTATTCCACATATGCACATATTGCATGTGTACAGAAGAAATTGCTACAAATCAAGAATGAAAAGATTCTACATTCATCATATCCCATGCTGATAAGCAGCATTCTACATACAGATTCTATAACAAGAACGCATACAAACCTTTGATCGTTTTTTGTCAAGCTTCACCTTCTTCTTTCTTGTAATTATCGTCTTAAACCAATCTCCAGAACCCATTATGAGGTCAATAAACCTACTTCAATCTATCTTAAGCCTGAAAAAGGTTGCCACACAAAGCTAATTAGATATGTCACTAAATCTACTTCAATCAGCAAATCCGCATTTGTAAATATTCATGCAGCAGAAGTTGCTGAAATTGTAAGAGTAATGTAAGAAATTGAGTACTAGATCTGTATATTGCTCAAATAAGGCAGACACAGGTACTTTCCAACTAAGATGGCAATTTGTTTGAAAACATCAAAATTGACAAAGGCATTTGACGTCACACGAAGAATCAGAGTCAACATAGGGAGTACATGTCATTGTACTAGCATCTGATGCTCAGGAGTCAGAGATATAAGTTCAAAAATAGATGCAACTAAAACAGCACTGTATAGATTTTCTAAAAAGAATCTTGACACCAAATATATGGTTCCTATATGTCACAAATATGGAAATACTCAATATCCGAAATGTCTCTATATCACCTTGTGATTGTATATGGAAGGTCAATCAATCAAGCCAGAAAATATAATAGACAAACTGGAGAAAGAGCTCAAAGATATAAGCCACATAATTGAGCAACAAAAGCTCTCCTGATGCGGAGGCGTATAGCATCTAAATATAGCAATCATTTAAAAGGGAGAAAGCAAAAACCAGATTTTTAGAAGGAAACTACAAATTAGAAGGATGGTTTATCATCATTTAAATTATTATTTTTAAACAGCAGTTCTAACACAGAGCCCATTGCTAGATTTGCTGTCACACCAGCTAATACAGGACCATTTAACATAAACTCTAATTATGGTCAGTTGAAGCATTGACTGATATAACATGGATTTCATATGCTATATAGAAACTCAAAAGTTCTAAATAATAATAACAAAGCCTTCCCAATATGATTTGGGGTCGGCTAACATGAATTTTCATAAGAAATCGTTTCCGTGACAAATGAAACAATAAACGTATAAAAATTCATAACAAAAAAGAAAATTACAATATTATCATCAAAACCCATAAATCTACTTAAATTTGAGAAGTTGAAAATCATAAAAACTACCTAAGAAGTTAAGGCCTAACATCTTTCAAAGTTTATCATCACTCACACTCACAACTTACTAATAAAAAATTGCTTCTGAAGATGAAAACTGAAACAGAAGCTGAATATATGCAACATAAGAAAGGAAATTACTTTACAAACCAAAAATACCAACAATTCTATACCATCAATTTATGCTGCTAAATGAAGCCAAAAGAAGGAAATTCTCAGAACTATATACAAATTTTGAGTCAAAAAAATCTTCACTTAATTCCAAAGTCAAGATCTTTCACTCCAAAATACAACAATATGATACAGTTGGGCACATTCCCAACAAAAAGAATTGGAAATAAAGCAAAATAATTTAGAACAAAACAAAAGGATGAGAGATAAAAACAAGATCTGAATGAAGAACAGTTGAACATACCAAAGGAAGAAACTTTATGGGAAAGATGGGTGTGTCCCAAATTTGGTAGGGAATCAAAGAAATGTTGATGACTAATGACCCTCTTTTTCTTCAGCTGATGTCCTAAAGAAGTAGAAGTAAAAGAGAAGTAAAACCATACTCAAAGCTAATATACACAAGTCACAAGGGTAGGAGAAGACAAAAGGGCAGTGGGTGTGTGAAATCTGTGAATGTTTTATTTTGTAGATTTTTTAAGAATAAAAAAATTGGGGAAGGGAACAAAAATTATTGCATGTGTGGAGTTTTGCCCAATAATTAATCTTGAAAAATGAATATGATGATTGATGTCACAGATGCTGTTGGGGAAAAAAAGATTTTGGGTGTTGGGGGAATTTATGAAATGAAGAAGAATGACTTTTGAAGTACTTGTTTTGCTTTTCAAAACTAAGAAAGTCTATCTGCCACATGGTATCGAATACGTGACATTTGAAATGAAAAGTTAGACATTAACCATGAATCTAACATAATATTATTGTTTATTATTTCAAAATAAAATATAATAAGGTCTTATAATTATATCTTATTAAAAGACTTACACAAGTAGTTAGATACCTATCACATTTATGGTAATAACAGTATACTATTGTAGACATAAACTCTTACTCCAATTCCTTGTAGAAAGTTAAGATATTGCTTTCATTTCCAAACTCTTAAGGGTGTATTTTTCAAATTATTATGACGTTAATTTTTCCTCACTAGACAATAGAATGACAAAAATAAACAACCCGATGAATCGCCCCGGACATTCACTAGTTCCCTTATAAAAAGGGAAAATTGAGAATCCTTCTTATATAAGTAGTTTAGTAATGTAATAGGTCCTCCGTGTGGATGTCATCTAGCTTAGTCGCTCATTAGCACACACACAAAAAAGTTCCTCCGTATTTCTTAAGTTGCACCATTTCACTCTTCAACGCTATCTATCAACCAACTTTTATAATATTTTCTCACAATTATATAAGAAAAAATATAATCAAGTGGAATCTTATTAGATTCATTTCAATGCAAGGATCCCAAATATCAACTTTTTTATAATTTGTACTTATACTCAATTAGAGATATTAAAGTTCAAATAAGCGTGGTGGGGTACGTGAAAAAGTAAACAGTGGAACTATAAATATACAGTGGGAGTATAAATATGGATTTTATTTCATCCTTTATATATAAGGCACTCCAAATTTCCCGTACTCTTTCTCAGCTTTAGTTACATTTTTCTGTGGTTTTTGTTTGGCCTAATATATTATGTGTAATTAGTTTTGGGCTACTGTATATTTAAGGCCCTTAATTGTTTTTACTAGGTTAAGTTGTATATATAAACCTTGACATACGATGGAATAGAAACAAGGAAAATCAATTCATAACATGGTATCGGAGCTATCAAATTGTAAAAACCCTAAAAACTAAATTTTTTTCTCTTCTTTTCACTACTATATTCTATCGTTCTACTGTTCTATTGATACTCACCATGGGCGACGAAGGAAAGCTCGACCCATCCTCTCCTTTCTATCTTGGTGCCGGCGATCAACCCGGCAATCTTATCACTCACGTGATTTTGAAGGCCGACAATTATCTTGCTTGGTCCCGGGCCATTACGTTATCCTTGAAATCTCGACGGAAGTTTGGCTTTGTCGACTGCACGATCTCCAAACCATCCGAGAAGACGAAGCTACTGGACTGGGAGACCGTTAACTCCATGTTAGTCTCCTGGTTGTTACGATCCATTGATGCCAAGCTCGCTGTCTCCATTCCCTTCTTTGACGAGGCGAAAAAATTATGGGATTACTTGGAGAAGAGGTATTGCGTGGCTAGCGGTCCTCGTCTCCAACAACTTCGGGCGTCGATTACTAATTGCCGTCAATTGAAGAACATGTCCGTTGAAGACTATTATACTAAATTGATGGGTTACTATGACGATCTTACTCGTCTTAAGCCGCCACATGGTTGTGAGTGTGGTCAGTGTACTTGCAATGTCGCTGAAAAATACCAACAGGACAGGGAAGAAGAAATCTTGCATCAATTTTTAATCGGCGTCGATGATGACTTGTATGCTCTTGTTCGGACTAACGTACTGTCGCAGCAGCCGCCTGCCACGTTGGACCGCGCCTACGCGGCGTTCCTTCAAGAGGAACGTTCTCGTGGTATCGCTCACAGCAAGGTTCATCGGGAGCACGATGAAGCTCATGTATTTGCTGTCACTTCGGCTCGTCCTAAGGGTTCAATGATTCGTCTGAGCAAATGAGATTCACCTATCAATTCTAGCTAAGTGTGGCTTCATTTTCCAGCCTTAGGGCTTGGAGTGTCACTTTGTTGCTCACAATAAAAATACAACACCTAAAACAACGATAAGGCCTTAATCTCTATAGGGTGGAATCAATTATTTTATCTCTAATATAATGGTTGTACATGTAGATTGTAGATCATTCACCTCCAAACCCTTTTTTGTCAAGTTTTCTATAAAACATGCAAACCTAGTGTCTTCATATATCATTCTTAAAACCATTTTATCCAAGTTACTTATGCTTTCCTGGACATTAATATTCATAATTCCAACTCTCAAATAATAGCCCTTAGGCTATGTTCAGTTCACCTTATTTTTGCTTATTTCAGATCATATCAGATCAGATCAGATCAGATCAGACCAGATCAGATCAGATCAGACCAGATCAGATCAGATCAGAAAAAATAAGTTCAGATCAGATCAGATCAGATCAGATCAGATCAGATAAGTTCAGATCAGATCAGATAAGTTCAGATTATGCTTATATTTAAAAACTTATTATTATTGTTATTATTATCATGATTATTATGATTATTAGTATTACTAATGCTATTATGGTTATTGTAATAATAATAATAATAATAATAATAATAATAATAATAATAATAATAATAATAATAATAATTATTATTATTATTATTATTATTATTATTATTAATATTACATTATACAATTACTATTACTATTAATATTACTATTACTATTAATATTACTATTTACTAGTACATTTGTTCAAAAAGATTATTATTATTGTCGTTGTTGTACTTATTAATTATTAATATTGGTAATTATTATTAATATTGTTGCTATTATTATAAATATCATTGATATCACTATTTGAAGCTATTTGTGTTCAAGAAGAAGAATGTTCTTTTAGCATTTGTACGTGTTCTTTTTTATATTTGTTCTAATTAATAATTTTGATATGTGATGTTCTTTTTGATGTTGTACATGTAACGAACATGACAATAGTATATGATGTTTATTTTTTAAAACAATTTTGGTAGAATAATATAAATTATATATTACTAGTTTATATAAAACATGAGTAACATGGGATAACCTAATGGTGTTGTCATCACGTTCAAAATTTTTCCTATAAAGGATTTCAACTTATCTTTAAAAACAAAGTTTATATAGAACAAGATAACGATATAAGAAGAATATTTAACCATTTTGTTCAAGATCATATGATTATATATATTTATAGGTTTATTTATAATAAAAAAGAACAATTTATTGATATAACAAAGAACATGTTGTTAGTTAAATCCAAACATGTCATCAATATAAAAATAACATCTATCTTTTATTTTAAAAATGTGTTCTTTAAATAGATCTTTTTTTAATATCATTATATGTTCTTTTCATTACTATTTAAATTCTTATTATTAACGGACCTTGAACATGAACAATATATTTTCTTTACCATGAACAATATATAATTTTTTTTACCTAAAATGTGTGTTCTTTTATTTTTAATTTTTTTGGGCCCTTTCGGGAACCAGTGGTAAGATAATTTCCATAAGGCCGCCTCGCCAAGGTCACTCACCTAAAGACCCAACAAGCCCCAACCCCCTCCCCACCAACAACAATATTGAAATATATGCTTCCACCAAGATTTGAACGCCAGTGCTCCCAGGTATGGGAGGTAAGAAGCCATACCATTGGACCCAAGAGTCCTTAGTCTTTTATTTTTAATTGTATGTTCATATACTAATGTGTTCTTTTTCAAAAAAAAAAAAAACTAATTATGCTATAATAATAATTATAATAATAATAATAATAATAATAATAATAATAGATAACATAATAATAATAATAATAATAATAATAATAATAGATAACATAATAATAATAATAATAATAATAATAATAATTATTATTATTATTATTATTATTATTATTATTATTGTCATTATTGTTATAATATTATTTATATTATTATTATTATAAAATTATTATTATTATTATTATTATTGAAATTTGTGCATAGTAATAAAATGATAGTAATAGTAATACTTGTAATGAAATACAAAGTAATAATAATATTAGTAATAATATGTTTTGTAAAAGATAAGTTCAGATCAGATCAGTTCAGATCAGATCAGATCAGATAAGATCGGATCGGTTGAATCGGATCGAGATCGGATCGATCGTTCGAGATCGAGATCGGATCGGATCGATCGAAAAAATAAGTTGGATGATCGGATCGGATCGATCGGATAAGTTGAATCGAAAATTTCGAATTGAACTAAACATGCTCTGTCGTGTGTGGCCGTGTGGGCATCTGGTCGACGTTTCACATGGTCAAACCAACATGATGAATCTATCGTATCTTGTCATCAACATTTAGAAATATTACCTTCTTCCTATTATCCTCATTGCATATTCTCTCCCGTGAGTTCTCCCTACTTATCCATCTCATCATGTACGTCTCTGATATCTCTATCTCCCTAATTCCGTCACTTTGACCTTATAATAATAATAAGTGTAAAATTGCAATATTCACATTAGGAGCAAACTTAAATGGACAGAGGGAGTAATCGTTTGTACCATTGCTTTCGCGCCACCAACTTTAGTAATTATATCAAATTGTTATAATTGGACACAAGCCATGTTTCAAAAAGTCGTGCTTTATATAAGATTATAACAAAAACTAGCAAGAAGTACATATATATATATAGTTGACATTGTCAAATTAGTTTATATGCGACATGAAGCTCTTTTATCATGCAAAGCCAAAATTTTCATTTCAACCCCTTAATTTGAAAAGAATTATAATAAGTCTTGAGGAAACCAACTTAATATTGAAAAGTAATAGTTTAACAATTTCGCAACTTCACATATATTAAAAAATATATAGTAAAAACTCATTATGTCTTCTAAAAAATCTTGCAAAAGTACACATGTCGCTATATTTTTAATAGTTAGAAAGTGATATAATCTATTCTCTTTTCCTAATTCTTTCACTTTAACCTTTTTCAATTTTTTTTGAAAAAAATCACATAAATACTTTTGACAATAGTTGTCCCTCACCAGAGATAAAAACGAAAATGTATAGTGTACAAAAACTCGAGATATTGACCTTTTAGTATAACTCAAAGGTGTGGCTCTTTTTTTTATTCAAGAAGGTGTGACTCTTTTTTTTATTCAAGAAGGTGTGACTCTTTTTTTTTTTTTTTCAAGAATGTGCGTGTGACTCTTTTTTCTTATTCAAAAAGGTGTGACTCTTTTTTTTTTTATTCAAGAAGGTGCGTGTGACTCTCTTTTTTTATTCAAAAATGTGTGACTCTTTGTTGTGTCTTATTTGTATATACTTATAAATTTGTTGTGTCTTATTTGTATATACTTATAAATTTGGTCTAAAATTTATGTTGTTATGATGGCTATAAATTATAGTGATATTTAATAAAACTTTTTTTATTATTATTTGGATTGAGTTTTATTAATAAAGCGTAGAACAAAAAACTATAGTTCTTAAAGTTTTTGTCTTTTTAGATTTGTTCTTATAGTTTTTATTAATTAACCTTCAAGAACAAATTTGGATAATAGAAAAATGACAGAAACAAAAGGCAAATGAAATTTTGAACTCAGATAACATCAACATATATCCAAATTACAAATGCTCACAAATCACACGGACAATTGTGCAAGTATGAAGTCAAATGCAATAAATATTTGGAATAAGTCATAATTCTTTTTAGCATTTTCAAAGCAATATGGGCGTGGACCCGTCTTTCCCTCTCCAATGAACGTCATCCACCAACCAAACTAGTTGTTTGATACTTTGAATTTTCTTTTGATTAAATTCGACAAACCATAATCACAATGACACAAGACCAACCATTTGACAGGGGTTTTGGATAAATATGGACTTTCATTTGATTATAAACATAAATAAATACATAAATAAAATATCATCATATATTAGTTTCATGGAAGGGGATCTGTCTTGGAATATTGTTTCGCATTGTTGTTAAAATCCCGATCCGGATCTTACGATCCTACGATTTTACAATCCGGAAGGACCTCACCGATCCCGATCCTACTTAGGATCTTAATTTTGTAGGATCTTTCGATCCTAAGCAACTACAAAAAATCACATGGTAGGATCTTAATACGATTCTATGATCCTACGACTCTAAGATTCGATCCTATCGTAAAAAAATCACAAAGTAATTTCACATATTATATTTCTCCTATTAGATTTTGGTAGCATGTTACTTCAATCTTATAGTATTGAAAAACTATCACCATTTGCTAATAAAATAGGTCATTATTGATATGTGTAAATTTTTAACATGAGGTTCTCACCATATATTCTAGCATAATTATCTCTATTTTACCAAATTGTAGGATCTTACGATTCTACGATTCGATCCCACCGATTCGATCCCACCGATTCGATGCTACCAACCCCTACGATCCAAAGTAGGATCCCGATCCTGATAACATTGATTGTTTGGTTTTTATACTTTTATAAATTCTATGATAAATGAAGTACTCCCTCAGTTCTAAAGATTATACTTGTATCTATTTTTTCATGGGAATTCCAGTAAGTAGAGTCTTAGAAGATTGCAAAGTATTTTT
This sequence comes from Beta corolliflora, assembly GCA_947648045.1. Lineage (NCBI taxonomy): Eukaryota > Viridiplantae > Streptophyta > Magnoliopsida > Caryophyllales > Amaranthaceae > Beta > Beta corolliflora. The sequence continues at coordinate 2,199,098 of CANSZD010003249.1, forward strand.
GTTTGAGCGCGTCTTGGGTGTAACATATTACATTAATGACTTATTGCGTAACATGCATAATGACTTATTGCGTAACATGCGTAATGACTTATTGCGTAACATGCGTAATGACATGAATTGTACAAATAATGACATGAATTGTACAAATAATGACATGAATTGTACAAATAATGACATGAATTGAATAAATAATGACATGAATCTAATATCATTATGTCAATTTATTTAATGTCATTTGAGTTCTTTTTACAAAAGAAGCAATAGTTTGTGAATTGTAACGACATAGATTATGGTGTAACGGTTACACCCAAGAATTTGTGTTATTGTTTACATGATTAAATATTACCGGAAAAAGTTATTTTCTAGAAAAGAGAATAGAAAATAATTGGTGAAATTTAAAAACATTAAATGTGTGACTAATTTGACCCTTGGTTTTGAATAAACAAAGGAAAAACTAATTTTAGCAAGCACTATAAAATACAACCTAAAAAGGAAACAAACACTATATTTAATATTTGTAAAGACTTTAAAAAAATTAAACAATCCCGAAATGGTCCCGGCGGGGCTCGAACCCGCGACCTTCGGCTCATAAGACCAACGCTCTAACCAACTGAGCTACGGGACCTTGATATTATACTTTTGCAGTTTAATTAATAAATCTAATTTAATGTTACTGATTTCTCGACTTTGGAAGAATTAAAAGTGTATGACGTATACAGGTGACAGGAGTCAGGACATCTGACAACAACTCTAATAAAGCCTCATCATTGTCTGCACCTCAAGTGTTTCAAATTTCCAGACTGGAAGAATGCTTTTTGTTATTTTCATGAAATATATCTTTATTTAATATATAAAGAAATTATCCTACCCCTGGGGTTTGTTAAACGTCGCCCCAAAATTACTTAAAATCGCCCCAAATTTATTTTTATAGACTATTTTACCCTTCCTCTTTTCCACACCACCCACCACCACCTGCCACCCCCTGCAACCACCCGCCATCACCTACCTCCCACCTGCCACCCACCACCTCCTCCTCCACCCACCTGGAAGCAGGCGAATTTTTTTTAGGCCGATGGGATGGAGCGAACGTCCGAGCCGGACGTTCGCCCATCGGCCCTAGGCCTAAAAAATTTCGCCCGCTTCCAGTGGTGGTGGGTGGTCTGTGGCGATGGGGTGGTGGTGGCAGGAGGTGGATGGTGGTGGCAGGAGGTGGATGGTGGTGGAGTGAGGTGGGTGGTGGTGGTGGTTTAGGGAAAAAGAAGGAAAAGGTTAGAGATGTAATTTCAACTTTTTTTGGGGCGATTTTAAGTACTTTTAGGGCGATTTTAAGTACTTTTAGGGCGATGAATAGAAGTTCAGCCCTTTTAGATGTCATATAGGGGAATATTGTGATATAACTTATAAGTACTTCCTCAGTACATTTTCGCCGTTGTAAAAAAAAAAAGGTACTTCCTCAGTTTTAAATATCTAACTAGTATTTTGGCCAGGGTGATGCCGCGTGTTAATTATAATTATCAAATATATTATTATTCATAAATTTCATAATTGATTTTATTAGCATTTTGTAATTTGCAGTCTAGTGCGAAATTGAAAAATGAACATTATGTCATGATAAGTTATTTCTTTAAAAAAAATTAAGGTATTATTAAGGATAAAAATAACAATTTCAATAGAATTAGAGTAAGAGAATGTTATTACCTTAAAAAAAGTGTAAGAGATCAAAAAGCTTTTCTATGTCTTTATAGTTACATATACTCATAAGACTTTATTATGTTTACTTTGAAACATTAAACATTGAAATTGTAGTGGATTGGTGGTTAAACTCTCACATTTCATTTCAAAGGTCATGTATTCGATTCCTAGTAGCTATCAAAGGAACGCCTTTTAATATATTTGTATAGATTGTTCTAGATCTCTACTGAATAAAAGTAAATTGACATTTTTACTTTATGTTTTATGGATTTTGAGCAAACGCAAAAAGGTCATCATATCCCCTCTTTCCAAGTGCACGTGCCTCTGGGTTGGGTCATGTGCGAGATCATCCCAAAGGTTATTCATCTTATCAAATAAAAAAAAAGTCATTATATCCTTTATTCTCTAAAGAACTGTTAGTGAATTTTTTTTGGATCCCCTAGTAAGATGAAGGACCCTGCCAGACCGGAACCTTTCACAAGTTAACCTGACATAGGTTTGCGGGCAGACACTTTGAGAGTGGGGGATGGTAAGAGAAACTCCTCTTCCAAAGTGCCCCTAGTGGGGACCGAACCTCCAACCTTGAGGTTGGAAAGTTATTTCCTTACCACTAGACCAAGCTTAGCTTAGTAGAACCGTTAGCTAAATAGCCTTACACTTTTTAAAAGTTTGCAACATTTTTTTTTATCTTTGCCGTACTCTGTATTCATATACTACTATTAACTTTGACCCGATCTTTTGATTAATAAGGGACAGGCAAAAATGAAAAGCGTATTGATTAAACGATACACGGGAATAGGGATGCTCAATATACTACACGTTTTTTTTGGCAGAACCATCGTTGGATAATCATGGTTACTTCTCTCATGCGTTTGAATGACTAAGGTCTCGTACAAGTCCAATCATAACTATTGCTCAATGCGTTCGTTGACCCTTCTACTAATCAAGAGCAATTATACTACATCAACTAATGGTTCAAACCACCTAAGGGCACAACCTTTAAATATATGTTAATTATGAATGTTCAATGTTCATCAGTATCTAAACAAGAAAAATTAATTCGATTATCAAACAGAAGAAAACTGATATTGGGATGAGCTCTCAAGTCTCAATCATATATTTCTCTTTCGCACGAATTCATTCTAGCTCTAATTCATATCTTGATCTCCATGTGACTGAACACAATTTTTAATATCAGGCTAACAAGAGAGTGGATACAGAAGAAAGCTAAAGCCAGTTCTCCTAATTCACTGGTTCAGATTACGGTCTCGTGTATGAACAAGGACCCATTGTTCTGTTTTTCTTCTCACGAGTACTTGAAATTGTTTGCAACACTGTCATTCGAATCATCTGGTGAAGGTAGCAAATTAGCAACCAACTTCAAGATACCAGTTTTCCTAAAACCATGTATTGGTTGTGAAGCATATTTATCTCTACCACATTGATGGAACATAAACTTGCTCTTTAAGATTTTGAGTCGCGCTTTCAGTTGGAAACCCCCTCACTGCGCCGATTGTCCACTGTGATATAATGCCTGCAGCAATAGCAAACCGAAGCTGCCTCTCCAAAACATCCTGATCTTCATACATCTCAGGGTGGCTAGTAAGTTTTCTCATAATACCAGCCACAACTGCATCCCCAGATCCAGTTCTATCGCATGTGAACGGAGTTATTAACACATCTTCAGTCCCAATCACAACACCGTCAAAAGAAGGGGTATAGTAATGAATCCTAAAGGTTCCATCTGTGACAAACAAAAACTTTAGCCCATCATGCCACAATGGAGATATCTCTTCACGTGTGTAGTGGTAGTAATCCCTCCTATTTTTACTTTGTTCATAACTTTCAGCATAGTACTGAGGACGGTAATTTCTTCTCTTCTCATAATGGTCTTCGTCTAAAAGGAACTCCAGCTCTTGCCTGCTTACCTCAATGATATTGGCTTCCTCCCAAGCTTGCTTGATAACTTCTCTTGTCTCATCACGTGATTTCCACAAGGGTAACGGAAGATTCGGATCAAAAAACACAAGACCTCCGAAAAATTTGGATATTTTAATAGCTTTGAATAGGGATAAGTGCATACAAGGCGATGTCAAGACTTCTGAATTGAAGTGGAAGATCCTAGCCTGTTGATACATCAAATAACCAAAAATTAAGTAAAAGGAATCAGCAAAATTATAACTGAGAAGATTTAACAACAAGAAAAATAAAGACGGAGAAAAAATAGAAGTAATTCTGCCATATATTTCCTTGGAACAATTGACTGTTACACAGGTAGTAAAAACCATGGCAACTAATTTTCCTAAATCATGTGTTATAGTTCATCCAGTGTAGCTATCTGAATTTCCTTCTAGATATAAACTGTCACTTTGCACATGGCAAAATAGGAAATGTATCTTGCTATACTTGTATCATGAAAGCAATCAATAATTCTCGATGATTCAACAGACTAGAGAATCTACATACAACAAATTCCAACAACAATTACTAGTTTACTACCCACCCAAAAGATCACGCAGGTATACCGTACAGCGTACACCTCGGAGTACATAGCTCTAAGTATTCCCAACAGGCATAGTACACCCGGTTCACCGGGGCTTAGCTCCGACTACATCCGGATCGACCCGTGTCGCACACCTGCTTTGGGTGGGTGAGTCTTCCAACAAGAGTTTCTGCATACGGTGAGACTCGAACCCGAGACCTCCCTTAAGCGACATCAAGCTGCTTACCACTTGAGCCAACTCTTGTTGGTAAGTATTCCCAACACAATCTCGATATTTTATTCATTTTCCACTAATGAGACCCACTTAAATCTATACTAATATATTAAAAGGTGTTCCTATCAAAGGAACGGTGTCACGTGGCACTATTCACCATATATGCGCAATGTAGCTTCGCCACGTCATCTTATGTGCCATGTAGATTGTAACGTCATCTCACAAAATAAATATTGTTTGCCACTAGATTTGAACATACAACCTCTTGCAAAGAGAAGTTTGTTCTTACCATCTCAACCAACTTTTTTTAGTGCTTCATAAATCCACATAATGTTATATATTCATTGCAAACATAAAGTAAATTAAAAGTTAGATTTTTTTAAAAATTAATTTTTACAAGAGTGGAAAAAATACATATCAATTGTGAAGAAGAAAAAAGGTAACACCCGGGGCGATGCCCGGGCCAACACACTAGTTAAATGAATTAAAACTGAGATTGTGAGTTAAGTGTATTGGACTAATTGGAGTATATAGCTCTATGTATTCAAAGAGTACCTTATAATTTACTAAAATCATACACAATTTTGGACTTCAACAATCCTGAGAACATATAAATAAACATATTACGCATAGCGAAAAATTATAAAAAGTTGATACTTATTATGAAAATGTTCTGGAACTGAAACAAAAACAGATGATGCACAATGTAAGTTTGTAACCTTACCCTTATGATCCAACTCTCTCACAAAAAACTACAATTTGTAAAATAAATTGCTTAAAAAATGCAACAAACTTCAACCTACATTAATGCTAAGTTCCACATACACATAATCAATACATTGAATTATCAACACACGAAACAATTTTTTTACAAAAAAAAAACAAGCAAAATTACCTCTTTAAGCACAGCTAAATTCAATTCAGTTGCAACCAAAGAATCTTCAGCAGCTTCTTTAACTAACTCCATTTTCATCTTCCCATCATCACTAAACTTAATCTTCATAAAAGTACAACCAGTTTTCACATTAGAATCAAACTTCACACCCCTTGTTTGCACTTTCTCTTTATTCATCATATAAACCAAATCCTCCCCAAAATCATCATCTCCAACTTTTCCCATAAATGCCGCTCTCCCGCCCAATCGAACGTGCGCAATCGCCACATTCGATGCCGGGCCACCGGGTGCCCGCCCAAATTCAGGTGGGTTCCACTGCATCATTTTCCACCCGGAGTAAATATCAGGGTGCATTTGCTGCTCTGAAACTCTCACTGTTGGCAAAAATTCCTTTTGAATTGCACCAAAACAGCATATTAGCGGCGGTTCTAAGTAAGGAAAATCCATCCCATCATCGAAATCGTTAATTTCATCCAAATTTAAGGTCGACCCATTTGTAGATTGGGTATTTTGGAATGACCCATCTGAATTTTTAGCTGTTTTTTGAGGAGAGAGAGTGGTGGGTTTTTTGCTTCCCTTTTTTGGTCTACCACGGCGTTTTGGAGGTTCTTGGATGTTATTTTGTGGGTTGTTGAGAGTTGTTGCTTTGATTTTGGAAGAGGTTGAAATTGCTGAGAAAATGGGAGGGAAAAGTGAGGAGGGTTTATAGGAGAGAGAGAAAGAAGAGGGAGTTGGTGAAAGGAGATGAATTGCCATGGATGGTTTAGGGTTTATGCCATTGTTGAAGTGATATTAGCTTGGGGATTAGACACTGGCTACTGAGCTACTGAGGAGAGGAAGATTGTGTTTGGCAACACTAGGTGAAGATGCATTCATGAGAAGGTTTTACGAAAATGTTTCAACACATAATTTTTTTCTAACATGGTATAGTTGCAGTCCGTCGATGGTGCGCACGAGTGTAGGAATAGGATGGTGCGCACCATCCAAAACGCACTAAAAAACAAACAAAACGCGGAAAACTGAAAACAAAAAATAACTCAATGAACATCTTCAATATTCCACTGAACAGTTAAAAATTTACCACATGGGAACCTTTTTTGAATCAACAATATGTTAATGCAGTGAACATCTGTTCATCTCCAGTGAACATATAAGTATTGACAACATAAATATTTATCACAATGAACATATAAGTAATTTGAAAGAACATTTTGAAGACTTGGATGAACAAACTAACATTTGAATCAACAATATGTTAATGAAGTGAGAAATGAACAATAGTAAATCCCACAAATGTTTATTCCAAAATTGCAAATGTCCATTGAAAATTAGCGTGTGTTCATTAGACTACAATGTCCATTGGACTCTTGATGTTTATTAGTTTACATGAACAATAGTAAATCCCACAAATGTTTATTCCAAAATTGCAAATGTCCATTGAAAATTAGCGTGTGTTCATTAGATTACAATGTCCATTGGAATAATCTTTTATTTATTGGTTTCAACGCATAGGGTGAAAAATTTGAGGAAAGAGAAATTGAGGTGGGTCCCACAAATGTTCATTGGAAAACTGCAGATGTTCATTGCAGACCGTTTAAACGCTGCGTTTTGAAGTGTGCGCACAAGAAGCACCATACTTCCGTGCGTACCTTCGAATTTTCGGTATAGTTGAGCGGTCTAATTTTAATACTTCATCCGTTTAGAAATAGTTGCACCATTTGTATAGTGTTTACTATTCACATTTTACATTTTGATTAACTTTAGTGATTTATATTTTAGGAAAAACATAGTCATATGAGATCTTGTTAGATTCGTCTCAATGTATATTTTTTTAATATCAACTTTTTATAATTTCTACTTATTGATAATTAGAGATATTAATATTTGAAATAATGCATTGACAAGTGTGAAAACATGAAATGGTGCGACTATTTCTAAACGGAGGAAGTATATGATAACACAAATCCAAGTCTACATCCTCCTAACAAGCTTATATCATTTCACTTTAATCGAACACTATCACTTTATCACTAGACATCTCGCACCAACCTAATCGTCTGTTATCTTCTCCTTTCTTTGTTTAGCTTTGAATCTCGAACTACATAAAATTTTAAAAAATAATTCGACAGTCCTACCGAATGGATTAAGTTAGTCACTATATGGATTAAAGAATGTGATTGTTGAATGGATTAAACTGATCACTAATTAGATTAAACAGGTTCATTCTCTTCTTAATAATAGGCTTGAGCTGTTACATAATTTTAAATTAAAAGTAGGTGGTCTTTTATAAGATTAAGTAACCTTTCTATTATTTCTCTCTTTTGATAGGAACCTCAACAATAATAAAGATTCATCACTCCCACAGGCCACAGGCCACAGTCTTAGTTGAGACACCATATTGCACTAGTTACAATAAAAAAACCCGGTACTAACTATTAACAATAAATAAAGAAGTCAAGTAAATGTATTAAAATTTTAGCTTTATGTCGGTCAAACGATATCAATAAACATTGACAATGAAAGTACCTTATTTTCATTTTTTCTTAGGTTGGTCAAGTTGTACCTTAGTATATTGTATACCTATGTTGCACGAAAACATAAATCGAATACATGGAAACGTGAAACGAGAGTTTATAAAATGACATTATGTCCATGAGTAAGTTTCCTTCCATTTTTTTTAAATGCGTAAATGTCCATAAGTGAAACAAACAAGTGATTTCAACAAAGGTAGCCATTAACTTGTGTTTCTTCGAATTTTGTGGTTTATCCTAACTTTTTAAAGTTTTTGCACAATGCCAACATACCTATTTTAACACACAATACATCCGTCATGTGTAACCTAATGGAACTAATCTGAATTATACATATTTTAACCTTGGAACGAATATGTAAATTACGATTGTATGGTTACTTCACTCGTGCGTTTAAAGGAGCTAAGTCGGGTGCAAGTCCAATCATAACTATTGCTTAGTGCCTAATTGACCCATCTACTAGACAAGAGCAATTATACTACACCAACCAAACGCAATTGTGGTAAATAATTTGTTTTAAATCACTGCACATAGATTAGCTGTAGTACAATATCCTTCGCTTGTTCATAGTCATTCCAGACACTAAGAAGAACAAGCAAGGAGAAAAGAGGGAAAAGTTAAAACAGATCCAATTGTATATACTACATACTTACATAGAGGCCAAAACTAAAATAAGATAATGCCATTCAAAGGTGCGTTACTTTCACATAAAAAGTTTTTAGGGCTCTTAAGTCCAATCAATTACAAATATTAGGTGAAATTAGAAGTGATCAGAACTATTTAATTCAGGTGAAGAAACCCATTCTTAATGACCTCGGACAAAATGTAATTTGATCATTAATTTCCATTGGAACATCTTTTTGGAAAATGTATTCAGATCACGTACAAAAAAAAACCAAAATGAAAAAGCCATTCAAAACAAAAGTCTCCTCTCCTTTGTGTAAGAATTTCCTTTTTCTTTTTCTCCCAGCAAAGGGGGTTTACAGACTTTACAGTGCTACTTTCTTCTGATACAAGATTAGAAACATTCATCAGCAGATAAATTTCTATATTCATCTCCTCTTCAATCCCCTACAAATTTTCTGTCCCTCGACCGCAATCCTCATCATCTGTATCCAGGTTGGAGAAAATCTACATAGAGTTTCTCATCTAAATGCAATATACCTACACTTACACTTGCGGAAAATATACCATCCCAATGCTTATCATGGGGGTCACCAAGTATAAGATCTCTAATATGCACTACCTAGTCAAAGTACCAATTGGACCAGGCCCTTGGTACTGATAATAATGTGGAGCAGCCTCCACTAACCATGAAGGATCTATTGTCACGACATTACGCATGTATCGGCGATCAGTTGAGACAAGAGAATGGTATACAACCCACTTTGGGTTGACTCTGCAAGCAGACAGTATTAAGGTTTAAGCATTTAGAAAACACACAAAAGAAGTAACAGCATACATTAATTAATCACAAAAAACTCAACCACTATCAGAAACTATGTAACTGACGATTATCACCCCTCATCTCAATCAAATATGTCAAAAAATAAATGGTTGGGCGGAGGATAAACCATAAATGTCGCATACAGTTGCAAGAAAGATATGAACTTGGTCTCAAAATCAGCCACCTACAGCAACTGGGATATCCACGAATTCATATGAAACTACCAATGTCATGATTTGTCAAGCACTCTACGAGGTCAGCACTGTTGGAATGGGGGTGAACTTTGGCTACCAAATACCTATCATGCAACTGTGCAAGCAGATGTTACCATTCCCCTCTGCCTTCTTTTTCTATTATTGCTTATTACTCTCTCAGTCCCAAGTTACACTCTCCCAATCTATGACATAGATATTAAGAATGGTCATGAGACTAGAGCATTTTCCCCACTACATGTTTGCCCTTACAAGAATCATATACCACCTCAAAATTCAGTTATTTGCATATTTGAGAATATATATAGCTTCATGTTGGAAAGGAAAGACGGACTTCTGTTTGGATTAATTCAATACAGTAATAAGAACATCTATCTGATGGAGATTTTAATAGTAAATATTTTTCATGACATGCTAAGGTAATAAAACAGATACTGCTATTATAACCGTCTTAAACCAATGCACTTGCATCATTGGCTCATCGCACTCTAGACAACAATAATATTACTGAAACACTAACAGCCAAAAAGCAACAATTTTTTTTTTTCACAAACCTGAACAAAACAGATGAAGGATGGATATAAACGTCCTGAGAAGTCCTGATGGTCTTGTATTTCCCTTCATGGCTGTATGGCTACAATAAATATCCGACAATGATATTGTGAGAAACTTAATCTTAACACCATTTTCAGTGTTTCCCAGTAAGAATTTGTCCAAAAGTCTTTCAGAGGATCATGTTTCACTTACTTCCAACTGACAAGCATTGGCAAAAAATCCAGCAGTTATTGCCTTCCTTACGTCCTGCAAGTTGTGTATGCAGTCATGATTCAGGGTTCTCTTGCATATAGTGCAAAATCACTAATAGTTGCAAGTAGCTTGGAAATGATGACAATGCTCTTTGTTTCAACTTAGTGTCTGTTATCTTCAACTCAATTTTACTGAACTTGTCTAAACTTTACTTTTCTGAACTGTTTATTTTTTCTGAAAACAAGTTAAAGAGAACAGACCCTTGGTGGTTACAGGTTTGAAGATGTTATAAAGACTGTGATCATGTATTAAGAATCAAACTACTCTGAAGAAAGCAGGAATACCAACAGAGGAAGATATGTCACAATCACAACCACATTCTGTTAGACACATTATATTTCAAAATCTCACTATTTAAGCTCAACTTTTTTATTTCTCTGTTAAAATCTCTAGCTCTGAGCCAAAACATGTAGTCAAAAGTTCCCCATTAGCTAGCTAAAATAGGTTATACATATGTGGGAAACAGAAGGATGCAATAAATCAAATGAAATTCATCAGTACAATCAATCAAATCAAATTCGTCATAAAGTAGTTTGCCCTTACTAAAGCAGAATAGCAACTAAGATTCTATTTGCTGGACCCAAACTTCATCAGAATACTAGACCCAGCTTAATAGTTAAATGGAAAGAAATAGAGATCGACGTAAAACCAATTATTAGATAGCGCAGGCTGAATCTGTTCAACTTGATGTACTATTAGATAGCGCTAAATATGACCTCAATGTTAACCTTGGCTGCCAGCCAGCCACATGAAAGATAAAGGAGGTAGATGCAAAAACCAAATGAGGGAAGCAAGGGTTCCACTGCTTTACTTGATAAAACTTCGAATACGGCTTAGACCCCGTTTGATATTTGCAAAAAAAGAGAAAATAGAGGTAGATGTGAAACCAGTTGACAGGGTTGGCTGGAGAAGTGTTTTACTTGGTGCACAGTGTACATATAACTCACAATGGATTTTGGTCCTTCACTAGATGTGAACTTGCAAGTCTGCAGTGAAGCACTAACTAGTAGTAACTACTTTCACAGGAAAATCCAATTGAATAACTGAATTTGAAACATTCAGGTGACCAAAAGCTAGAGATTGAGTCTTGCTGTATAAAAAGAAGATTTTGTGAATACCTGTATGTCTCTGTCACAAGATTTTAAGACTATGCCTAGCCGTTTTGCCGTTCTTTTGAGTTGTTCCCTAGTCTCAAGAACTTTTTTCTGCCAAGGGTACAATTCCACAGAAATAGACAGTTAAACTAACTTAAAAGTTGAAGAATTCTAAAGATAAAAACTTGAACTTATATTACATTAAAGAGAGTAATCGTAAGAAGAGGTAACAAAGATGAGTAAGTTGTACTTACCATAGCATGATAGTTTATAAAGTTCTTGTGACACCATTTTGATGATTTACCAGACTGCAGAAATCCTTTGTACACATTTAGAAAAGTTACATGGTCACCCTGCAAAGCACCAAACTCAACAATCAACATGGCAGCTCAAATTTTCTACAACTTAATTTTAAGATGGTGTTGAATAAGATATTTCCTCCCTCATGCCTTGCTATATGCTAATGCTTCTATCCAATTACCTATGATCCCTGCACAATCTTTTCCCCACTCTTCATTGTTCTGCTATTATAAAATTTTAATCCCAACTGATGGATCATGTCCTTTACCACTCCAACAGTTGATTGAAAGGTCATAGATTGGTCAATCACAGCCAGAAGGCCATGTTAAAGTCATTTACATATCCTCATTGTCAAACCAGTTTGGAGGGTCATACATTTTATCGGACCAAACAGATACCAAATACACTTGTGAACTTATTTTGTATTTTGGCATCCAAAGGCCACCTCAATTTCAACATCTGGAAATGGCACATGTACCGAGAAGGATAGAGTGTGAAACATGGCCCATGTGATTAATAATGAAGTAAGACTTTGATGTGTAAAACTTACCGAAAAAAAAATGTTGGAAGTATTTGGAAACATCCCAAAAATGAATATGTTATATGTATTAAGCAACACAGCTAGTACTTCAGCAACAATTACTTTAAGAATACACGGTAGAGTTTTTGAAAGAAAATTATCTACAGTTTGTTTGAATTGCCATATGGCTATATTAGAATAATTCATTTAATCATATTGATAAATTATTACAAAAATTAGCTAACATATGGTATTTTAAAACATCATCAAAAGGACATTTTAAATAAATCTCACCATGTATTAATATTGTAAAAAGCTCATTTAGCCATATATTATGAGCTTCTTTTCACCGAATTCAAATCTTTTTCATGTCTCCTTATACATATATTTAGTAATCCTCTTTAAATCTATCACTTTACCAATTATTTCTCCTTAATATACTCTACTCGAATAAACTAATATCAATAATAATAATAAATAAACAAATGAACAACAAATAATTTATTAAAAGTAGACTTTTGACAAGAAAAAAGGAACATATTTAACATTTAACTTTTTGAAATAGAAATAAATTTTTTTGGGTCACCTCAATTACGTCGTGCTTATATTAAGCATCTAAAAAGAACTCCTCTAAAATAAACAACTTTCTTTAACAGAAGATCATACACCAACCATGTACTTTTCTCCCAATTCTTAATCTTTTTTCTTACTTCTGTCCCCAACACTACTGAATTTACACAGCCGAGCTAGGGAGCACTTGCATCCCTTTTTGATAAATAACATCAAGTTCAACGCTTTACTTAGTGGAAAAAAATTTATGCTTGTAATTCTACTCTCCCAATATGGATTTTGAGAAGAACAGTCGAGCAGGAGGAGTCATGTGCATGATGAAATTAGAGGAGGTTGGAGATAACACTTACATGGAAGAGACCGATGAGATTAAGGCAATTGGCATATAGGGAAAATAGACTAGGGAGCATGCTAGGAAAGGGCTGGAGTCTGTAGAAAGCTATAACGAGAAAATGACTCATGGGGAGAATCATTACTTACACCCCGAGATCAAGGCTTATACCATAGTGAAGACATTGCCCCAAAGTGAACCATGGATTGCTTTTAAGAATGTGTATTGGGAGCATCGCATATTGTATCTTGTTAATGTTTTCGTCCAAGGTACAAGAAGGAGACTTGAGGATGTAGACAAAAGGGAGATAAGGTGGGAACTCAAGGTGGACAACGTTATGGCTGAAATTGAGATAACTATTAATGAAAAGGCTGAAAGACGTCAATTACTTCTGACTGGCGATAATTAATCATTGGGGTGAGATGAGGGCTAGATTGCAGACTCAAGAGGAGAGGAGAAGAGTGGAGAAGAAAACAAATGCCTATCAAAAGCAATATAGCTCAAGGAGGTCTTATGAGGCGAGGACCGGAAGGTCCAGCTACCCATGTCACCTACAGAGTAAATTAAAGTATACATAATTGTTAATAGAAGGCGATTAAACATACATGTACAGCTAGACCTTAACCAGTTGCAAAATTCAAAATTGAAGAATATTCATAGAATGATCTTCATCCTGGAGATTTGAATAATTAAAAATTAAAACAATAAATGCAGATAATCACAAGAATTTTGGTAATATTACATCACCACCTATCACATCAGATAACACTCAGCAATTAGAAAATAAGCAAAAAAGACAACTAAGATCACACAAACATCCAAACAGAATAACAATTGATATTATACTGTCTAAAAAAATAAACAATCATCAACAGCTGATCTCATGAAAACCTCGAAAATGGAAGAATATCAATATGGAAAATTGAAGACCCCAACCTAATATAGGAGAGGACAGGGCAAAACTACTAGAGAACATGAACTCTAGGTTGTTATCCATCTTAGAAGCTCAGCAACAAGGGAAAAATGATGAAGAAAGCAAGTTCTATAAGCATTTGGCAGTGGGTAAGCCGGTAATCTATATCGGATCGATGGATCCCGTAATTTGAAACTGGATATCTAACATGGAGAAATTGTTGGATTGTGTGAACTGTTAAGGGATAGGTTGGCCTCATTCTACTTAAAGGGTGTTAAGAATATGGCTCCGGAACCAGACTTCACTTGGGATAAGTTTATAGAAAGGTTGAGAGAAAGGTATTAAGTGCCCTCATTGCAAAGAAAGATGGAGAATGAGTTCTTCTTCCTTTGCTAAGGGGTGATGTCTATCATTGACTATGCTGCGAAAGTTATCGAGTTGCCCCGCTTTGCACGGGACATTGTGAGAACGGATAAGTAAAAGATGACGAGATTTTTTGAGGGGTTACATTACATGTAGCAAAGGTGAGTAGGACACTACTTTACTTTTCAAGAGCTATATGATCGAGCTTTGGAAAAAGAAATAATTGATCTAAGAGAACAAGAAGTCACCAAAGGAGTGGTGGCAAGGATGGAGAAGGTGGGAGTAAGAAGCCAGCTGGAGGGATACACTAGGACCTTTGTGCCTTGAACAACGTGTACACTGGACCTTTGTGCCTTGAACAACGTGAACAACTTCTTTCCATCCATCACAAGACCGAGACACGAAGTGCGGGAAATGTTGAATGTCCCATGGGGGAAACAAAATGCGCAAGGAGATATGTTGCTTCCTGAGCCAAAAAAAAACATATGCTAACGGACTGCCGCGAAAAGGATGTAAGAGGGTTTATGGAAGGTCAGGTAGTGGAGTAGGAAATGCAAGAGGGATCGTGAAGGAATTCGGAGGTTTGGAAATGCAAATCAAGGCCATGAAGGAGGTCGCAGAAGTTTTAGGGGGAATCAAGGCTGAGGGTGCTGAGGCGGCTATAATGGAGGCGAAGGCCTAATGCAACAAAGGATATTCTCTATTCAAGCAGAAGGAGTCGCGGAGCCTGACACCAACGCAGAAGAAGGTGCTAGCAATGATTGTTTACAGAAAGAAGTAGAATAACTCCCTCAAATTGGAGGTCAAAGTCCATCAGGTAAGCTGATTTTTCGAAAAAGAAAATGAGGCTGATTTGGGATTTTGTAACTTGTTATGGAAAACTTAACAACTTTTATTTGGGCTATTAAGTCCGAAAATCTTAAGTTAAAAGAAGAAGAAGCTTGAATTAGTGATAAGGAAAAACAAGGTACACAACCCTTGAACTATTTCTGGACATGAAGGATTACACAAATGTAGACCTCATTTCCAATTTCCCTTCTATACAATCAGTTAACAGGAGTCCTACAAAAGGAGAGAAAAGGTTGTCTACATCTATAGAAATACTAAACTTTTCTTCCCTCTTTTGTTAGATGGCAAGGAGTAAAAGAAGGTACAACCATACAAGTCCATTTACTAAGGTCTAAGCTATCCGCAATGATCCAAATCATAATACCAAACAACTAGTGCCATCTTTTCTCTCGCAGATGGCATCCTCCAACTACAATGCTAGTAGTAGATCAACAATATCTCAAACAGCAGGAAAGTGAATTTTAGTAGGTCCAGCATCTGTTTTGCCTTGTTAACATGGTACACCAAGGGTTCAATAGGAAAAACAGAAATACAGAGGGAGTAAGAGATTTCATAGTAACATGCCTCAGCAGCAGCAAAACGGAGCTTGGCTTCATCCAGCTGCTTTTTTGCTCCTTTGACAGAGATCCAGATTGACTGCACATGATCATAAAATTCAAAAGGTACTCAACACAATACTTTATCAATTGTCTAAACGTATGAAGCAAACAACAAAACTATCTGAATTCCTACTTAATATTGTCCAAGTCATAAGAAAGAGGGGGTGATGTGATCTTTTTAAGCGATTCCGTTTAAAAGCATATACTCAGAAACAAGCATGTTCTTAACTTTGCTTGTAAAGACAGACCCAGTTAATACGTGTTTCAAAGCGTTCTTGCAAAGGTGTAGGTGCAAAAGTGAAGACATTATTCTGCAACAAATTGTAAGAGTATGGTCGAGTACAAGTGTACGTCAGACCTTCCAAATCCAAGTGTTGCAACTTACAAGAGCCTTTTGAAATTTGGCTCAAAAATGCAACCCCCAATCCTCCAACAGATTGCCCTATCCCCATTATTCTGAAAAGGTATAAACCTTTCCGAATGACTTGACATAATCACTGAAAACTGGCAATTGACCACTGTGCCTAAATGAACAGCCTTATATGCTCCAATCCCCCCACAATTGACTTAGTGGGCATTGAAACCCCATGTGCACCAACCCAAAGAGAAGAAACAATAAGAAATTAAGAATACACCTACTTCATGTAAAATAACGACTAGATTAACATTAGGCACTTTAGGAATGTGGGAACCTTAGGAAGGGGGAGAATTATACCTGTACAGAAAGAATCGCTCCTATAGTAAGCATCTCCTCTGAACACCCTAATTCACTAGATGCAAGTATAGCTTTTGAGAGCATAGGATCCTGTATATTGAGGGAAACAAAAGCACAAAAAAGAGCATGGATGAGAAGTTCAGTGGAAAAGAACGTAAGATAATTATCGCCTTTTCCCAAGCACATGATGTTTTACCTGAAAATAACAATCTCTAGCTACAAATGATTTAGTCAGTAGAACCATCAGGAAAATGGGTCCCTCAAAGAGATCATCCATTGCAAGTACCTAATCGGAAAATGATGTCTACTCGCTTGTACCATCTTTTAGCTAAACAATAATCTGAGTCCTTACATTACCATATACTCCATTCGGTTTTAAAAATTGGGATATTTCGCCTATTAATGTTTTTTTTCTAAATTGGGACATTTAACTCATTTCAACTCCACTTGTGAGTGTCACTTGTGGCATTCATTGGCGGTCCCAAGCACGGGTAAAGGAGGAGGATTGGGTTAGGTCTATGGGGGCCTGCACAATAACTAGTGACATATTATGACACCAATGGACATAAGAATTATGGGGGCGTCCCCTTCTCAGCGACGCGCTTCACTTCCTTTTAGGCTCGGATGTAGTGAAAAATATGCAAGGGTTGCTAGGTCGTCGGCCAGAAGAGTCACGTCATCCCAATACCTCCGAGTGATGTCAAATAGGTTACATGGACAATAAGCCGGTAAATAAGTTAAAAACCGATGTAAAATGGAATTTTTTTTTGGGAATATAAAGGGAAATCATTCTACCTTGTATAGAACATACTTCTTCCATTTCTTAATACTTGCAACCGTTCGATTTTTCCACTATTCATTTGGTACCTTTGATTTGACATTAACTTTTTTATTGTAAAAAAATATTCTATTAAGTTTTAATGTTGTTTGATTAGTGACCAGTGTCACCAGTCTCTATACATATATCCCAAATATCAGTCCTTTCATAATTTTTACTAATGGATAATTAAAGACATTTCAAAGATGTGCGTTGGCATGAGTGAAGGTCAAACAATTACAACTTTGTAAGTATTGAGAAACAGAAGAAGTATTATAAAACAACAAAGATTCTGATTCTACCTCTATTCTAAACTGACTATGAGACATAACTAGTAGATGCACAATTCACTTACAAGTCTTTATTTCAACTAGTGCATTTTTCAGAAGATCTCCCACATTGGTCCAATTTAATAAACTTAAAAGTATTTCATAGTGTCTTATCAAGTTTGATAGTCACTTCGAAACACATAAAACACACACTGACTTTTAGGCTTGTCCTAATGAACTCCTAATTAATATAAAGTCATGGCATAAACGTACCAGTGGAATCTCAGCAAGTCGGAAGCCAGTAGGTGAAGTGAGCTTCGCATCGTCATCAAGAACACCTAGGGAGTACAATACTTCAAGAGCTCTAATCATAGCTTCTGGTGACGGTGATGCAGGCCAATCAAATCCCAGAATCTTATCAATTCCTAGAGCCTTTAACTGCTTATATTGTGAAAACATCAGTGCCCAAAGAGATAAGATATTGAAAATGAGGTGATAGTAGGACAAAGATAAATACCCAGTACCAAAAAGAAGACCAAGAAATTTTTGACCAAGCATGAAGAAAACACGTATACTTAAACAATGTTTACCTGAATATCTCAAAATAACTACAGATACAACCCTTCAAACGAGGGAGAAACTTTTACATTCCATATAAAGATTGCATCACATAAGGAAAACAGAGACAAGTAATTTAACACCAAAAGAACAACGAAATGAAGGTAACAAGGTAATTGGCAAGCTGATTGGAATATAATAAATACCAAATAACGTATAATCTCTAAATTGTGGTTAGAATATGTGCTACACCAATTATTTTTCTGTAGTTCATGGTTTTGGCTAATGAGATCCGATTCTGCGTAACAAGATGTGTCATAGATATTAGAAACATTGCATGCTGAGCACGGAAGGAATGTAGCCTTCAAATTTGAATCTATTATAAGTAAAAAAAAGATCCTATTTCTGCCCCAAGCTAGCTCCAGAAACAGGAAACGATGATAAATATTTATAATAAAATGTTACTTTGACTATCACTACATCCATAACCTGCAAATTGTTACGATACATTAGTCAAAAGAAGGGGGCTGGGGAAGGAGGGGGGAGATACAATACTGCTCCCCTTTCCCTTATTTCATGTCCACTAGACTTATATGCACCCGATGCGTGCGAAAACATGTAGAAAATTATATTAATTGCTGATTACATCTAACAAATCAGGGATTTTATAATTTTTAATCAATTTATCGCACTAAATTAGGGAATTTTAAATTTTTCAAAAATTTAGTTGAGAGGGAAGTAACTGAGTGTGTTGTAAATTTTTACTGTTTTCTTTTTGTTGTGCCTTTTTTTTTATCTTTTTTAATTAATTAGGTAGTTACATCCTTTTTTTTTACTTTTTCTATTTTTTCGTATCCCACCCTTGTTGTCATATATAATAGAGATAATTGAAATTCATTGGTAGAGAGCATCATTTGACCTCAAAATCCAAAGTCGTGGATTTCTAATGTGATTCATCTATAGCTTCTTCGAGTAAATTACTCCGGAGAGGTAGTTATGGATTTCTTTCTTTATTTTTTTGACATTTTACTTTCTTCCCACCTATATTCCCTTGATGACATGTTGGGTTAGTGGTCATAACTCATAAAAGGTGGTAATGCATATTAGGTTAAATTTGTAAAGAGAATTCTCATATCAATATCCATGGTAATGCTACTTTATATTGAACATCTACTTTGTTCTTAAATGTTATTACCATCCCTTACCACTTAGGAAGGTGGTGTTGAGTTGTAATGCAAATTTATGAAGGAAAATCACATGTTTTGAGATGAAATTTCGTTACCATGGATAATGGCATGAGATTTTCTAACAAAACTACACTAGAATTCATTAATTTTAGTCCTTTGCCATTATTTAGTGTTGCCTACCAAACGGGTTGTAAGTAATTAACTTATGAGGAGAGAGGTACTATTAAGGAAGGAGATAGGTAGCCCATGATACATGTTAAATATTGAAAATTTAAAACAGTGTAAATCATTAAAACATGGGAAAAAGCGAAATATATGCTATGCTCTGCATGCCATAAAAAAGTTCCCTTGTGGTCAAAGTTAAATGATTTGGACCATTATTTTCTCAGAGGTTATAATAATTTCAATACTAAAAAAATACTACAGTTAGGTTTGTCTTCAGAAGTACTTGCAATAAGTATTTTTTTATAAACATTACTAGTATTTAATTAGACAAAGATATGGTCAAACTCCATTCTTAGATATTACACGTCAAACGAGGCTTCCATTGTATAGCACAACTGGAATGACAAAAAAAGAACCTATGGATATTCCAGAATCTTAATGACAGAAAGATTTGCAAATTACAAAACCCTTACTTGTATAACGCAAGAGACAAGGTTTGACCTCTGTATCTCAGGAATCCCCTCAGCTGACATTTCATTAACATAGTACTCCTCTGTGTATAGCCTGAGTAGATGAAGAAGGGGAAAAGAGAGAACATTATTAGAGTTTATAATTCTGACAAGTACCAGGAGAACTCTGTGCTTAGCTAATCTATAAAGCCAGAGTATTGAAAACCTTGTCAGTACTTAGTAGTTGTTAAAACTATAGAACAATTAAAGAATGTGTCAATAACTATCCAGTGATACAACACTAGTCTCTCTTTCTTTGTCATAAAAATAAATTTCATCCCAAGTTCACTAGATTCCTAATATAGTATCTATCTTATGTCTAAGAAAAAAGTTTCATCAAGTTCTTATTTCCCTCCATCAGAGAAATGTCTTCCCAAAGATGAAAATAGTTTCAGATATGTGAAATTAGGTGCAAATGTGGCTTAATCAATGGGCTGGTGGACGCAGAGGATTTGGCCTTCAGAGGTAAGTACACTTCATTTTTCTCTTTATTCTTTTCTTTTCTTTGGGTGAAGGTAGGGTGTTCTTCAGATTTGTCATTTCTCTAATACAAAGGATTCGACATTCAGAAATCACTAGGGGAGTTGGTTGACAAAGCGGATTTTTTTGTCTATTTATCATTCCACGCTCCATTGATCTGTCCAACATTTTACCTCCAGTCTTTCATTACAAATTCCCATTTTTTTAATGAATAGTTACTGAATTCTATTGAAGGTGATGGCTTTTCAAAAAATAATCTTAGATTTTTTTTAACATAGAACTACTACCATGTGGAAACCATAATATAAGATGTCCTTCAATAACAAGGTCAAATTATTTAGAGCAATCAGAATTATGTCCCTAAGAGAGAGCAGGGGAGAAGAAAAGAGAGTCCACCATAGAACTCAGGATGTAAAGTCCTTGGCCACCCCTCAAAGCAAGGGAACTGAATTGCTCTAAAGTGAAATAATAAACTTACAACAAAAACAAGAATACTAAATCATTTTTATGCAGGAGAAATACATGTTAACAAGTTCAGTAAGAAAAAATGACCACACTAACACCACTCACATGCCATTGAAAAAGTGTCAAGAATGAAAAGATAGTACCTGTAACACTTCCCAGGTCTCACTCTTCCAGCCCTACCTGCCCTTTGTCTTGCAGAAGCCTTTGATATGGGTGCCACCACCAAATTCTCAATGTCTGATATCTATACGATACAGATGACACAACCACCTTAGATAAAATAAAATAATCATAATAATTATAAGGAAAAACTGCCCATGCCTACCTTTTATATACACTCTTGTTCAAATAACTACTTTCTATTAAAAAAAAAATTATATTATTACCGTTTGTTTACCAAAACCTAATAAATCACTACCACTTATCAATTCCATCCAAAAATCCTTTTGGTGGGAGACCCATTAACTAAATTCTGATCTTTTTCCCTCTTTTCCTTTGTTAGTCCCCTCGATACTGCATCAAAAACAGTCATTTCTTTTTGCCTTTAATTCATCCCATATTCAATTCTTTTCCCCAATTCTCTGAAAAAGAAAATGCCTGAAGAGGCATGCAATACATTTCCTTAACTATTGGTGAAAAACGACACCCCAACACAACAATAGAAGTAGTCACCTAAAAAAAGTAAGCAAGCCGTCTAGTCTCATTCTTCCCAAACAAAGTAATTATAGCACAATTCAAGGAGAAAATACTGTCGATACATACCGGATCATAAAATCTCTGTTTCGAGAAACCACTATCTACAACATAGACTACCCCCTGCAAGACACAACTATAAAAGGTTAGAAATAGAAAAGCAGCAACTACTTTCTATTGTATTACATTCATACACATCGTTACCTCCAAGGTCAATGATGTCTCAGCAATATTTGTTGATATGATTACCTTCCTTTTCCCTCTAGGAGTAGGGGAAAAGATTAAGTCCTACAAGGTAACTCATAGTATGAAAGGCATGTCATAATAACCACAACATTGAGACAGAATTAACATACCACAGTCAAGAGATCTTACCTGCTCTGCACGTGAAAGTCCAGAGTACAAAGGCAGAACAAGCAATTCTGGAGAAGCATGAAATATTATTCAATAAGTGATTCCGTTAACAGATAAAAAAGTACATTACTCGGAAACAGAAACAAACACCAAAAAGTAACCCAAGTCACATAATACATTGCACTTCCAGGCTTCCAGCATATACCCAAAAAATTCCAATTAACATTTTTTTCTACAGATGAGGAAGTAACAAGGCATCCTTTTCATCTAGTCTAAATTTATTTTTTTAGAATAAAAGATAGCAAGTACAAAAACAATAATAACACAAGTAGTAATAGATAAAAAAATAATATCAGGATCGCGTTACGGTGTTAGCTGGGAAGAAAGCCATCTGGAAAAGGATATTGGACAGTGAAATGGAACACAAACTTTCAGATATTTTCAGGAGAAAAAAAAGAGCACAAGATCTAATAGTAAACACCTAAAAATTAGGAGGCTTGTACAATACATTGAATAGGAATTACTACCTCTGTCCCAGACAGTTTGAACACTATCCTTTTTCATCCATCCCTGACACCTTACTAGGTAGGGGTATGAATAAATTAGCCAAAACACCACGCCGGCCGGCTACTCCGGCGATACAATTCGACAATTTCTAGATACAGAAACACCACTAGAAATTAAAGAGAAGAAACCTTGGATACAGATTCACCAGCAAGGGTGATACAGGAGCTACGCTCACTGTTGAATAACAGAATATAAGAAGAGAAGACAGATATTTCAGAGAATAGAAGAGAATAGAAGAGATAGAGAAATCAGAATTAAGGGAGAGAGAGAGAAGAGAATTCAGAGAGATAGAGAAATCAGAATTAAGGGAAAAGGCATGATGATACATCAAGCTACAAAAAGAAGCATAAAACATGCATACATCATAACCAGACTATATCTTGACCTAATTTCCCCATCATATCATAGTATTACCAAACACCTCTACGAGACACCAGCCAAGGAACCGGGCGGGGGGTACAGATTTTAGGAACCATACATGTATAATTGCAAATAGACACTTTTCACCTTGCCCCTAAAATTGCAGAGAGGCTATGAACCATTGGACATGGATCCTACTCCAAAATAAGTACTCCCTCCATCCCATTATAGTTGTCATACTATGGAAATATAAAAAACTAGGGAACATCATTTATTGTTATATTCTCCACTTTCTATATTACTTTTGACCAATAAGAATTGAGTTTAGTGGCACATTAAATGTTTTTGTTGTTTAATAATGGAAACTTGACAATTATTTTGAGACTTCCTAAAAAGGAAATTTTGACAATTAAACTGGGAATGGAGCAAGGAACAAGTAAACAATGTGAGACATTTGATTTAGTTCTGCTAAATTGGAAAATCAAAATTGTCCAACAACCTAAAGGCTAAGATGCAAATAGATGCAAGGTGCAAGGATGAGCGTAAGATAGAGTATCATTTCACAGAAAATAATAAATATGTAAGGTCATTATAGGAAAGTTTTTATGACTGGAACACTTAATTCCTATTCGGTATACATTAATCAGAAACACTAATATAGATTAGTTTTTATCACATGCTATGCTGAATCATTTGTATCCCATAGAATATTGTATCCAATTAAACCAGATCTATTATCTCTCCATTCTTCAAAGGATGTTCCAGATGTGCCGAACATGGGATGCTTTCAACATAAAGATACAAAGACAACTCTACAATAGTCTACATAGGTCTATGGTTCTGTAAGTATGAGAACAAGGATACTTTCCTTTGTCATAAATGTAAGGAAGTGTTAAAGCCTACCCTAGTTAGCCATATTGGAGATTCCAAGTGTATATACCCTTTAAAGTATCAATATCTGACACGAGTATTATAAACTGAAAAGAAGATTCCAGCATCGTAAATCACTGACAGTAGCTACAAGCCTCTTCTTCTACTAGGATATGTCAGATTGAATATATAATCTGTCAATTTTGGTAGATGAAGAAAATAACAGTCTCTAAACTTTATTGGATGAAATAAGAAAGCATGTCATTCACATGAGATATCGCTCAAAGCTAACCTGCACAGCCACATAAAACTGCCTCAGAAGTCAGAACAACACCAGAAAGAAGCAAGAAACGCCATTCTATTTCATAGAGAATCCCAATTAGAAGTTACTACTAAATGATCCTATTAAACCTCTCCATCAGCAACGACCAAAAAAAAGCCAAGCAAGCCACCCAAGTACCCACCAATCACCATTATGCCTCCCAGATTATTATTCAAAAAAGAAGGCACCTGAAAATGATCTATAAGAGACCACAAGCCAATCAAACTATCAAATCAATCCGATAAAAGCAAACTTCTTGCACCGAATTGAACCCTAGACTCCACGCAAGAATATATGACTCCAATCTCACTACCAAGACATAAGAGATGTGCAATAAGAATGACCCTTATTGAGACTCCTTTTAGATCATTATTTGAAACCCTGGCTTCATTCAGGGAACTGGTTTGTTAATTACAAACATTTGCTTTTTAAAAGCATGCCTGAGAGTCTTAAGCTTAGATGCTACAGAAAACTCTATCTTTTTGAGCCTGAATGAGGTGTTGAATGGTTAATGTCTATCAAAGTACTGACCACAGCAGTACACTGATTTGACAGATTGGCATTATGAAAGAAAGTCAAGGCATAAAGATATTGAATCAACCAAACATCATTCACAAGTACTCTGTCCAATATGAGCAAATTATTTTCTCCTTGCTGCACATGCAAAACTATAGCCTCTAAACTCTCAAGTCATGTAAACCGTTAGCACCATAGGATTCGAATAGCCGGGAGATACCTGATTACATCTCATTTTATCAAAGTTTTCATTTTCATTCATAACAAGAACTTTCCTGAGAGTAACCAGGAAAGTTGCATATTATATTCCTTTTGTTTCTACGTTCTTCAATAAGATCTTCCCAATCATTCCTCGCCGTTACCCTGGAAGAAAATATGCAATATAAACATGGTTTCATATTAAGTGTCTTAATTTGACAGTGGATTATGAAAAGGCTCTGCTGCTTTTAGAAATATGCATCATCCAGGAAGATCTTTGGGTCACCACATTATACCAGTTCAATGAATCATAATGTTCCCTTGCTCCAAATGAAATCTAAGATCCAAAGGAGCTCCAAGTTGAAAAGAACCACACTTAAAATCCTCCTCAAAAAATTCAAAATGTTCGCCAAACCTGATGCTATGAAGTCAAGAGAAAGACAATTTTCAGGGTTCCATTCCATTTTCCTGCTATGGCAGCTTGATATGATGTCAAAGCATCAGTAAGAAGGTTACCCACATATAAATCCACTTCAATAATATAAACTTCTATTTCCAAAAACTTGTTGTGGCCTTGTAAGGCCCCTTCCTTTTAGAGAGAGATGCAACAGCATGTACAATAAGGTCCATTTCTAATCACTTCAACAAAATGCCAACATCAGCCACCCTCTGCCCAAAACATCCGTCTGTGGACATATGAGGTCCATTTCTAAATCACTTCAACAACTACACTCCCTCCATTCCATATTATATGACCACTTACCTAACATGTCTTACTCACTCCATTCCACATTACTTAGAACACTTTCCCTTTCCATATGTCCCATAATAGTTTAAACACTTCCATTTCAGGAACGGTCCCACTAAATTATTAAAAGTTCTCTCCTACCCCCTTTGGCCCACCACACTTTCTATTTCAATAAAACATACCCAAGTTCTCCTCTTATTCGATAAAAATATCCCCACCAACTCCTATCACATATACCTTTGAAATAAAATAACAATAGATACCACTCAGCTAATTATCTCCTAAAATTATGTGCCATGATAAGTGTTCAAACTAATCCGGGACGGAGGGAGTATTTCATAATATGTCACTTAAAAAATATCAAATCACTTATTCGTTACTATTTGCCCAAGTTAAAATATCGATGTGATACAAGAAATTTCAAGTCATAAATACCAATGAAAAAACTAGCTCCTTAATACATGTGCATCTTAAAAGTCGCTTATATAAATACAGAGGGGGTAATAATTAAGCATTGATCCATGAGCGCACACTTTGATAAGTCCCTACCCGGTTTGAGCTTTTCGACCTTAAGGCTTCAGCATCACAAAGATGATTATATGATGTGAAGATACATCAAAAGAGTTTGATAAAACCAACTATCTGGCATCTTCAAAGAATAGGCAGAACATTTTGCATGATGTCGAGGAAACCCCATTTTTTCCGAGAAAACTAGTAGTAAATAGACATGGCGATTGGCAAATTACCTAATAAAAGATGTTGATCACTTACCTCCAGTGTTTCTGTCAGAACTCTGAGCTTCTTCATTAAGCAGCTGAACAGCAGCATCTATATCATCTTGACCCGTAAGAAATACAAGAATAT
The DNA here is from genome assembly GCA_947648045.1 of Beta corolliflora. Taxonomy (NCBI): domain Eukaryota; kingdom Viridiplantae; phylum Streptophyta; class Magnoliopsida; order Caryophyllales; family Amaranthaceae; genus Beta; species Beta corolliflora. The sequence continues at coordinate 2,225,595 of CANSZD010003249.1, forward strand.
CACCAATTGGTTGCTACAAACCAAATGTGAAAGCATAGTGTAAGATAATGAAGTCACCTGAAGGTCAAGCAGATTAATTGAGGAGGTGTATCGGTAACATAAAAGAAGTCGAAAGCCCATCAAAGAATGCATATTTCTTATAACTCGAGATATTATAAAGGCCAACAAAGCTCTATAGTAATGAGCTTTAATTTTTTTTTCCTCAAAGATCTACGGCATCCATCAAAACTATTTTCATATACATTCAAACAAGCAGAAACACACAAGATGCATGCAATGCATTGAAAACAAATAATCGCAAACCTTCAATTAAGACAGATCCTCCTAATCTCATAGTCTTGTGAAAAACCTGGTAGGCTTGTAGCTTCCCTATGTCAGCATATAAAATTTGACATAAACTATAAAGTATTTGACTTAAGTTTACTAAATTTTTTACAGTCATTGGATATCAACATACTCACCAATCAATCGTAATGGTCTCCACATCTACATTAAGCTAAAATCAATTATGTAAATTTCTCTTCCTTTCAGTCTTTGGCAAAATGCTCTGCATTAACTGAACTACAAGACATTAAACTAGAATTCTTGAATTCAAGAACAAAGGCCCCTCCTTCCCTAAAAAAAAATTGAATCTGGTACCAGCTTCATCCACACGACTGGGAAAAAGCGCATCGTGAAAAAGGCATCTTGAGAGGCCAATGCAAGTTCATTCAATAGACTCAACAAAGATATAGAAAAATAAATACTTAAAAATGAATCATGCTAGCAAAAATAGACTTAGTGATGTCGGAAAAATGGAAATTCAGGCATCTAAAACACCAAATCAATGAAAACAAGATACAAATTTCCACAGTGAATCTTTCCCTACCAGTCTACGGTCTACCACATCATTAAAAGTTTTTTATGTCATTAATATTAGTACATTAGAATTTCAGATGCCTAAAAATCCAACTTTAACATCAGTATATCTGTTTTTTGTTCACATGGTTCATAGTTGAGTCTACTTTTGTACATTTTCTTACTTTATTCTATTCTTGTTTGATGGTCTATTCTTGTATACTTGTCAATTTTACCTAAAATTTCTATCCTTATGCCAGTTACCTTGAGTGACTTAGAGTATACTCAATTATCAACAAACAATATTTCAGTAGAAAAAAACAATTGAAGCCAATTCAATTCACCTTACTTTAGGCCTCATCTGCTTTGACTCACGTTACTTTAAGCTTCATGCTATTATCCGCTACCAACAACATATAGCTTCTAATGTATCCAAGGTGTTTAATGGCAGAGATAGAATCTCTTTATCTTCAATTTTTTGACTAATATATAGCATTTTACAATGCCTGGAAATTGCCGATATATTGGGGACTTCATGTGGAAGGCCCAAATAAGAATTAGTATTAAAAAGCGCACCCAACACACGCCTAGGCGTGGACGGATCCAGGCGACGGCCAAAACGCATCCCAAGAGTGAAGCGAGGCGACCTACAACAGGCGCCGAGAGGCGCACACCTTTAGCCGCCTCCGGCGAGACGCAAGGCGGCCATTTTTAGTAGAGAGGCGCAGAAGAGAGGAAAGAGATAAGGTAGATCTGAGTTAAAAGTTGGAAAAACCAAAATTTCTTTTGGAATGATACCTTGGCTTTAATTTATCAATTTCGTGAGTTAAAGCAGATGAGGCCTAATTTGGGGAGAGCCCAAATTCATAAACTGAAAGCAAGTGATGGTCGCCAAAATGAGGAAGCAGGAAAGCGAGAGCCACCCCCCGTAAGTCCCAGCACCATATTTCCGGTGAACATCATCGGCGAGAAAATTCAGGTGAGTCGTCCTTTCTCTCCATCTTTGATCTTCTCTTCTTCTCTTTCTGTCTTCAATCTCCTCTCCATATTCTTTTCTTCGATCTTCTTTCCCAGCAAGCTTCTTTTTTCTTCTGTTCTTCAATCCCTTTTCCCTTTTTCTTTAATATTGATTGTGGGCAGTTGACTATTAAAGTAAATTGGAAGTTGTCCTACTCCCTAGACCCCACTTGCTGTTCTCCACCATAGAAGCAAGTGAAGTTTTTTCTTTTTACTATTTTTCAAGGTTGTCATTCTTTGTATTATAAATTACTTTAATATGGGCTTATCTACTGAAAATGTAATACCATAAACATAAAAAAGGTGCACCTCGTCTAGGAGATGCGCGCGCCTTCGCCTTGCAACTTGCCCTGTTAACACTAAGGTTGAAGAAACTATAATAATGAGATGACTTACACTATGAAAATTCTTTCACAAACTCGTCACTGTTTCTAATTTCAAGACAAGTACTGAGACTTTTTTTGACAGCTAGCAGCACATTGTTTATCGAGCTACAGAAAGATCAATTTCCCAAGAGAAGGTTGATAGCTTCTTAATATACTCTAAAGCTGACTCCAGCTACCTGTTTGTGAATCAACTGAACAGTTGAAACAGCAGCTTGAAGATAGTCTGCAACAGGCTCCTGAACATAGTTGACTTCCACAGTAAAGCCTCTTCCCTGAATAATTGTAGTTCATGTCTTCAATATCTCTTAAGAGTTAAGATCAATAGAGCAGTCAAAACTTGACATGTACTGGATCATAAAGCATAATATACCTCAACTGAAATAATGGCAGGTTCTGTCTTAGGGCCAAGTCCGTCGCCAGTTCCTTCTCGACACTTCTTACTAGTTTCACAGCAGACATTAAGGTAAAGTGAGTAATCATCTATATGACTAGAGGAATAGATTTACAATAGACATAAAGGTCAAGAAATATGCATTTTTACAACAAATTACAAGTTTCAGTGATTAATATATAACTAGTTCTTGTCCCGGGCGATACGCCCCTGATTATTTACCAATGTACATTTGAATTTTGAAGTCTTAAATCAAATACTTGAGAGAAGTGAAAAAAAAAGTTGTAGGTGTTGATTGTACTCAGGAAATGATCTTTCCTTTTGAATTTTCTACATGATAAATTATAGTATGAATTTCTCATCAATATAACCATCGACTTCAACAGAGTACATATATATAGATATATAATTACTTACAAAGTATATAATACAATCTTGTTTTTGAAATTTAGGTTAATGTGAGAATATAACCAATGCAATTCAATGGTGTAGTAATGTTAACTACGAAGGTTATAAAAATTTGAAGAGCTTTTTTTAATATAAGAGTACTGAGAGGTAGAAGACGTTATTATTAGCATTAGCTTAATTAGTATTAATATATAGATTTGAATTTAATTGTTTTAAAAATAGATTAATTATCTTGTCTTTAAATGATTTTTTTTTCCCCACAAAGACCAACATGAGATTGTAGAGTAGTTGGTTAGTGCATTAGTATCTCAAATGAGAGGTCATGGGTTCGAGTCTTAAAACACGCATTTTTATTGTTTCGTATGTCTCATTTGATTGTGTGGGGGGAGGGGGGAGTACATGTGGCAACATGACATGTTTTTACTTTGGGTTTTATATATATATATATATATATATATATATATATATATATATATATATATATATATATATATATATATATATTATTCTGTTTTTTTAGATGACCCGTTTTGACTTTTGATACTATTCACATATGTGACTTTGACTATCTTTTGTGATTTGTACTTAAGGAAAAATATGGTCATGTGGTACTCCTTAGATTCGTCTCAATGTATATTTTCCAAATATCAAGTTTTTGTAATTTTTGCTTATTGATAATTAAAGATATAAAGGTTCAAAATAGTGAATTGGCAAGTGTGTCAAGAGGAAACGGGTCAACTAAAAAAAACAGAGGAAGTAAGACATGAAAATACACAGAAACCAGAATTACATTCCCTATATCTAATTCCAGTCTTCACTCAAGAAAACCTCAGTGGATATCCAACCATATGCATATCCAGCCCACTCATGCAGATGTGAAGTGAAAGTAATTGAGAAGCAAGCAAGTGAGCATTTATGAATATGATTCTGCCAAAAGTGATTATAGATGCAGCTTGCCAGCTTCATGCAAAGACTAATTAATGCCATTGATCATTTGGTACTAGCAGAATTCAGTAGATGATCATACTTCATGTAATCATGTTTTTGCTCCAGTAGAAAATTATTCCCCTACTAAAATCTCAGTGTTTTGAGTACATTGATTTAGCATCCTGCTCCAAAAGAACCAGTTACAGCAAGGGACCTGTTAAACTCTATTAAAAGACTCCGACAAACCAGGCATGGCATAAATATCCCCTACATAAAGATAAAAAGCACTGGGTTTTCTTCACTTTCTACAGATTATAAAATTCACTCATATAGGCTCCGTTTGGTTGGGCGAAAAATGTTCTAAGTGGAAAATGATTTTCCATGAGAATACATTTTCCAACGGATAACACATTGATGAGCTCTCCATTGTTTGGTTTCTTGCATGAAAAGTTAGAGAGAAAAGGAAGAACGAAAATGAAAGGGGAGGATGGATGAATGGGAGATAAGAGGAAGGGGTAAAATAGGAAGGAAAATCTGGTTTGACTTCCTTTGAGAAGGAATGTTTTCCACCATTGGCAAAACTATTTTCCACCTTTCGGAAAATTGTTTTCTACCCTTCACAAACCAAACAAAGATAAATGGGAGAATCAATTTCTCATAAAATTTTCCACCCAACCAAACACTCTCATAGAGCCATCTCTCATCTTCTTTTGGAAATCTGTTTATGGATTTGCTCAGCTCTTTCAAGAAGCACGCAATTAAAATTTGGGGTGCTTGAATCTTGATGGATCAACAATACAGGAATCCTATAAGACTCTGACAACCTCTAGTGGAAAATCTTTCATAGAAGGTGCAAGGGTCTAAATTATCGATATAGGGGACAAAAGATGGCAGGTTACAAGTTTCCACTTCAAAGTGATTGGGTCTTTCCCACTCTAACATTGCTGCTCATGAGAGCTTAGAGCTCCCACATGTAAGTTCCGTTACGTAGGAAGCACTAATTCTTGTGTGTGGTAACTGATACGGAATACAAGCCACTCAAGGATTGATTCATCAAGAGGAGTTCCTCTATTCCAGCACTCAGTTTCAGGTCTCTTTCAGCCAACCAACTTTTGTTTGAAATCAACTATCACGTGGAAGCTGAATTCATGATTTTCTTTTCAGGTTATGTCAAGGAAACACTCTTCCTCAGCAGATACATCACTTGTAACTTTGTAAGCTTCATTGTAATTTTTGCATTTTGGGAGTATTACTTAATTTTGTAATTTAAGTTTGTATATAGTAGAAACTCCGTATAAAGATGATCACACAAAAAACGATGGATGAAAATATTTGGTTGATTTATTGTGTTAAGTACTTAAGTTCTATTGAAATCTTGTCATCTTATACCTTTCAAGAGTGCTTAAGCCTTTTTTTTAAAGTGAAAATTCATTCATTAATATAAAGTCATACGACATCTACAATAGAAGTCAGAAACTGAAAAATACACATCAAATTGAAAGAAACTTAATTCTAATATGGCAAAACCACGATCGTTGAGCAGAAATAACCCTTCTAAATACCCTCTTTCACATCGTTGTCTGATGCAGCCTTCTACGAGGGGGTCTAACGATCTGATGTAGTTTTGATGTAGAACTAGAGTTGATTCAACCGATTGTACGCGAAGTACTGACCGTCATTGCAATCCCGTACAAAATCCTATCAACAAATCAACCTTCAACTGGAGCCAGGGTCCAAACACCGCTAACACACAAAGAAACCAAACTAATAGACCCGTGGTGAAGGGGGTGACTACAAAAACCATAAAGGAGACTAAAGCCATCACATAGATGGGACTTATTAAAAACTGCACAAAAACGAAAAAAACAAGAAAATAAACTAGAAACTGCAAAAAGGAGAGAAAGAGGGGCTTACCATGGACAAAAACATCCATGGCAGCCCCTTTAGAGGGTTTTCTGTGAAAAGAGGAGAGAGAGAGGAGAGGAGGGTTTTCTGTGAAAAGAGTGCTTAAGCCTTTAATCTGTAGGTGCTGAGACAAATGTGGTTTGTCATTTACATTTGGTAGCTTAGCCTTTATTTTCTAAGTGATGGTTCCCTCTATCTTTTCCACAAATCCAAATTGTTACCCAGGTTGACGTACAGAAAATCAGTTGAGTTTCGGTCCTTCTTCGGCATACTAACCGGTCCTCTCACTTTTCGGCCACTATTCAGTTGAACTTGTCAATTAGCTCCCTCCATCCGCCAAATTATGTCTCTCTCAAATTAACAGATTACGAGAAATTTAGATCATACATTGTCTTTCATGATTAGCTTTTGGAATTCAAATAATACTGGGGGTAAAAAATTGCAACTTGCAGACCATGGGATTATGATTTGTAAAGCAATGGCTCGGATTCAACGAACGTTTATTGCCAGGTTTGAGAAGTATGGAAAGGTACAAGTTTCCTAGTGACGATGGAGTTTCCTTATCCTCCCACAACACTAGATGAACAGGTCTTGTGGCTAGCTGATTATTAAACTAAAAACTTTTTTTTAAAAAAAACTCGATTATTAGATTCACAATCCCAATACTCTACTATTTGTTTGCCAAATTAGCATTGACAGTACCTTGGGACAATTCATTTGACAAACTTTACGGAGCATAGGGAATTCCAAATTTCCAATTGTAACCCTAATGGATATCCAAACACATGACTATGAATATGGCACAACAGTTTAGGCCAAATATATCCATACTGACTACAAGTGAGATTCGGACATGTACTACCTACATGCCGTACGTGAAGCAACGTGACTATTTGCCGTCTAATAACTCCCTTTATTACCAAAAATAAAGAGAGCTCATCCATTCGATTAAGTCAATGACATAATGAACAAAGAAAAAACCCTATGATAAACAGACAGCTAATTGCCTAATTTCTGTCTTCCAGAAAGTTTGCAGCTCCAAGAGCTGTTGTGGCTTCTCAAATCTCAGACCTCTCCAATGTAATTGAAAAGTTATGATCTTTTAATATGACAGTGAATATAAGGTCAGCGACTCCCCACATATACTCTATATGCTTTGCCCTACTTCCACAAGCAAAAGTTCACTAGTTATAATCACATAAAGATCTGGTTTCTTGAAGATAATCTATAACACATTAAAATCTGAATAACAGCTAGAACCATGATTCTTTACCCTGAACACGACCATGACCCACAGTTATAATTTTGCCATAACAAGAGGCCTGTCATTTATCCATCAATATAACACAAATTTGCATGCGGAACAAAGGAGATACTGAGATAGACGGAATGAATACAGGAAGTCTTCTTAAAGTCCTTGACAGACAATATAAAAAGGGTAAATAAAGCAGAAAATTGCAAGGATCAGGTCAAGGAGGAAAACCTGACTCTGAAGAAAGATGCGATGGATTTTGCTTCAATAGTTGCAGATGAGATAATTAAACGTAGTTCAGGCCTACGCCTCTGAATCTGAAATTTATCACAAGGACAATATGTAAAGAACAAGAAAAACAATGCCAGCATTTCGCAAAATCAACATACACTGTCATTGTATAGAAGAGATACCTTCTTTAAGAGACCGAGCACAATATCAGTTGAAATAGACCGTTCATGTGCTTCATCTACCATAATGACGCTGAGAAGCCAACAAACAAAAATTGGAAAGATTGAGGTCAGAAATTCCTTCAACGGAAGCCCAGAAAAAAATATACAAATCAATTCATGACTGAAAAGGGAGCTAAATATTTTAATGTAAAGCAGACAGCAAAATCGACTTCCTACAGAAAATAGCTGATTAGTAGAAAGAAACAAGAAACAGCTACAACGTCTATAAGTAAACTTGAACAAAGAAACTAAAGCTCTACAGAAACTAAAGGGTACTGTCCATTTGCCTATAAGCTACCACTTTTAAAAATAATTATCAGAATTCTATGAAATATTCCCTTTTTCTTTCTTTACTTGCTACATTTTCCTTTACTGAATGTCCCAACTCATAGATTAATGGCTACATTTCCTTTTTTGGCATGTGGTCTCCATGTTATTTCTACCTAATTTATCCTTTGTTTATGTCATTTACCATCCATTCTACCTATTTTACCTTTCTTTTTGTCATCTACGAATAAAGTTGTGGTCACTGACGCTCGTCACGTGCATCTCCTGAGTAGTCCCAAAATAAGAAGTGGCAAGTGAAAAAAGACGGAAGAAGTACAAGGTAAGAAGAGCTGGGTCGAAGCTAGTTATAATGTTACAAAGTTCACATAAGTGAAAACAATTTGGATCACTGACAAACAGCCAAAAGGCCTAAAACACATATTTTCTCTCCCACCTATTCCATTTTTTCAGACCCTTCACCAGCCAAAAACCCAAGGGAAAAAAGAGAGATCAAAGAGCCGTAGAGGTTAAACTAGACTCCGTGGAGGTCGCAAATAACTAAATGTACCATCATTTTGTAAGAAACATTCTAAATTTATCAGCAGATTACAGCAGGCCACAACTAATCTCCCTAAGTCCCTATATTACAATCCATCACCAGTACCATTCACTCAATCTGTAATGCGTCCGAAATTGCTAGATAATTCCAGTAAAAGGTCTCGTTAATTCTTCCACTTTTCTTTCCTATCTGGTATACTATCTTACATAATTGTTTAATACACTACCTGTATCCCAGAAGAAACAAAAAAACAGGTTACTGGTACCTGTATTTGGACAGAAGAGGATCATCCATCATTTCCCTCAGCAACACTCCATCCGTAAGGAACTTGATTTTAGTAACACCCTGTGCTGGCAAACCAATACGGTCCATATCAATAACATAAAAGTAAAACACCCAGCTATATATCATACAAAAATTACTCTGTACTGACTAAAACGAACTAATACCATATAATGCAGTATGAAGGTATGCACGCAAATGAGAAATTAAATGAGAAAGGAATAGATATTGATCAGTGAAAGGGTCTTACCGAGGTTGTTACATCTTCGAATCTGATTACATAACCAACCTCCTCACCAAGTTTAACACCCATTTCTTCAGCAATCCTTGGAAGCAACTGACTGAATTTTCATTTGTCAAAATGGAAGAGCATGTCATTTTGCTATTATTTCATTCTAGTCAACCAGTGTCACATATAATATACTAGTTCATCATATCGGAAAAAAATAAACAGGTCAGGAAACCCATTTCAGTCTAGTCAACATCTCAAACCGTATGCTAGAGCTCACCATCCAAATATTATGCACTGCAAAAATGAGAGTAATACACACCTTCGAAACACATAAATCTATATTTGAAAAGGTATTGTACATCAGCACAAAATTCAGGACATCATCATGACAGCCAATCAAGATTCCTAAAATGCGCTAGAGCTTCCCATAATCCCATCCAAATACAATGCAGTTCAAAAATGAAAGAACGAGACACCTTTGAAGCGCATATCGAAAGAGCACACAGGAATTCCATCAATAACATGCTTTTTAGGACATACGGAGTGCACTCTTGACAACGTCAAGCATCCATCAATAACATCACACCACTAAAATTTACTCTCTCCATCCTAAATAAACTTCCAGTTGCTTTTTTCAGAGTCAAACATTGTAAACTTTGACCATAAATACTCACCAACATGGAGTATTCTCACTAAATTCCCACCTGATTATGCTTCTAATACAATACTCCATATTCTCATCAATATAGAGTATTATAAAAAAATCATGTGAGAACTTGTTAGAGTCCTTATAATGTAAACTATCAAACTATTAACTTTTAAAAAAAATTATTCCTACAGTATAAAAGTATGAACAATCACATATTCTATTTTTCTTGTGTAGCATGCAACTAAGCGCACTAATGTAGACAAGATTCAATCCCAAGCCTCGGATACCACCTCCTACCACCTCCACAAGACTTTACCAACTAAGCTAATTGACATCTACAACAATCAAAAATGTCTATTGCCGACTACGCAAAACGCAAATGAAAAGTTCATTAACGGACGAAGGCTATAACCTAACCTAGCCTATGACAATCACCATAGAAATCAATAATAGGAGTACAAAATAGCTCAAATAATGCAACCTCTGAAGAAGAACACAGTACCTGAACAGCAAGACGTCGAGGTTGAGTGCAAGCAATAACACGACCACCATCAGCCCATCCTGCTTCATTCAAATACTACAATTCCAACCAAAATCAAAATTAAAACACATAAATAGTTAAATATCATCAAATTACTTACAATTAATCAAAAGAAGAAGCAAAAAAACTTAAGCAAAGAAAAAAGAGAGAAAACCTGAGGAATTTGAGTAGTTTTTCCACTGCCAGTTTCGCCGACAACGATGGTAGTGGCATGAGTTTCGACGAGAAATAGAATAGCGTCTCTGCGCTTATATACCGGCAGTCTCTGACGTTGATTGTTGATGTTATTAGCGTATCCGAAACCAGAAGATGAAGAAGAAGAATTGGAGGAGTAGAAGAATAGAACGCCGCCATCTTCGTCTTCTACAAGTCGAGGTTTTTCAGTTCCAGGTTTCCAGAACTTCGCCATTGCTGTTGCGTTACAGAGTTTCAATTTCGTTTATTACCCAACTAGTTCGTGGACCCGTGCAAACTGCACCGGAACTTTTTAGTAAATAGTTCTTGCTATCATCATTAAACAAATTATATAATCCAGCACATAGACGTGATAATATAGGAATCCATAAAAATGTATCATCAGTTCAGTAACAAACTGAATAGTTATTTAGTAATTGTTTTTAGACCCGTGCAAAAATACACTTAATTTTTATGTTTTATATATTTAAGATTTTGAGGATGTTTCTCCAAAAAACATCATGATTTAAAGTTTTTACATCATACGTATTTTTAAAATGTTTTAAAATTGGCTTATGACTTATTCGTTCAGTGACTAATATGGTTAACATTATGGTGGAATACGTTACCAAACCATTTTTCAAAAAAAAAAAATTGGTTTAATTTTTTTTCGCTTTTCCCTTGCTTCACTCAAAGCGCCCGATAAAATCACAATGCGCACCACTACCGGCACTCAACCATGCAACCATTTCAATCCTGCTTTTCGCGAGTCTTATCCACCCCCTCTCTCTTGTTGTCTTACACCACGGTTGCACCGCAAGGCCACCCACCGGCCACCGACCCCACCACCCACCAGAACACCATGTGCCAACGGGGAATTTTGGAAGGCATTATCATTATAGAATATTTGGCATATTGTACAATTAAGGGATAAAATGCACATAAGTGACGATCTTAAATGACCTGTCACAAAAGACTCATCATATTATTTTCGTTACATATACTTGTCTTATAGTCCGTTATCATTGTATGTTACATGAAATTTAATGTAAATTAATTCTAAATACCCATTTGTTCTAGAGTAACACTATTCACTTGTTTTATACTCCTTTTGCTGCATATTTATAGTTAATGAACGTTAAAAGTTGATAAAAATTTATATCTTACGTTATTTTCCCTAAAATCATGGTGTAGATAGGGATGGTCATTTTAAATGGATATTTGGTTATCTGTTTCACCCAAATTTCTAAAACAGATGAAAACCTGTAGTATATATATGAAAAACGGGTGATGGATGGAGCTGGTGACATATTGGATTAGATTCGGGTGGTGCTATGTCCCATTCGTCACCCATTCATCTACCCGTTTAATATGTTTTATGTCTTTTTAATTACCAAATATTACTAAAAATTACGAAAATAGAGGCAAAAAATAATTCCAATAACTTTTATAAATTTTTTTAAAAATAATTTATATAAGTTGTTTTTTATGATGTTCTTTCTACGAATTAAAATATTGAATGATGAAAATAATTAACGATTATATATGATGTAAAAAGTTCGTTGAAAGAAAACTTAATAATTGTAATAGTATTTATCCAAAATAAAAAATAATAACTCATTTTATTTAATTGTGGCTAATTTTAGTAATTAAATTTAGATTTTTAATTGAATATATTTAGGCACAAAATGAGGAAAATGTAGGTTAGATAATTCTCTTAAATTCAAGATTTAATTTTAGATTGTTTCCCCTAAAATATGGTGGAACTATATCTAACCCTTAAACATATAAAAGTGATGATTTAAAGAAGAATGTAAAAATTAAATACATATACATTTTGAAAAGTAAATTTTCACTATTTTTGCAAAAAAAACGTACACCCGTGTATAGGTTTTATATAACATGAATACATGAGTGATCCTCTATAGAAAATCAATAATTGAATGATTATTTACCTCTTTAAAGAAAAAATGACTCACTCAATTCTGTAATTATGTTCTCTTTGCTTGTTCATCAGGGTCTTAGGTGCACATTTTTTATAATTGATTTTTTGTAATATACCTGACAAATAGACTTAGACATATCTTATACGATATTTTAATACATACGGAGTACTAAGATAAAATTAACTACAAATTTTCAAATTTTGACAATGACAAAGAAGAAGTGAATGGACTTCTAGAGAAGGAAGAAATGCTTTTTACACATCCATCAACTTCATTGGCTATTGTCAACGCTTCCAAACTTTGAGAACTACACAAGAACAATTCTATCCAACTTTTAAAACGAATTACTTTGTGATATATATATATGTTCTTGTATCGAGAATAATTAACATTGACTTACGACCCGTACTCTGTAAAGTTACGACCTATGACTTATTTATAAAAAATAGTATTATTGTTATTACTTCCCTACAATTGATATTAAAATAAAAACACCTACTTTGTTTATGTATGTTATTCTATTTTATGAGCGAATTGAGATCCTCTGGAAAATGACTTTACTTGAGTTATGAGTACACCAGCGTTATCACATAATTACATGCGTTATCACTCAAAATCAATCCCAAAACCTAGTTTTTGGACACGTGCATAATGCATGGAAATAAAGTTATATATAACTATGGTAAAAAGTAGCTTAAATAAGTAGCAAACACCTCTATCTCATATATATTCCCATTCATTTGTCAATAAGCTTTTGATCATCGGTAGAGTTGATAACTGTGAAAGTTGTACTCTGACATACACTATTACAATGAGGGATATCCACTTTGAAAAGGTAGATTCTACTTATAAACACTTTGACCAAGCTATTAAAAACGCAAAAAAATCATTAGCAAATTGTAAATTGAATTAAGTCACTTATTAACTGTAGTTAAAAGGACCAATTGATAGCACAGTTACTAAAATATGTAGTATCAATGTTTATTTATTTTTTAAAAAAATTCAAAACACAACCTAAACCAATTATAGGTATGATGCATTTGTCTGCCTCATATTTGTAGTTAGGATTTTTATTATGGCATGTATAGACTATAGTAGGGATTAACTTTGGTTTGCCTAGTTAATTCCGTCCAATTTATTTTTTGCTATCATTTCATGGGCCTTTTCCCCATTTGTCTTCTCTTCTCCCCTCCCCTCACTCCATTGAAGTAAAAATTTCTCATCATCTCCCCAAAAAAACCTCGAATATTTAACCCTCCTTTTTATGTTGAAAATGTCTAAGATCTCTTCAAATATTAACCACAATATTTCTATGGCATGAAGAAAAATCAGTAATCAGTTATACTTTTCGGTTTGAATGTATTGATAAAATACAAAGAAAAATGAGTTCTTGACTAAAGTTTATTCAAAGAGATCGAAAGGTAAGCTTTGATCATAGGTTTCGAATTACATGCCCTTCATCTTAGGTTCCTAATTTAAAAACTTTTATTTCAATCACTAAACCTATTTGCACGTGTATATATCCAATGGAAATTCATTACCCAAAATTTTAATTCTCATAAATCATTTGATCATTGTCTTTCCTTGAGTATATCGCCACAAAATATATAACAATTTGTGTAATTTCATCATTTGATAAGATCATAAGAATGGTATTTTGTTCTTTGCCTGTTCTGCCACGGGGAGTTGCTGCTGCCATGAGAGCGGCTACTGGTGGTCTGCTCCCCGCTATTGTGCTTCTCCCTCTAATTTTTCGAATATGATTATGAAAGATCTTTGGTTCCGCCGTTTGTACGTTACTGCATTGTTGATCGTGATTCAAATTTGATTCAAATATTTATAGTACAAAGGTATAGAGTTATTGTGCTTAAATTAGGGTTTGCATTTTTGGAAATAACTCATATTGCAATTAACTTGCACAACCGGTTAATCATATATAGATAGAGATATATTGAGCTGAAATTAGGGAACGGTCATTATTAGAAATAATTGATTTACAAATCAGCAACATAACCGATTATTATTTTTAAAAATGTGTGAGATAAATGCCAATATTCAGTTTGCTATAATTACGGATTAGCTTATAGAAGTCAATGATTTATTTCCTTAAATGTCATTGCAATATATACTGTTGCCCTATATAATTCAATCACCACGATTTGCTATTTTGTCACTGCATTCAAATTTCAATGACACGTGGTAAGTAAATGAGAGGGGTTAAAAAACCTTGGAACAATGAGAGGCTTGAAAGAATAAGAGGCTGCCACGTAGGCTGAATTTTTTCTTGCTTTAATATTATATATGATAATGTATTTTCTAAAACCTTTTGTAAATTTCACTTCTTCTTTTTTTTTGACGGGAATTGTAAATTTCACTTTACATATGTAATTGAACTAGTTGTTGCAAATAGATGGTGCACAAGCTAATACATAGATACGTACATATACATGGATAACAAGCCAAATGTATATAGATAAAGGGATTGCTATACATCGCCCTAAAATTACTTAAAATCGCCCCAATCCCACTAAACATTTCCAACTTTACCCTTCCCTTTTTTTCTTTTCTTTTCCACAACCACCACCTTCATTTCCACAACCACCACCGAAACCACGCAAACCACCACCGAGACCACGCACACCACCAACCAAACTACCACGCACACCGAGACCACCACCGAAGTCCATTTATTCAGAAGTCAAAAATAATTTCATATAAGTTTGAGAAATAATATAATTTCATACTGTTATATATCTATATAGCATACCATGGACAACTTTCTTAAAGCATGGGTGGTCGTGAATAGAAAATCAACTGTTCAAATGATCATATGCTTTTTTAATGTTATCTCTCTTTGATTTCTTAGGGTCTTGAATGCACTCAGTTAATCATCAATTTTTTCATTTTTGTAATTAGTTTATACCTAAGAAATAAATATAGACATATATTAGGCGTGTTTTAATTGCCTACGCGGGATGAACGAACATGTATTTGACTACCTCATTGTAAAAGTTTTTGTTTTGAAATAAAGAAGTTGCCAACAAATTTTTAAAGTAAGACTCATAAACCTATTTAGATATTTGGTAAACCATCGGGACATCTTAGGGACTTATCAAATGTAGATTTCCGCGTTAGGACTTCATAATTGGTCAAGGAACCAAGATAGCGTTCGGGTTGAGGGCAAGATACGATCAGGAATCAGAATTGCCTATAGTTGGCTTTACTTTATACGATAATTCATGTCTAGTTTTAGGCAAATAAATTAATCTAGGTGGTTCATCAAATACAAAAGACTATTTTGGTGACATGTTATGTAAGCAATCAAAATTATAGGAAACCTAATCCAATTGTCCAAATTATTTGAATTTAGCATTAGAAAGTTTATTTAGGTCTTGTAATTAACAAAAATAAACATGTGTGGTGATGAAAGCATTAAGCATATAGCATAATATAATATTGTAAAAAGAAAAGGAAAGATTAGAGAAAAATATACAAGAGAGCATTAATTTTTTTAAGGATCTATATCATGAAAAGTAGATTATTAGTAGAATAAAAATTAAATTGAAATTGACCCTAAGGAATTATACATTTGTCGTCTGGTCTTGTATAACGATTCGCAGGAAGAGCAATCTTAAAGCTTGAAATATGAAATTAATGGAATTTGAGTGTTTGAAGTGTTTGATTATATGTTTGGAGTGTTTTGAGAGTATTTTCTTAGTATGAGAGCATATGTAAATGTCGTAAGAAAGCGTTGAAGCGCGCATGCATCCTGGAGCGCTTGCCGAATCTGGTTGTACGCACGGCAAACGCATCCCGGAGCGCTTGACGTATTTGGTTGTGCGTTACGCGACCCAGATCTGACCGGATTTTGTTTGTTAAGTTTTTTTTTATCTTTGATCAAATAATATCTTTTAGATCCGGAAATCAGTTATCTCAAGGAATAAAATCTGATTTTCATAATATCCTTTAGAAAATAAGTATCAAGAATAATTTATATTTATTAAAAATACAATTAATTATTGGGATTAATTATTTGGAATAATTAATTGGGCTTTTCGAAATGCAATAAATTATCATGAGTAATTAATTGGGCTTTTAAAATGGGATTGGAATAATTAAATAGGCTTTATGTTCTTAAAACGATTTTGGCTTAGCTTGTTAGATTGCTCTTCCTTTGGACGGACCAATTAGGACGACGGTATATTTCATCAGTAGGTGCTAAATGAGGAGACACAATTATGTGTCTACACATATCTTACACTATATTAAGAAATAAATGGACTTGCTATTTAAAATTCTATGATCTTGTATTGAGAATAATGTATTGACTACGACTTATGAAAAATTCCCTTTTGTCTCTTCATTACTTTGTTTCATTCGTTGTTCTCTTATTGTTTGAAATTGCTTGCTAGAATGATAGTCATTAGGACTTAGACCCATCTCTTGCTTCTCTTACTCTTCAACACTTAAAAGAAGTACGAGTGTCTTGGAAAGTTCAATGACAAACCAAAACTATATTTTCAGGATATATGTCAACTATTTCCGAACATCCTCACGAAGACTTTATGAATTGTTCATGTCCTAACTCCTTTAGTTTGTGTGATTGAAGTAGCACGTATCATAAATAACCATAACTGAAAACAATGAAGAATAATGAAAAGCAAAGTCCACACAAATACAGAACAAGCCCATAAATCAGAGAGGGAAAAACTTCTTTCTCACAAATCCATCACAACTTAAGTTGTACGATCACAAACTTGAATTTCTTACCCCATCAAAAGGGTTGCGGTAAATGTAACGAGAATCGGTTAAAAAGTCAGATACATAATGCTTAATACATAAAAAGTTGTAATTTGAAACTCTGATCATCTGAGCAGCAACTCATGTTCAGTACATTTATTAGCTGGATGATAACTTACAAGCGGCATCTCCTTGCCATCTTTCGGCATGGTAAGGTCACTTGTAAACTTCATGTCCTTACTATCAGTTATCAATCTGCATCACAAAACTAGTAAGTAGCTGGTAAACCATACGCATCATAACCAAAATAAAGAGTGATCAAAGATAAGCTAATCTGATTGTCTAAGACTCCAAGTATCGTGTCGGATCCTTGACACTACCACATGGTTACGAACACCTTGGCATTTCATTAAAGCAATGACATTGGAATTTTTCATAAATTATGCCAAGTCAGACACTTGGAACCAACACGAATACACACGTCTGTCTGAGTAACTATAGGATTATATTAAAGTAGGTGGTTCTGTAATTACCTTCCTTAAGAGCAATTTAGCTGCAAGCTTGAATAGGGCTTGCACGAACGAAACCTGTTGAATGTCTTCTCATTTGGCTTTCATACTTTGGGATCGGTAGAACTGATTCAAAAGCTTCAACCAGTAATGCCACTTTCCTCTTTCGAGCTGGAGCAAGTTGGTTGACTGTCTTCTGCAGTGCATAGTCAAGCATCCACTCCTCTGTATTTCTCCTCTCTTCCATCTCTTGGTGCCTCAGATCCACCTTCTCTGCTTCTGGTTCTAGTTCAACTGTTAGAAAGTTTGGACCTCGTGGGTTGAATTCTCTCTCTTTCTCAACAACATCTTCATGTGCTTTCCTGCACCGCGACAATCTCTTTAGTTTGTTGCAGCTGTCCAGGAGTTCCATGTTGGAATCAGATTCTCGTGTGTTGGAACTCGGATTCCTGGCTTCTTGCATACTGTTTCTGATAACAGGTACTGCATCTGATTCTTCTGTCTTCTGTATTCCTGATTTTACTTCAACAACATCATGTTTGTCTACGTAAAGTTTCACCTTTCTTGAATCATTTTCTTTCTCAGAGTTTACTGTTCTTTTGCTGACACAGTTATCGCCGCCTTTCTCTACAAAGAAATTCCCATCATCAGTAATGCAATGGCTTGCATCTTCCTTACCTGATCCGACCTCATCAGTTGTAGCTTGATCATAATTATCGACCATACAAATTTCTTCCTTTGTAATAAATGCTTCTAAATTATCAGTAATTGGTAGTATTGTTTCCTCACTTGGCTCACTTTCTTCCATGAATTCAGCAGCATCTTCTTCTCTGATTTCTCGTACTGTGTAGTTTCCGGTATCTGATTCATCATCATCAGTTTCAACCTGGTAAGAGTCAGGTTCTTCATTTACTGTTAATGTAATTTCTTCGGGGAAATCAGGCAAATTTCTGGCTTGGAAATCATTGGACTTATCTAGCTGTGCTGCATGGACTGTTGCTTTATCAGCCAGGTTAGAATTTTCAGTCATCTCATTATTTGGCTGAGATATATTCATATCATCTGTGACCATAACTAGCTCTTCCATGTGCTTTTCACCTGCATTAGATGTCAATACATGTCATAGTCAGGATGCAATTATTTATGGTATCAAACAATTTTTTTGTGGATAATTGATCTAATCAGTATTAACACACTATCTCAAGTGGGGATCGGCCGCCACTCTAATCAATCCTACATAATTGTTTAAAAGTCCTCCTGTTTCTATTTAATATTCACCAATCGAATATCTCGATTTTAGCACCAAGATCCAGATTGTTGATTGTTACAAATAGTATAACAAAAATGTATGGTCATTTGAAATCTTGTTAGATTGACTTTTATGTTTCTCGACAAATTATTTTTGTTGTAAATAAGCGATTGAGCGCAATACTGGTGTAGACAGGATTCAATGATCCTAGGTTTTCTCCACAAATTATTACTATATAGTTAACATACGTTCGCCAAATCGCCACAATAGAAGATAGCTGCATAGGAGGGGGCATAAAAGCACACATCATGTGCTAGCTCCAGGTAAAATGAAGGATATATATGTCGTCTAATGTTTATATTAATACCATTTTGTTGGCATTGACAACATAAATACCAATGTGGCAAAGGTATGTTAAGTTTAATACCAATCTGGCTAATTGGCCATGTTTTTATAAAATTTACTTCGTAGTTAATTCTATATATTTTTTCCACAAACTATTACTATATAGTTAACCCTGAACAAGGCTTAGCTAGTCATGCTACAAAATATCGTATTAGTAAACTTCATTTTACAGTACACCTAGATTCTAGATGTAGTGTCTTCATGTTCCATATTAATTGAGTATCTTTAACAAAGTAGTGAAATTAGTACCTTAACTATAACCTTAGCAAAATATAATGAACAATAATATAGTAAGGATACCTGTTTGAGTGAACTCACTATCTGCCAAAGAATCAGTATCACTGAAATGCAGGCACTCCACTATTTCATCCTGACAATATGGTGAATATTCATCAGCAGCTACAAACTCCGAATACTCGCTAACGCTCTTATTCAACTCAAAACCTGCTTTCTCTTCACCCTTACTGCAATCTGTCTCAACAAAAATCTCACATGATTCGACATTGGTGGCAACACTTTGCCCCTCTTCCCATTCCATGTCCGAATTTTCACCAAAAAACTCGCTGTCAACTGATGTCTGTCTTCGAACAGGAGTTGCTGCATAATCTTCATCTTCAAGTCTGAATCTTATGCCTGACAATACATTACTGTCACCAGTATGATCAACATCATCCTCAAACTCAACCTCTGTATGTGGTACATAGACTTCGACGAAGATATCTTCCTTTGAAACTTCTGGTTTATCTTTCAAGGCCTTCATCAGCCTTCGTCTCGAAGACAAGAATCGCTTCAAGGGAGGTGCAGAGACATGGTGATGACCGTTAAGAGAACAATAGTTGTAAGGACAGACTTTAAAAACTGAGTTACCTTCAGCTTCAGTTGCCCCGGGTTTGAGTTGAAGGTATGTAGGAAACTTTGAATCTTTCAGGGTTGAAGAGCAAGTAGCTCTTTGTACAACTGCCTTTTTATAGGCTCCTGCTGATCTTGTGTGTTTAAAACTAGGTGCCTTTATTAAGGTCCTCATCTTTTTTAAACTAGATATCTTTGTGTTGCTTAATTTAGTAGGAGTTGTTTTCTCTTTTCTCGCCTCAGAACTGCTTGTACTCTTCATATAATTCGGAGACGATGATGACATATATAATGATGGCTTCTTGAGGCTTGGTGTGTTTGTTGGTGTGACTAAGGAAGGTTTGTGAATCTCTGGTGACGAGTTAAGGCTAATCTCGACGTTAGAACGTTTCGTAGGCCGAGACTTCTTCATCTTGATGACCTTCAAATCAGCTCCTTTGCTCTTGCCTTCATGTTTTTGAAGGGAAGGTTTGATGATGGTTGGTTTCTTCTCTGTTTTGAGGCTATGAGCTTGAATATCAAGCTTATTTTTATTGAGTTCCACCTTTCTTTGCACCATCTTCAAAGTAAAAAAGTTTGGTTTTTTCTTACCTCTTTGTAAGAGGAAGGAAGTTCATTCAAAGAAAGGGAAGCATAATAAGCTTTGTATTTTCTTGCATTTCTAACAAGCAAGAGAAGAGATGGTTTTTTGCCAAAGAAATTTAGTTGGTTTTTCAGTGGGTGGCCTTTTTGTCCTGATTTCAACTGCTATGTATAAATATTAGGTGTCAAATTTGAACAAGGAGCGTGATACAAACCTTTATAAAATGGAGTTTTTGTGTTTGTGGGGACTTTGGAAGGACACTTTATGTTGGTGTCTTTCTTTTTCTTCCATTAAATTTTGTATTTGCTGACATTAAAGTTATGGTATTGGGGAACCTTTCATCTTTCACTTTGGAGTATTTTCAGAATGATGGATAAGTGGGGAGGTAAATAATGTGATGGTGGTATTGTTGGCTTTTGACCACCCACTGTTACCTGTTTCTCATGCTAATTAGCTATTTTATTTTTTATACCTATGTTAATGTTTTTACAAGGTTCCCAAAAAAAATGTTTTCACGTTTGACAGATTAGACTAATCTGAGAAACTGATTATCTTTTTACATTCATGTTCACTGTTCATTTAGAAATCTGAAGTATCAAAAAATAAAGTAACAAATCATTACTATGATATATGAATAATGCATATCACATTAGCAATTTAGTAATTTTTGAGGGAAAAAAAAGAAGAGAAAATTATCATCCAAAACTCCCCTTATTGTTTTTGAGAAGTTTCTAAATGTCCATAACTTTGTCCAGAATTACACAAATGCCTATGTAATATGCTACTATTCACATATCACTATTATTTAGGACAACCTCAGAAAGGGACATGAATAATAGCCAAACAATGCATGGTTGAGTAGCAATGAACTAATTATGGTCCTTATGAATACTTTGGACACCAAGAAGCACATAAAGCACTAAAGTCTACAAGTAAAATACTAGAATTTTGTATTAGAAAGATTTTTGATTTTTGAAAAAATAAAGAATAGACAAAAAAAACACATATATGCAACAGTTAGTTAAATTTTTTTGGGGCAAAAAAAACAGTTAGATAAATGAAAATAGAGGGGGGGAAAAGAGCCCAACACCAAATGACAATTAGTTAAGCTTTCCTAGAAACTTATTTTTGGTCAACTTTAGAGTTAATGTGGATAACATCTATATTACTTGGTAATGTCTTATAGAATAGTACCTAAAATTAAGGATCAGATCTCATTTATATCACTGCGCTTAATCGTTCTCCAACACCCAAAAAAAAACATAGTTAGCGATAACCATCTACAACTCCATCATCAAAAAAGAAAAAAAACTATCTACTTTTTTTTTTTTTTTTTTTTTTTTTTTTGAAAAATAGTGGGATAGCACACCCTCATCCTTGCGGATGATAGTAGAAACCCTGGAGGAAGCTCAGCGGAAGACGAGTTGTTGATGATTTTCGATTATTTGATTCCCCACTCGCTGTGGTCCGCCGCCTTGCTAGCCTTCCTCAGATGGTTGATCGCAAAGGCATCCAATTTATTTACATCCTGCCCTGCATCATCAATAAGATAAGAAAAAAAAAAAAAAACTATCTACTTTAACTCGTGTATGAAGTAGTATTGATAATTTGATATGGTGAAGAGTGAAGACATATGAGAAGGCTGAGGGAAATGGTCGCATAAGTGGTGGGCCAGTGAGCAGGAGATGGGGGCCCAAGTGGAGCCTCTGTTCTATAAAAATCACATCTTCCAATTTTTGTCACACGCTCCTCCAAATCCAATGGTACAATTAAAGGGTATGAAATTAAGGGGAAAACCTGCCTACCTTAGGTTGCTAATTTATATCATGCTATGTGAAAGGTTAATTTATGGTCCCTATAATCAGAAAGTTTGTCCTCCATTGTGGATGAATAACCGACAAATGGGTGTTGGTGTTAACTCTCTCTCTGGTCTAATTATTAGTAAGTTCTTGCAATATATTTATAAAACAATTCACATCTTTGATATTGATACCAGCGCATAAATTCGTCCCTTGTCAATTTAAGTTTGTTAGAATTAATAGCGTTTACTAGCAAGTGATACCAAAGACTAAATATAACTTGAGGGCTCCTGTTTTTTTTTTTTTACCCTGTGCGGTCGCTCACAATGCAGTGGCTCAGTGGCTCATTACAAGATCTCGGATTGAATCGGTATTGTACCATGAACGAGCACTAATCTTCATTAGTTTAATGAAGTATATTTTTGAAAAAAAAAAACTCTCAAAAGATCAAATTTTTAAAAGATAAGGACCCTAAATTTGAAGGTGTTTCAAGAGAAAATATGTAAAGTTGTAAACAAGGGATATAGTCAAATGAAAAAAATCAAGTTACAGTGAAACAGTTTGATCCATACGTGATGTATGGGCATGATAGAAATGAACTACTACTAATTAGAACTAAAAAAAATATTCAGGGGAAAAAAACCTGTAAACAACAAATTTTTATATTTTATTTAATAAACTAAACAACAATTATATAAAGGGGAAGGCAAGAAAAGAAAAAGATGGATTAGCCAGTTTAACTAAAAGCAGCTGATAATTGATGATTAAGCAAAAGGTAACAAAGATCTTTGCTAACTTTTCGAAAAGTGTGATGTATTTGGGTAATGTTGTTCTTCAAAGTCTTATGGCATTCCTCTTTTTGGATCGTAAAAGAAGGAAATCATGGTCTTCTTTTCTCTCAAAAAAAAATCATGATCTTCTGTCAATTAAGTGGCAATCTACTTTTTGTTTCATGCTGCAAGCATTGCCCCAATTATTGAACTCAGACCCACAAATTCAAATATTTATATGCTTAGTGTATCCTCGGAAAGGAAAAATGTAAAATATTATTAATGACAAAGCTTGACCTTTTCTCATTGAGCCATCACAATATATATACAAGAGTTTGAGATGGACGTGAGGTCCAGAGAGAAAAGAAAAAAAAAAAATTGTTGTGCTAACCTTTGCTCTTGATACCATGTAAAATATTATTAATGACAAAGCTTGACCTTTCCTCATTGAGCTATCACAATATATATACAAGAGTTTTAGGAATCCGACATGGAAAAGGAAACCTAACTATCATCTAACTATAACATACTAAAATCTATCTATAACAAAATAGAGTCCTATGTTATCTCCAACAAAAAAAAGAGATTGTGGAGTTGTTGGGTGTTCGGGAGGTGGAGAAACATGATAAGTATATGGGCTTACCTACTATTATTGGGAGATCAAAGAAGGCTATATTCACCTGTCTAAAGGAGAGAATTTGGAAAATTTTGCAAGGGTGGAAGGAAAAATTGTTATCTCGCCCCGGGAAAGAAGTGTTGATTAAAGCAGTTGCGCAAGCAATTCCCACCTATATGATGAGCGTTTCCAAGATTCCTGAGGGATTGATTGATGAAATCCACGCGGTGTTGGCAAGGTTTTGGTGGGAGTGAGACCTCTAGAAAGATTCATTGGCATTGTTGGGAGAATTTATGTCTTCCAAAATCCATGGGTGGAATGGGCTTTAGGGACTTAAAATGCTTCAATCAAGCTCTGTTAGCAAAACAATTAACAAGGGTGGAGATTGGGTATGGAGAGTCCATCACTACTGCAAGGGGTGCTCAAGGCTCGATATTACAAGCACTCAAGCTTTTTGGAGGCTTTGAGAGGTTTTGATCCCAGTTATAGCTAGTTTTGCATCTCTCGCTTGGGCCGCATGGTATTGTAGGAATCAAATGGTTTTTGAGCATCAGGATGCTATCCATCCAATAAATGTTGCAGCGGGCTTCGTGAAGCTTACAGTGGATTATGGTCTCTATCAAAGCAAAGTGGGTACAATGCATCATATGCCCAGGTTTGTCACATCTCATTCATGGTACCTTCCCCCTCCTACTTTTGTCAAAGTGAATGTGGATGCCCATGTTCCTCAAGGCATTGGTGTGCAGTTTGGAGTGGTCTGTCAAGATGAATGAGGCAAAGTTCTCGCAGCAGGTGTGAAGAGGATGGAAGTATCTTGATCTTGGCCTCCAGATTTAGCTGAAGCTGGGGCAACAAGATATGGTGTTGAAGTTGCGAAGAGGCTGGGGTATGACAAGGTTATTATGGAGTGTGATGCTTCGAATGTGGTGCGAGCTATTCATTCCCAACAGCATGCATGGCGCAGCCCCTACTTTTCATTTGTTCGATGATGTTAAGGAAATTAGTTCCTCTTTCTCTTTATTTCGTTGTGTTCATATGAAACGAGCGGAATACAGTAGCTCATTCTGTAGTTAGATGGGAAGTTGTAGGTAACATGGAGTATGTTTCTACGAACTCTTTTCCACAAAGTCTACAAACTTTGGTGGATATTGATTTGATATAATTTAACCTTCTCTTTTCCCCTCGAAAAAAAAATTTAAGTTTTCGTTTTTCCTTAAATAAACAGCAACAGTTTACTCAATTATTAGGGCTTTAAGAGTACTTACAGAAATCAGATCCTAAGGATATATGAAGTTTAAATCTTGCCAAGTGAAGATGCTTGTAAATTGTGATCCCTTTACCTTGCCCCTAATCATGTACTCCTAATGTAAGCATCCAACATCATCTTGAGCCCCACTATAACACTATTGTCAGTATACTTGATCAAACTAGTTTTAACCTAATGGTAAGGAGTTCGATTTGTGATTTGAAGGCTTTGAGCTCGACTTCTCATTAGGGGCACTTTGAAGGTGATACTCTTATCCTTCTCCTTGCCTAGACCTTGGTTAGTAACGCTCTGGTCCAGGCTCGTTTAATCATCTATGAATAAATATTATATATTACGAGGAGTTATAGGCCTCAAATGGCTAACCTCTTCCAAAGACAGTCGCCTTAGAAATTAGCACTAAAATGTTCTGATTTAGTTTCTTGAGAAGAAACCCAAAATGAAAGAGGCTACTAATGCCGAGAACCACCTTAGGATCACAAGTCCAGCCGAAAATCCATCAGATCCTGGAGATGCCGGAACATGAAAATCAAGCATTAGATCTTCAACCTCGACACCATTAAAAGATTAAGCAGCAGGAGAAACCTCGATAGGAATTAATCTAGGAAAAGCCAACTCATGAAGGACCAAAATGAAGTGCAGTGATTTTAGTGAACATTCCCAACGGTTGCTTAGAGATTTTGAGGCGCACCTAGTGTATGTATCAATTGTATTAGAATAAAACATCTGCGTACTTGCAAGATAACATTAGTCCATTACTAGAACTGAGAAAATTGAGCAAAAGAAGCAAAATCCTTAAAGCTACAGATAACCACGTAAAAGAAGCTACTAAATAAAGACTAGAGAATACAAATTAGACAAATGAAGAAATATCAAAGCCTATTAAAAAACCCAAAATAAACAAATATCCAGTTAAGAATGTAATCAAGAAAATCTCATTCCTACAAAGTACAAACTAAACATCAGCTCATCCACTTCCCCATAACACAAAACTTGTCATTTGCCAATCAAGTGTACTTCTGAACATTCTACGGCACAGTTGAGTTCTTTGTGTAGAAATTTCCAGCTTCCAACCACACTGCCACTTTAAATAGCATTCCGCCTACCTAGCAAATCTAGTACTGGGGATTTTACCGAAATCCCCTCCCTCTACCACGTCCACCCCATCCTCTTCCTCTGCCCCCTCTACCACCACTTCTCCCTCCATAAGAAATACCTTCCAGTGCCCTATTAACGAGCTGGTTCTGATATCCTCCGCCTCCACGGCCTTTTTTGGCAGCATGGCTGTTGGAACCATTCTGGGAAGAGCTAGCAGGTCGTTTCCCCCTGCAAAAGTACCATGTATCAAATTTCCCCAGAAAAACATATACATCATTTGAATTGTCTCTAGATACACACTTTAGACACGTATTTCGAGGCAAGCCGCAAGCCTCTGAAATTGGCTCTTTATCAAGCCTAGTACTCCCTACGTCTTTTAAGGATTTTCCTACTTTCTGCTTAAGTGTGTTCCTTATAGATCTTCCTACTTTTACTTTAATTCCTTATTCGGTAAAGTTTTGTTCTCTTCTCACACTACTTTACTCCACTTGTTCAATCACATAATAATACAATCTCTCACAACCACATTCTTTCTCCTATTTACATAAACAAAAAGGACCCACTTTCACACACTCTCTCCTTGCCTTAGCTTCCTTGCTACAATAAATAAGATCCTTAAAAAACAGAGTAGATCACAAAAAAGTTTCCTATTTACAAGTTATTCTTTTACACGAAGCAAATGCTAGAAATTCCCCATGAATGATAGTTAATATTTCTAGATTGTAGAAGCTAAACAAACTTCCATTCATGACAGAACTATTAAGTATTAACTACATTGAAAATCAACATTCTGACTTTGAAGCTAGCAACTGTTGCTTTTACTTGGGGAAACATTTAGTTCTCCATCATATGTCTCTTGAGTTACCTATTTTTCCTCATTCACTGTTGCTCAACTGTTGCAGACAAGCTAAACAAATGATCACCAATTTTCTTTTACTGATTTAGCTACTAACAGAACTAGGTTTTGCGCGATAATATTTAAGGTATGTTCTCGACACCTTATTTATTCGGAGCTTATCTTGTTTTTTTCTGAAATTTTCTTATTTTTTCTTAAGTTTTCTTAACATCCTGAAGTTTTCTTATGAATCCTAAACTTTTCAGAACTACTCTCTACTTTTTGTTATCTTTTACTTGATTTTTTCTAAACTTCTCTTCTTTACAGCAATTTTCTTATTTTTTCTGAACTTTTCTTTTTCTGAAAATAAAAAAGTTGAAGCGAACAATCCCTTAGTGGTGAAGAGACATCTCAAACGGCCATGGAAACAATGGCTGGGTTTTACGTGGTGATGATTATTGTGATGGAGATGGCAACACATCAAATCTTCACACTTTCCAGGTTGGTGTGGATGAACTTGGCTGAGGTTATCACCATATCAGTGACTTCCAATTCCAGGTACCAGAAATTAAGGGTTAAGAGAGGAGGGAAAAGCTGTCAACAGAAGGTTTTTAAATTGGGGTAAATTTTATTGTCAATGATATTATTAACTTTGGAACTACAATATTAGATTCAATTATGTGAAGATAGACTTCAGTAATTAATATGGTTTTAATCAGCACCCAGGGGGATTCTTTAGCAGTATCCTTTCTAAGGACACGAAGTCAAAAGTAAAATGTCTGATTATTTTTTTCTTTTTTTTAAGGAATAAAATGTCTTATTACTTGATCAGGGAGAAACTACTCTACTCAATGCTCACTAAGTAAGAGTGGCCATGAACCTGTACACCCAAAAACAATTCTAAGAGTTGGACGTGTAATTCTTACCCAGCACTAGCAGTAGCTGAAGGAACGGCTGATTTTACTGGTTCTTTCCATGATAAGTTGATCCTCTTGTCCCCAATGAAGGAAGGTGAATTTTTATGCAGTGGCTGAATCAGGAAATAGAAGTTAGTAGATTGCTTCTGGACTTCATAAAGGACGCAAGACATAAAGTTCTAATTTTTTCATACCTGTGTCATAGCCAGAATGTTGTTGCAGGTTTTCAGTCCTGTTGTGGCATTTTGTTTTTCAGTTTTCTGCAGAAGAGCCAAGACCTAGATCAAACAATGCAGCAACATCTAGCCTTCTAAAGAAATTATTGCCACCCCTTTACTTTTATAAAAGACTCTCTCCCCCCCCAATCCAAAAGTGAAGCATCTATTGCATTGACGTAGTATAATAGAAAAGCATAAACTTACAATCTTGTCTTTAACTTCGTCGGATGCAGATGCCATCCTCTTGTTTTGCTCATCCATACCCTGAGTCAACTTCTTCATGGTAGCCCTGGAGAGCTCCTCGACACATTTCAACCTGCGGCAACCAAACAAAGGGAGTATTTATGATCAGATTTCTAACAATTAGAGAAGAATTAATACATTAATTCATTATAATGGAATAACTGGCATACTTAAAAGAATTACAAACTGAGTCTAAATCTGATAATAAGGTAAACTAAAATTGGTAATAATTTGAGACATAAATCAGTTTTCATTTTTCTACAACACATTTATGTCAGAAAATAGACCATTAGAATTTTGATTTCTCCATTGCCCACTCAGTCCAATTTTCAAATTCCATAACTGCCTTCACTAAGACACGTGGTAGATGTGCATCTCATACGTTCTATTTATCGTGCTGCCTGTTTCCACTATTGACTAGTCAATTCTCTCTAGCAGTCGTTGGCCAAACAAACAGTAAGAGTGTAGGTAAATCAAAAAAATCTGACCATTTACCTCACTTTCCAATTCTTAATGAAATACTCCAAGCAGATCAAGTGCAATAGATAAATGTTACCTCTCAGTAAAGTCCTTGTACTGCTCTGAGAAGTCCTCCCCTATCCTATCTGATGGTTGGCCAGTAACAATTTTGTAACCACATAAGCTGTTGCTGGCATTGGGAGCCTGGACATGATAAAGCAAGAGAAAACATGCATAAGTAAGAGAAACATCAAAAGCCCACACGTGCGGATTGTGGAAGGACAAGAAATGGACATTGAGGAAACTATATAACCTTTGAAGCCAATTGGTGAAACGTGTACAATAAGCACTCGACATAAGTGAAGTTCATCTCTTCTCCAGTCCTCTTCCGAGGCATGTATTTCTGAAACAAAGAAAGGGATAGATGGTAAGAAGGTCCTGGACTCTAGCAGTACCCTTTGGGAGCAGACATAACTCTCTTCACAGGAAGGAAAACCGAAACAAAATTGTTTTAAATGGAAAAACCACGTGTAACAGAATTTTAAAAGAAAAGTGCTTCCAATCTCTCTCTTCAGTCTTTTTCTTGTCTGGCAGAACGCAGAAGAATATGATATGCTGCACTTCCAAAAATGTGTAACACAAAGTAGTACGATAGATACCTTTAGAAGCTGAACAAAAGAAGGAAGGATCAGGCGTGCATCCTGTGGTGTGGTATACGGAGAACTTTCAGCAAGATTTTTCAGCAGATCCAGCTTCCGGTCCTCTGGAAGCTAAGTGAAGGAAAAAAGACAAATAAGAGAACTAAAAAAGTTGTAAAACCCTTACAAAAGCCAAAATCAAAAGCCATAGATAGTAATGTCTACCGCATTACCACATTGGCTCTTATAAAGCTACCACAGTGCCTCTAACAAAGCCACCACCTTGAATCGAGAGTTATATGCAGTAACACCTAATCTCAACAGAGAATTCTAGTCTAAACATATACAACTGAAAAAGAGGCTCTTTACAAAGAGATTTGAATTTTGAACCAAAAGTCAACTGACTGGCATACTACTTAAGAGCAAGAAAGAAGCAAACTGCAGAAGAGAAATTTCATTCAGCCAATTTACATCTTAAGATTAAAATCGTCCAGAAAAAAGACTTGTGTTCTCATAGATGATCACATCCATGGATAAAGATAGAAGTATTTTACCAAAAAAAAAAAAACCTTTCTCAGTTTCATAATACTTGCAAACCAACCTCTTTGACACGCAATCTCAAAGGGATGAAAAACAAAGTAAATAGACAAAATAATTAATACTTCCTCCATTCTTTTATAATTGCAGCGTGTTGAATTTCAAGATTGCCAACACATAACGTTAACCATCAATTGCTTAATAAATTTATTTAGTAAAAATTATAAAAAGTTGATATTTTGTTTCAGCACTAATCCAACATTAGATTACATGATGGAATAACATTTATTTTATATACATTAATAATATGGTCAAGGTTAGTATACGAACACTCTAGAATTCAAAACGTTCCAATTATAAAACGAACGGAAGAAGTATGATTTAAACACGGGAAAGAGGAGTGATTAGGTTACTTGGTGTTTAAATTATTTTGAATACTTTGTGCATGTACTTATACAGCATCCTCCTAAATCTGTGTGCCAAAGCGGTTAGTTGCAACTAGAAGTATGACTTATCTGGTTCTCTTAAATCCAAACAAGCTAAAGCAACAAAAGGAAGGTCCAAATGTATGCAACTAGCATATACAGATAAGACTAGTCCACATGTAGTTTCCAACTTTCCAAGACCAAGAGACACGAAGATGGGTTGTACAGTGATGCATGAGCACCATATGAAAGTGTTTGGTTCAGTTTTGGAGCCAGGTATTGGGTTAGATATGAAACCCATGGGTTTGGAATGAGCGACATTTTTAATCATCTCTCTCTTTTTTTTAATACTTGAAACCAAGTATTAAAGGTAACCCAAATGCTTCGTTTTCTTTTTTTTAATCATCTCTCTCTCTCTCTCTCTCTCTTTCTCCTATAAACATGGCTGCCCCATTCCATATAAATACAACGAGCTATTTGGCTCTTCCACCACACTGGTTCATCTTCCAAGAAAACCTTGATCTTCCTCCACCACTGCCGCTGAGCGGACTGCCACCAGAATGTAATTAAATTCTTTGTTTTGTCCATTAGAGTTCCAGATCTGGAACTTTAATGGCGAAAATGAGAATTGATGGTCTATATCAAATAAATTTCACAATTAAAGAAATGACTATTTTGCATACATTAATTACAATGGTGGTTGACAATGATGGATTTGGAAGAGGTATCACAGGAGGTGGGTGATGGGGCAAATGATGGTCGGCTGCAAAAGCATACTCCCTCCGGTTCGAAAGATCCTCCTTGTTACTGTTACTACAAATACCAAGGAGGATCAATTTGTGTGGGGTATGGAGTGGGTAGAGTAGGAGAGAGAAAGGGGTTAAGGATAATAAACAAATAAAAAGGGGTAAAGTAGGAGAGAGAAAGGGAGTAAAATTGAATTAATAGTGTAATGGTGGACCATATGATAGGGACATGAGAAGGTAAAAAGGGGAAAAAATTTGCCAAATAAGGAATAAAGTAAAAAGAGGGAGGATCTTTTGGAAACGCACTTAAACGGAAAGAGGGAGGATTTTTAGGAACGGGAGGGAGTACATGAAATTACAATATTGAATTCTTTTGTTGATTCCATGAGTGGAAGAGGTATCCCCATGTATAAAAATTGCACAAAATTGTGAACCAAACAAGTGGTATTGGTTTGGTTGGATCCCAACCCATACCTTGGAACGAAACAACCCCCCCCTCCCGTATGAGCTTAAAATGATTTAAATTGCAATTAGGTCATGATTTGGGATCCAATAACCAATATGGCTATTTGGTTGCTTTCGTGTGTTAATAGCATAACATGCTTACTCTCACCTTATATAAGAATACATTTCAGGCCATATTACCACATACTTCCTCCGTACTTTATCAAATACTGCATTTCCTCTTTATGGAAGTTTACTATTTATCACTACATAACCACTTCTGGTGACTTTTCCCTCTCATAGATCGTTCTTTTTCACGTGGTATTGGGGACCACTTGTCTCTCAAAGTCTCATGTGTGTCTACTATATCCATTATCTTAATGTGTGTGCCCAATGGGTATGTACTATGTAGTGATTAATAAAGAAGCGGATGAAGTATAAGTATGTTTGCATCAATCGAAATAAAGTAAATATAGTATAATTGTTTTCTAAAACTCTGATTTTTGTGACCTCTGTGATAACAAAATCTGAATCGAACTCAAACCCAACCAGATCTGAGAAAAATTAATCTTATTCAAATATGATAAATAAAATCCGAATCTGACTAAACAAATCCGAGTTCGAATAGAGGTGGACCATATATGGACGATCTGACCTATTGCCATTCCTATTTGTGCCCTTGAATAGGGACTCATGCTTGTAGTATTGCCAGCTTGGAGACAGAGCCATGGCAGAGGAGCTTCAAAAGAGTTCAATGAATTTGAAGAAGGCAAAAGGGACAGACAAGAGAGTTTATCAATGGCAACAAGAAAAAATGTTATATATCCTTGAGTTCCTCGGTTTTTATTGAAGAATCACCAATAGTGCCATATACTTTTGATGGAGAAATAGAGATAAACCTTTGTCCACCAATTTTTGACGCGTCAGAGGTCACGACTACCTCCTCCATTTCAAGATGGTTACCATTGCCAAACGTTGAGGAAAATCCTTTTTCTACCTCATTTTAGCGTGAGTCTCTCCGATTCACCATGCCCCTTCATTTGAGGTATTACACCCTAATGCTCAATCCAATCTGCTCTATGTGAAACTTTTGAGAACCATGACAACAGATGTTTAAAGTCGTCGTAGAAAATCCTTCACTTACTCAACCATTGACCATAAAGGAGTTCAATTATTAAGCAACTTGTACTAACTTGAGCTCATATATGTTTATTAATTACATATATTCAACAATCGTCTTGTTCATTTGATCCATTAAAACTCATCAGGTTCAGCTCATTTACAAGGTTTTAAAATGATATAGTAGTTAGTAGGAGAATTTCTTTTGTTCTTAAATGTAAATAGATTGACAAGCCCACAAACATGTTAAAATTACACAAAAACTTAGGTATGCTACAATATTTCTATTGAGGACTTATAAATGCCTGTTTGGGCACAAGCCCTTCACGAGCTAAGCTTGGTTGGAAAATCACCAAAAGGTTAGAGCTAAAGAATGTAACTTCACTTCTGGGCTACACTCAAGGTTTTCAATTTCATCTCATCTTTATCAAGTTTAAGTTTTTGCATCAGGCATAGTTTAGCCTGCTTTCACCAACATTGTGATTGATATGCCTCATGCTTACAGTTGTACTTCTAAATACACCCACACTGATACATGATTCTTATAAACTAGTACAGACTATTTACTAGCTGAGATGCCATAGGCATGTAAGAATCAAATTTAAGAGGTTAAACATAAAGAAAAAAAATGCACATATACACAAAGAATGCGTATGACTTGCACCACAAAATAAGTTGCTTTAGATGAGAAATTACCTTATCAAAAACTGGAATTATATGTTTGTGCACATAGTTAAGAAAATTGCTGTTGGTTGCACCCCGCTGTGCAAAAAAAGGCTATAAGTACAAGGAAGAGTATTTACATTAAAGAATTAAGGTGAAATAAAAAGACATTATACCATGAAAAAGGGAATGGCAATATATTGGCATGATATAAGCCTGTTAATATGGTCTACATCTAGGACCTGCAATTGAGAGACATCAACAAATTCGAGTTAGGAAGCTTATTTTGAATCAAGCTCAGCCCCAAAAAGAGATTTTTTTTTTTCAAATAACGCACATCTAGCTAAGCATTCTCTCACCCCCAAAAAAAGGGGAGAAAGGAAACAAATATAAGATAAAGAACAAAAGATATTCAAAAGCAGCGTTATTTCCAGTCATTTTATCATCAATAGGAATGAGAAAGATAGTCCAAAATGCAAGAATACTATTACTCTTTATCTTTTTAATTTTTATCATCCATATTAAACATGGTTGATTTAATTGCTTAAAGAGCAAGGAATCTTACAGCTTTGAGGACTAAAAATTATTACAAGTAGTATATATGCATCCTATTTCACACCTAAGACTGATTTACTAGACTAACACATGCATCCAGCTTACTGACCTGTCTGATTAACAGCTATGTTCTGAAATCTAAAACACGAAATGTAAACTTCTAAATAAGGTATTGTCAATGAGAAACCCATTATTACACTTACATCAAATTGTGCATCCAGATCAGCTTGGCTTTCTATAATTTCAATAAGTTCCCGGACACGCTCTGGAGGAGCTTTATCACCAAATAGGGTCAAACTCTTTAAAAAGTCTATGAACATCTTAAATTCAGCACCAGTTACGTCTCGCAGACTCTGCAATACATTCAGTAGTCAATAATGATCAAACAAACCAATAAAAGCAGATGACTGTTAATACTCCCTTCGTCCTTTGAGGATTGCCCATTTCTTTTGGACACATAGTTGTAGCAAGGGTAATATTATATTGAGAAGAGAGAGAAAACGTAGATGTGATTGCAGATAGTAGGCCATATTATATTGAGAAAAGTGAAGAACGAGATATAATTAAGATAGTGTAGGTAGTATTTGATCTAAAAGAAGGGAAAAGTAAATATGACTGGAGATAGTGGGTAATATTACATTGAGGAGAGAGCAAGTTGAGATAGTGGACCCAATCCAAAAAAAGGAAACGGGGTATCTAACCAGGGCAAACTAATATGAAAAATTGGGAATCCATTACGGGGCTGACTAGCTGAGGGAGTAATTGATATATTAATCACACAGCAACAAGGCCAACAACAGATTATTCAGCAACTTCCATAACACAAATTAGATTAATATCATTATGTAAAAGATACCTTTTTAACTAACTCAGTTATATGTCTTTCCATTTGCTCTTGTGGCTTTAGAAGTTCAGCTTTCAGGGGAAAAACCTGCAAAGACAACTTATGTAGTTATGATACAGAAGAGTCTATGCGCTACCATTGCTGCACACAACTGAGTGTGGAACATCAAATTACAGCAAATGAGAATTGAGTGACAGCTAAATGACAATCTGTACCTTGTCTCTGATAAAGGTTAAAACCTTATCCCGAATAGTTTCGTCAGTACTCTCATCTATGCTCTCAACATGCTTAAACAATGCTGATAATGATGCTGCAATAGAAATGTCATCAAACTCAACATCAAGAGATGCAATTTTAGTAATGCAAATTCCAGAAGCCATATTACAAATTTTCAGAACAGAACCAGTATATTGTGCTATATTAAAGCTTCAATAAGTTCAATAACAAATTATCTCCTTGTTCTTAAATCAAGCTTTCTAATCCTCATTAGTCATTCCTCTAACCCGATTAAACAAAAAGGAATATGACAGCCAGTGCTCCCAGAGCTACAGCCACAAAATAAATTGCTTGTGCTTTATATTCAAGCACCATAGTCATGCCGAAGCAGAAGACCTAAGGTTAATGCATACGGTTATTTGAGTAAAGTTGAAGTGAGCTTAATAGACTAGAGAATGCACCCCACTGGCCACAAATCTGCCAGCAAGAACAGGGGGAAACCTGTCTTGTTAAGCCATTAGCTCCCTCGGCCTCAAGCTCTACCGACACTAGTAAACCAGCATAACTCATATCTGAACCACAAAAAAAAAACTTCTCCAAAGTATACGTTTATCCTAATAATTGAAAAACCATATGCCAGCAAGACATCGTTCACTACAACCCTTATATGACTGTCCCCATCAAATGTTATTACAGCATACACTATCTAAAATATTTCAATCCCACCAACAAAAGCACGGTTTGCATCACAATTGCGAATGTAAACAATGCAATATACACGCATCACAGAAGTATACAAATGATACAGCATAAACAGACTCCCAGTAAAGTAATCAGATATTTGCATTGGCCATAGCAGCCACATTGGCCTCTATTGACCAACACATATGGCCATTTATAACTTGATTTGGCAAGCAGAAACATCAACATGTATCACCCAATACATCGCTATATCCCAGGATTAACCACAATCAAAAGTCATCATTGAATCTTAGAATACCGGAAATAACAAAAATGAATTTTAGTAGCCCAATCTTAACGAGTCAGGATGCTTTCAGCCACAGAATTCCCAATCAGCCCTTGGAAACTAAGATCTGACACCTCAGTAAGGCAAGAAATTTTGAGTATCCTATGTGCTGGCACGCAGAAACCTTGATCCAGAAAATTGGGAGAAGATGACAAGAGATGATAGTAAAAGAAAGGTAGTTATAGTAAGGATCTATATGTATATATATACATACGGCAGTTGAAAGGGTCAACTGGATCTAAAAGGGCATCCAATGGATCAAAAGAACAGAAAAAAAAAAATCAGTAGAGCTCCATCAACTATAGCCAGATTAGATCAGCTGAGCCTGAGACATTGAGCTAAATACAATTAAACCCTGCCGAAACTAGCATGATGTTACTCCATACACTTGGCATTCCCCTAAACAAGTGAAAAGAGTATCCCAAAAGAAATCTGCACTAACACGCACCAAGCACCTGCTACCTTTTGAACTCCAAACTAGACTTGTGACCAGTGTCATATACGGGTTAAATATTTTTCATTTGGATAACATATTTCCTTTTTGAAAAAATTACTATGTATTTTTACTTTTTTAATTAAAATAATTGAAAAGGGTAAATAAATGACAAGATACTTGATCAAAATTATAAATTACAGAAAAATGTTATGCTTTTAATCGCAAACTAGGGCTGTGAAAAACTGACCCAACCTTTGTTTACCGAACCCGAACCCAACCCGAAATAAGCGGGTTTGGGTAGAGATTTTGACCCATTTAAATAAATGGGTTGACACGACTTACCCAATTAATTAAATGGGTTAGGTTAAGGTTGACATTTTCAACCCGAAATTAACCTGCTTTGACCTGTTAAACTCATTAAAATATAAATTTCCTAAAAAGTTCTGTTAAAGTTGGTGAAAATTTTAAAAATACTAATTGTAGAACACAAATACTGAAAAAGAAAATCTAATCATGCATACTTTATGTGAATTTATTGTTGAAAACTAATAAGTTTTAATAAAAATTTAATAGTATAAATATGTAAATGGGTTAAACGGGTTATATGGGTAACCCGTTTAATAAACAGGTCGGGTCAAGGTTGAGTTTTTCAACCCGTTTAATAAACGGGTTAGGTTTGGGTTGGGACGTGTTCAACCCGTTTATTATTAACCCGAACCCGAACACGACCCAACCTGATGTGTTAATCATCCCTACTCCAAACTAGAGTTTGAGTTGTGAGCTGTGTCAAACACAGGTTAAATATTTTTAGTTAGATAATATATTTCCTTTTCGAAAAAATTACTATTTATTTTTATTTTTCAATTAAAATAATTGTAAATAGTAATCCAATAACATGATACTTGATAGAAATTATAGATTATGAAAATTCTGAATATGATTAGAAAAAAATCTACTTCCCTTTTTTTTTTAACATCCTATTTATTATGATTATATATAAAATTATGGAAGATTATATATGGTTAGTAATATCAATGTCTCCATCCACTACACTATAATTTGTTACCTTAAAAATAAAGACACTTGGCATGAAAAAGAAGCACCAAGTGTCAATTCCTATGTGAATCTATTCGGATTTTATATATCTAGATATAGCTAGATGGACCAAAAATGGCGAATCTTCTCAAGGCTGCAGAGTAAGGCTATGTTCTTTTGGACTGAATAAATGGAAGTTCGGTTCGGTTCGGTTCAGACTACAACTTATTGATTTTATTATTATTATTATTACTATTATTATTATTATTATATTCTTCTTCTTCTTCTTATTATTATTATTATTATTATTATTATTATTATATTCTTCTTCTTCTTCTTATTATTATTATTATTATTATTATTATTATTATTATTATTATTATTATTGTTATTATTATTATTATTATTGTTATTATTATTATTATTATTACTATTATTATTACTATTATTATTACTATTATTATTTTTATTATATTATTATTATTATTATTATTATTATTATTGTTATTTTATTATTATTATTATTATTATTATATTATACTATTATTATTATTATTTTTGACAATGTCACTTTTAAGCTTTTTGGAGGGTATTTTTTAACCCATTTAACATAAAATAAGGGAGCGAGACAAGTGATAAAAAGAGTAATTTTTGGTGAAAGAAGCGAAAGATAGAAAAGTAATACTCCCTCCGATTTATTTTGTTGTTCCTATTTTGAATAGTTTTGTGAGAGAAAATTGGTTAAAGTAGGAATAACTTTCGGAAACGGAGGGAGTATTACTTTTTGGTGGGTGAATAACTCCAAATAAATAAGTTTAAACAATGTAGCAATTAAAAAAAAGAACATTTAAGGGAAATTTAGCAATTAAAAGAAACAAAAGGAGCATTCTAAATTTCCTAATAATCTTCTAAACCAAAAGGAGTCATGCATGCTATTGTTACTATTCTACAGGTATTAGGCGTGAAACATGCTATTGGTTTTGTATATATTGACTTGCGAATAGCAATCTTGGAGAAAAATATTATATTAATAATATTATTACTTCAGATCATTATTATTCTACTTGTTATTATTAATATTACTCAATTCATAAGAATATTATTGTTATGCATATTATTAGTATGAGTATTAATATTATTATTATTATCATCATCATTAATATTATTAATTATTATCATTATCAATGATGATAAAAATATTACTCTACTTGTAATTATTAATAATACTCAATTCGGATCGGTCCGAATCAGTTCGGTTCGATTCGGACCAGTTCGAGACTTATTCATTTCAGTTCAGTTCGGACTTATTCAGTTCGTTCGGACTTATTCGGTCCAAAAGAACAGAGCCTAAAAGAACGGCAACAACAAACAAGATAAAAGCAATGCCCCGGTTCATCTTGTACGTATGACATTTACGGATCAACACATAATATACAATGACTAATATGAGGAGAATTCCAATAATGTTGGAATTGGCAACAGTAGAAGACTAGAAACGACAACAACATTGAGTCGATTCTAGGGAGGATTTATCGTAGCAGAACATCAGCTCTCCTTTCAACACGATGGGAAAGGAAGGGGAGGGGCTGAAAAGTCGTTGCAAGTGGAAGAGAGATGAACAATATACTGACATAGAACCTAGGAACTGTTAGATATTTATCGTAGAAACGACAACAACATTGAGTCGATTCTAGGGAGGATTTATCGTAGCAGAACATCAGCTCTCCTTTCAACACGATGGGAAAGGAAGGGGAGGGGTTGAAAAGTCGTTGCAAGTGGAAGAGAGATGAACAATATACTGACATAGAACCTAGGAACTGTTAGATATTTAGATGTGCCTGGCGAAGACTCGTCAAAACAAATATTAGATGCCATCCTCATGAGGAGCACATCATCCAATCAGCTTCATAAGAAAACCTCTTATCCCCTTCACAAGGACATTCCAAAATGAATATACAATCCAAGCAAAATCTGCTTCCATATTTAGCCATGTCCAACTTCTGACGATCCTATTGTATGCCATTTGGCTCTTTTTCTTGTAAATAGGAAACGGCTTTCAGATCAAAACTTCCTGACTTGTTATAGTCCAAATTTCTAAAATTACCATAGAATTTCTTTCCCTCTTCCATTTTTGATTGAGTAGATGTAAATCCATCCTGAGGTAAACCTTATACAAAGAACCAAAGCCTGAAACAATTTGATCATTCACAATGCAACCTGCAACATGTCTTACTTTTCATCATTGTCATCAGGTGCTTGGCTTGAAAAAAATTCGTATTATTAGAAATATTGAGATACCACCATAGTCATAAATTCAAACTTCTTACGAGTTCTTGATCCTCACTTGATTGGTTCGTTCCTGAACTAAACTACTATCTTTGGCACCCCGCTCCTAGATGTCTTTCTTGCATACATTGAGCAAATAAACAAGAAGCAACAACAGCTGCAACAAGCATTTCCTGCATGCTTGAGTTATAAAGACAGAAGATCCCTCGGACCATGAATCCTTCAAAGGACTAAGCTCTTGAATGCCTTATCAGCTTGTCCGAAGAGCTTGATTTACATCCTTGTCGTATCCTATAGATAGATCCTTGCCAATACCTGGAAACCAAATTCTATGCTAATGGAATCCTTGCTCAAACTCATAAGTTCATTCTACTCCTTTCTGGTATAATCAGATAATCAAGTATCCCGCAAAGTAGTCTTACTCCCAATATAGTATTTGCAATGAGCTCAATGCCAGATTTCTCATGAACCTCAGATTCTCAACTCTCTCATGAGTCATGACACTATGACAGCCTTCAAAAACTCGAGCAATCATTTCCCGTAAAATTTGTTTCTCAAGTTCTTCATTTCTCCAACTCCTTTACCAAATCTTAGTTCTTTCCTTTAATGCCTCTAATTTCAAAATAATTTGCTCTCCTAAAATAGTATTTGCAATGAGTTCAATGCCAGATTTCTCATGAACCTCAGATTCTGAACTCTCTCATGAGTCATGACAGCCTTCAAAAAGTTGAGCAATCATTTCCAGTAAAATTTGTTTCTCATGTTCTTCATTTCTCCAACTCCTTTACCAAATCTTAGCTCTTTACTTTAATGCCTCTAATTTCAAAATAATTTGCTCTCCTAAAATTAAACTCCCAAGATTGAGAAGGGGCCTAAGCATTTCTGAAAAAATTAACCCACCTGGAAATGGAGTACAGCAACTAGAGGCCGCAGACTCAAATTATTAAAATATCAAGCATAAGTGTGAACACTCAGGCAGAGAATAGTGACAAGTGAAATAACCTCACACCTGTATTCCATCCTCCAAATCAATTATTCACAACCTGCATACATCTACTAGCCATACTCAGACATCAAGAGTCGAGGCTAAATCATGTGACAGATCAGACCATTCAACTTGCTCAATACTTTCAATGTGAGGGCATCCTCAAGCACCTATATCAGTGATCCTTGACATATTACATTAATACTAAATTCATAAGTCTGATCTCGAGCCTTTATTATTTATAGTGGCAACTCTCAGAAGGGAGAGCAAAACTCGCAAAGAGCCACATTCTAGATACTTCAAGTCTTCCCTCATATTAACAGCTAAGTAATATTATCTTGTCTAATGTTGCCTTCTTAAGCTCTCTTACAACTGCTTATTATTGAATTGTTGGAGAAAAGTAAAAAGCAATAGACTCTCATATTAACTCGGATATCAAATCTGACATATGAACGAGTCCTTTAAGAAATTTTAACAACTCAATTCCAATTAAGTGTCCTTAAAATTATGCACAAAGAGTCAAAGACGATGTGGTTCTTAATAATTACAACGAATATAAGAAATTAAGAAGGCAGTTAAAGGTAACCTGAAGTTCAGCAACCTCATCAGTCAAACTAAACAAAACTTACAAATTATCAACTCCAAAACAAAAGGCAAATGAGCATATTCAAAGCATTTACGACATCTACTGAACCATCCATGAATGTCCACACATAGTAAATATCATTTAGCAAAATCAAGGGAAGTTAAGAGACATAGGATGTCATAGCGGGTAATTCGAAAGATAATAAAAAGAAAGTGGCATAAACAATATGCAACCCAATTCAACACACCTTTCACATCCTGCCTCAGCAGAGACATCAAGGCTTTCTGAACTGCGTCCCGTTCCACATTCTCCTCTGACAATATAAAGTTGAACATCAGAATCTAGAAAGTAAGAAGGGTACCTACTACCTACTAGAATACAGAAACAATGTGCATATATTACCAGCCATGAGCAATTGAGCGAGAATGTCAACGATCTTAGAGACATATTCTGGTGTATCCTTGCAGAAAAGGGGAAGACCCCTGATAGCTTGAACACGAACCTGCAAAAGAGACTAGGCAATTAGAGTTATATCTACATAAAGGCTTAAAGATAGAACAAACTTAAGCTTTAAACATATAAGTGATACGTTAGACCCTAGAAGTCTAAAGGCAGCATAATGAGATCCTCAGATTTAAGCTGTGGTAAAACTATAGCATTCAAAAAAAAGTACTTGAATTGATGCATCACATGAGCTATATTAGGATTTGAATTAGGAGGCCCCAGGATTTCACCGTAGCAACACAACTTTGGCAATAATAAATTTTGGAGTTACAAAAAAAACAGTTTCCCAAAAAATTTTGCAGAGGATCAACAGACCAATAAAGAAGCCAAGATTCAGCAAATTGACCAATACGCTCAATAGCTAGAGGATATGTAGTTCTGTACTTCAACCTTGAAGAAAATAGAAGGGCATTAAGTTCTAGTTCACCTTTCAAACAGCTAAGATATGGGAAAACATGTATCCCTTCTTCCTTCCATAAGACATGACAAAAATAGCAAAAATCAGGCATTTAAAAAAACCTACTGTAACACCAAAGATACTAGCAAGGCTCTAAGTCGTCTCCACCTTGCAAGTTTTGCAGGATAAAAGTCTCCTATTTATTTCCCTCCATTAGACATTAGACTGTGCAAGTCTGAAAAACTTATTTCTCAGTGACAGAAAGATTTTGTCATCTGTTATTGTCTCATGAAAAAGACCAAAAGAGCCGAACAAAAACTTCTTCAGTCCCTGAGTGACATAATTAAAAACGTAGAGAGCCATAGATATATCACCCAGTCTTCATTTAGGGTAAAGTGTGTTCTTGCCGCATGAAGATAATACAGGAGTAAAAAAATTCAAATCACTACCTCCAAGGCAAATATAAAGTCTCTGACACCAATGTTCTGAGTGAGCACCATATATAACTAATCAAAGTGCCCCATAGTCTCGTAACCAAATCCCTCAACAAAGTAAGCTCATAAAATTGAAACAGACCTTTAAACTAAAAGTGGCGGTCTAATATACATCCGACAGCGGACTCACTGCTCCATAAGCTGGGCCTTTGCTCCCAATTAATCTTTCATTCATAGGCCATAGCTTATTCTCTAATATTGTCTCATTGTCTCCATTTGCAGGGCACGCAGAAATTAGAAAAATGAAAACAATATACTTCGTTGTTTGAGAAACATTTCTGAGCAACAAGCTCGATACCATCAATTTGCGCAGATTACAAAAGCTAACATAAGCCTTCCAAGAGCCATTGCATCAATCCCCGAAGCAATCATTAACTAACATATACAATAGCTAGCCA
This sequence comes from Beta corolliflora, assembly GCA_947648045.1. Taxonomy (NCBI): domain Eukaryota; kingdom Viridiplantae; phylum Streptophyta; class Magnoliopsida; order Caryophyllales; family Amaranthaceae; genus Beta; species Beta corolliflora. The sequence goes on from CANSZD010003249.1 coordinate 2,268,709, forward strand.
ACATTTAACCAATTCATTTCTATCATCGACAACCAATAGCTAATCCATCAAAGCGTCAATCTCTATCGCCTAACCAATCAGAGGCACAACAAAAGCTCCAAAAATGAGGCAGACATTAATCAGAACTTCTTATTAGAACAAAAAAAAATAAAAACTTTCCGAGTGCGGAAACAACTTCACAGAATCTCTAGGCAGAGAAATACTACAGTACTAATACTTTTAGCTCTTAAATTCAATCAAAAATTGGACCATATCTTAAAATTCCAAATATATACTACTTATTGTATATAAAACTGACCCCGAGATCTTCCTCTTCGCACAAATCAAGATGAGCGTCGACCGCACTGGTCGAAAGGTCGGGGAAGTGCTTGAAGAACCTCGGAATAAGCTGAGCAGAGAGCTGTTTTTCCTTCGTACTACCTTTCGCTGCCTGTATAATCCCTTCATAATCCTTCACGTTCTACAACCAACCAAAAATAAATTCAATACTCCAATAACAACAACTCACAATTAAACAACTCCATTCTACAATCAAAAACAAATTTAATACTCATTTAACCACGACTCACAATTGAACAACTCCATTCTACAATCAAAAACAAATTCAATACTCAATTAACAACGACTCATAATTGAACAACTCCATTCTACAACCAAAAACAAATTCAAAACTCAATTTACAACGACTTACAATTGAACAACTCCATTCTACAACCAATAACAAATTCAATACTCAATTAACAACGACTCACAATTGAACAACTCCATTCTACAATCAAAAAACAAATTCAATACTCAATTAACAATAACACACAATTGAACAACTCCATTCTACAATCAAAAACAAATTCAATACTCAATTAACAACAAACAAACAATTGAACAACTCCAGAAACCCTAGAACCTCGAAAAATGAGTAAAAGAGAGCGAACCTGAGACTTGTCTTTGGCATCATTAAGACGCTCGCCATACTCGTAGAGCTTCTCGATATCTTTGGCGTCGTCGACGGCGGCGGAAGCGGAGGTGGTGGTTGTAGTGGTGGTTGCGGCGGCGGCGTCAGCCATTGATGAAGGAGAGGAGAGAGAAAATCCTGGAAAGTAGAAAACGAGTGAAGGGGAAACTGCGAGTTTTTTTGTTCGGGTTGGGTTTTTTTTTTTTGAAGTACTACTATGAGTTTTTTTGGTTACAACTCAGAACTCACAAGTTCATTGCTTGGAGATCAAGGTTTTTTCAGTCTTATTGTGGACTGCAATGTCTTGTATTCGACTACTCGGCTATCAACTGGTATGTTCTGTAGGCTAGTAGTTTATTAGAGATTGTTGTTTTGCTAATTATGTTACCTAATCAAATAAATTGAAGCTTTTTAAAATTTACGTATCTTTCAAAGTTAATTCGAAGATACTTTGTCAGGTGTAGAGATTGGATGCGCGCTAAAGACTTTTTTCATGTTAGATTCACACAAATATGCTAATTGATGTAAATTGCTAGCTGAAATAGTGATTTTCTCAATAAAGTCACGAATTTTCAATTTGTGAATTCTTTTGATGAAACCGTTAGTTGAGCATAAGATTTTGAAAAAAAATAAAAAAAACATATTCCGAAGATGGGTCAAAGTGCCAAACCAAAATGCTATCCTGCACATTTTAGATATAATTATTACTTATCCAACAACAATCACCAATCCTCCGCCAATTTCTTTAAAACCATAAATCATGTTTATATTCACAAACAAATATTACCAATACAATATCTAAGCATACAAGTTATGAACAAGGAAAAAAGGACAAGTCGAATATATATGTTATGCTAATTTATTTAAGTTGATTCAAAGTTTACGTACCATAATGAAAATTCTACAAAATGTTAGCATATGACACAAACATAGACCTCTAGCGCCTAACTCCCCTGTTTCTTTCTTTAACACAGGGGTGATGATGTAGATTTTAGCACATCCACCTCCAAAACAGATCCTAAATAAGGAGTGGATATCGATCTCGCTTATATGTCTATTGAAGTCGTGAAAGCAATGTAACAACTAGTGAACATGACATCAAGGTAGTGGTCTAGTGGATGGTGGAGGGGAGGAGGAGGAGGCAGTGTTGGAGAAGCAAGAGGGGTTGAGGCATATAGGGCCAAGGAGGAGGTCGAGGCATAGGTAGAGGAGACTAATACTCTCACAAACGGAAAGGAAACAAGGAGACTAAGGCTATGTTTCTTCACTGTATTTCAAGACCTTACTTATTCTTGTTAAATCAAATCAAACCAAACTTGAAAAACTCAGACTAGACCACATACTAACCCTTCTTATTTCCATATACTTATTACTAAATATGTAATATTCCGTATTAGTAAAAAAATTGGAAACTGAATATTTGAAAAAATCATGACGAGATGAATTTATAATATCTTACATGAATATGTTTTTTTTCTTATAGATTCGCATTAAATACAATCAAGCTTAATCAAAATAGGAGATCAAACTAGACTAGAAAGTTTTAAACCTGATAAAATAAATCTTGATAAATTTACACCAGATTACCCTATTAAGGGAAAGAAACATAGCCTACTACTCTCACAACAAGGATACAAGGAGCATTATTGAATTCCATCAAAAAGTAAGGCTTGCAATAGTTTGGGCCAATTACTTCACACGCACAAGGAGCAAGCAAAAAGGAAAATCATTCCCATTATTGGAATATAAAAGACGGGCAAGTAGTTGATTAGAAAGGCCCAAGCCCAGTTATATGATTATATCTTATCTTTGCGGACGGGAAACAAAACCCTGAGCATAATTTCAATTAAACGGATATAGACAGCAAAATAGTGAGTTGAGAATTGTTTTGGGTTTATGATTACATAACTATGAGATTTTTTGGTAGATTATTGTTTTTTAATATATAAATTACTAATAGTTATTGTTGCATAATTTATTAGATTCTATTGTTATCCAATTTACATATACGTTGTTATCTTTACGGTGTACGTATTTACGTAATGGTATTTCATGATTTGTGATCGAAAAGTTGAAAAATCTATGCTTTTGTTTGATAGTTTACGTCACCTAGTAAATCACAATTTTAGTATCAAAGAGTAACATATCCCAAGCTTCCCAAGCTTGTACTTGAGAGAGCTCGATAAGCGTGTAGCCTGCCTATCTCAATCAAACTCAAGCATTAGTGTGGTGGATTCAACTATCGTAGTGTTTCTCTCAATATTTCAATCTAAAGATTATTATTTTTTATTGTAATTTCATACATATTCAATTATATTGTATTTTTTATATAACCTTTTATTGTATTCTACGTCCTCTATTTTATATTGATCGCTATACTCCCTTTTATGAAGATTTACTATTAATGACTACATATCCAATCTTAGTAATTTTCTCATCTCAACATCTACTTTTTCATATGGTTCGGAACCTACATGTTTTACTTTACCTATTGCATATTTATGTGTGCCTAGCACTTATCATTCTTTTAACTTAATTCACAACCTCACATATTTTATCCTATCTTATTTTTTTATTTAGTTTCAATTTTCAAATTAACGTATAACATGAACCTGACTTCAAATTTACCATACCAAATACCTAACTCGAATACTAGAGACCAAACCTCACCCAAGCCGAATGGACCTAATTTGGTCACCGTAGACCCAAAAAGAAATGAACCCAGCCTAAAAACAAAGATAGAATGAAATAAACTCAACCTAAAATAACCCAACTCAACCCAATAAAGCAATTCTAACAATCGAGTTACCACCTCCAATTTTACTCTTTCAAGAAATCTTCACTTAATGTCATATTGCTAAATGTGTGAAGATGGTCCCACGCCTTTAAAGTTATTCACTGGAAAAGGTATGCTCCTCGATCCCCGCATCTTCTTTGCATGAACAGATTCAATTTCTTTGGCTACGATCAATAAATTTTTTGAAACTACTTGTGAACGTTTGGCAAAATTGACCCAATCTAAATTGATTCAACTTGAGATTTGACACTTAAATTAGACCTGAAAATGGTCATCCGAAATTAGGTCTCCTCACTGCTTAGTGCTTGTTCCCGTATTGAATATTATATCAAGCTTCTGTAATTGAGGAAAGGTTAAAGGGTTTGAGGGAACTCTTGTATTGGGGTGAGAACTTGAGTGAGTTCTGGTATATGAGTGAAGCTAAAGAGACGACTTTGAGTGAAGTCAAGAGAAGAAAAACAGTTGTTGGATTAGGGTTCCTAGCGGAACGAAAGAAGAAACTCAAGTGTAATAGTGGTCGAGGTTTTTCACTTCCTATTGAGCCTAGGAAGTTTTCCTCGTAAAATCTCTTGTATTTTCGCATCATTTTTTTCGTTGTTTTTAAAATTTCGCTAAAAGTACTCAATGTTCCCATCACTAAAATTTACCATCCTTGTAGTATTCCTAAGTTAAAAGAACAGTTATCACAATGATAGGACAAACTATGCCTTAGGCCTTTGCCCTTGGTTTTTCAGTGTTTATGTGTTGGTATATTATGTTTATGTTTTAAAATGTAGAGGTACTGAACCACTGAGTAGCTTAGTACATGTTTAACTTTAAAAGAATTTTAGAGAAATAGTGGTGACAAAGAACTGGAAAAATGTTGAGCAAAAGCTGGCCTAACTTGCCACGCATTATAAAGCTTTAGTTGAGAGCATGTGCAAGGAGTTGGGACCTCAGTATTAATGTGCACAATTGCACACCATAAATTCTCTGCAAATCACATAACCACGTATTTATATTATGGTCGAGGTTTCATTGTCTTGAGGGCTGAAGAGCAAGAGAATCAAACTCAAAAAAAATTGACAGATTATATCTATATAGTTAAATTGAATTTTTTATTTGTTCAAAGTCGAACATATATGTCCAAATTTCTAATAGTATTTTTAGAGGATGATAAATCAATAACGCAAAAAAGCTAAGAAAACAAAAAAAGATTACTATCCAAGTAAGGGTCTATACTCTATACCATCTTTTATCTTTTATCTTTTATATGAGAATCGTGGACTATCAAATCCCCCACACAACCCGTGAAGCATAAGGATTCTACAAACCTTCAATTGTTCATGCCAAAAATAAGAAAAATGCTTCTTCAAGTCAAAAGTTATTATAATTAACCAATGACCCTTAGGAGTTAGGTCTAGGTATCAAAGACCACCTTCCATGAAAAAGACTAGAATTTGGATTCTAGAGAGTAGAGGCGGCACTTTGGGGCGCGCGGGGGGCGGGTTTAGAATGTTGGCATCGGGCTGAGGGCTGAGAGCCTGAGATAAGACAGGTTTAACAATGTCTTTGTATTTAAATCGATTTTTTAGGTCTTGAGCATCATCTCCCAAGACTTTAACCAACTAAATTGATCGACATCCACAAGAAGTTATTCTAATTACTAGTGTATAGTTTCTTACCTACATTATGTATTTAAAAAAAAATTAGGCCTAAGATAAAATATAAATTGATGTTAATTTTACAAGAAATGTTAGCATAAATTTGTTTGTTGTTATATTAGTCGCTACCTGTGCTACTAGCTTTTAGTTTATTTTAGAAAAAAAGAATAAAACCTTTTTTTATTCATCAATAAAGGCATTGTTGAAAGTAGGAATTGAATATAAAATTTAAGGAGATGATTAATCACTGCTCTTAAAGAAATATTAGTCCCCACTTAAAGGCTAAGTTTTACCCAAGATTTTGCTAATATGAATTAACCATAGCAATTCCAATAAATTTCTTATAAAAATTTATGAAGAACTGAGAAAGAAGCTAGATAAATCAGATTAGATAACCAAAATAGTTAGCGGTTAACAAGGGTTTATCCTTATCTGAAATTTGGTGCTTAAAACAGAAAGGAATTTATATACTATTATAAATCTTTATTAACCACTCGCATGATGGGAAATCTTTATATGTGCTTGATTTCCGATTTTGATTCTATAATTTTTTTGGTTCAAAACTTTTACGGTACCAAAATCTACAATGAAAATAATCACCAAATTTACTCCGATCCTTTCTATTTTCGAATCCTTTCATTCTGGCTCTATTTGGTGGGAATGTGGGATATAAAACGATTATCCATGAAAAATCATTTCTAGGAGAAAATACAATTATGATTAGATTTCTTTGGTTTCATTCCTGAAAACTGAAAAAGTAGAGAGAAAAGGAAAAATGAAGTTCGAACAAAAAGCATGGATGAGAATTAGGATATAAGGTAAAGGTATAGAGAGAAAATGTGGCATTCCTTCATTTGAAAGGAAAATGTTTTCACACAAAAGAAAACTATTTTCCACCATTAGCAAGACCATTTTCCCCAATTTCCAAATTAAACAAAGGAACATGAGAAAAATTATTTTCTATAATAATATTTTTCGCCCAAGCAAACCTTTTATCAAAGAAAATTTATTGGATCTCATTTTATTTATTCCCAATGTACTAATTACCTCCAAATTTCAAATACAGTCCAAGGGCCTGTTCTCTTCGGCATAAAACTACTGAACTGAACTGAAATGAATTAAATTATAACTAATTAATACTAATGATTATCATTTAGGAACTGAACTAAACTGAACTGAATTGAAGCGAAGCGAACCGAAAATAAGGCTGGGAGAATGCGCCCAACTCCTTCTTTATGTCAAAATTCGAATTGTTTAGCCATTACCTTTCCTTATTTATGTGTCGAGCTAATATTGCTACTTTAGCTAGGTCAACATATGCCTATATATACACCATGCATTGATCCCTTTATTAACAATAAAGTTTCTTGTTTTATAAGTATCTTATTAGATAAATTAGGTTTCAATTTTAATATAAGGCTCGCCTAACTTACATGCATTTAACCTTTTAAAGGAAACTAAATCAGACACTTTTTTAAAGGTGAAATCACTCATGTGCACTTAGACTAGCTAACCATATGTAATTTCATGATTGATTGACTCGTACTAATAACATGAATACATGATAGACTTTGTGCATATATAGAATAGCATCATTAATCATTATCTTATCTCACGCACAAAAGACCGTCATGGCTCTTATAGTAGTAATATTGGAGTATATCAGTCTTGCATTGGCACACAAATTGAGGTGAAAAAGATGATTAATTATACTTCCTCCGTTCCATAATAAGTGAAATATAGGGATTGGGCACAAGATTTAATAAACATCACTTTCAAAAGCCAAAAAGTCATAAAATACCCTTTTCATTATCAAAAGGAGGAGAGAGAAAAGCAAACCACACAAGTTTGTGATGGGTACTCTTGTCATTTTGTCACTTTCTTTTTTCCATTTAAGGTATGTTTCACTTATTTTGAAACGTTCTAAAATAGTAAGTGTTTCACTTATTATGGAACGGAGGAAATACATTAGTAGGACTGTAGAGGTATGATAACACGATAATAGTTAGTGGGCACGCTGCCCACTGGGCCACTGGCCAGTACCAACAATAGCGTTTTATCACCCTTCGTAGGAGTAAATACATAACCAACCCAATAATATAAGCACAGTCAAAGATCTTAATAAATTTATTATAGTACATTATAAATATTGTTAGCCTTAACTTTAACGGCTGAACTAATTATTAACAGAACATCCTGAAAAATTCATTGCAAGTATTCACGTAACGTACTTGGTAGTTGGTAGGACCTTTTTAAATACTACCTAGTTTACTTTTGTTGCATTCACGGCCTCACGGGTGTTGATTCCTTCTCTTTATGGATCCACTACATTGCTTTCTGTTGCGCAATGTTCACCGAATACACAAAGGATTATTATCCTATTTGCCATTTTTAGGAATTATTAAATGATTGAGAATTAACCCTAAAAAATAATTCAAAATTACCGTTGATATGTCGATTTTTACTTAGTGCTTGTTTTTTGACATAAAAAAATGGAAGTTAAAAGTTCTTAAAATAAGAAGAATGTGTAGTTGTTTGGTTGACAAATAATTCAATTCTTGAACAATATAGAAAACTTTTTAATTGTTTACATGAAGTTTTATATATGCGAATTCTCTCAATTTAGTTTGTTGGAAGAAGAACTTTCATACATATTCAACCGCCTCTTACCGACCCTTTCATACATATGTTCTCTCATCATCCTCTTTTGTTGGCCCCAATTTCCTTTTCGAGACGATGTTTCTAAAAGATAGTCGCCCCATACTATAAATTATCATAAGAGACCACCGTTTTACTCTCACATTCATCACTACATTTAATTTGATCGTACGTCCTAGTCCCAGTCCCACGGTCCCACCATTTTGATGTCTCATCAACTCCACTTAAGTAATTATTAAAAACAGTGGTAAAAACTCAATGGTGCGAGCAAAGAGGGAGGGATGGAGTTCTTTAATGGCATTGTGGTCTTAAAGTTGAGGTTGTGTAATTATAATCCTATTCCTATCCTATTTATAAAGTGATCACATAATAGAAAGTTGGCCATTATATACTTACTCTGAAGTAAGTGAAAACTTATCTAAAAAGGCTCTCATATAAAAAACATTAGTGGGAGAATGAGGGAGTGGAAGGGTGGTAAGCCTTTTCATCTTCCACTCACATGTTGTGGGTTCGATTCTCATCAGGGGGTTTGGGGGGCTTTGGGGTAGGTTGTATTTAGGTGCCCTGTGAGAGGGCGTTAATGTAATTTATCTTATTAATTTTAAAAAAAATAAATAAAAAACATTAGTGTTTCACTTATTTTTTAAACAGATGAAGTATAAAATAAATTTTCTAATACATTGATATTACATGAAACTGTACTTAAATTTATACTTGGCACACAGTAAAATTTTCTCGTTCTTGGAGTGGTCCTCGCTATGTTTTCCATATATTCTCTCTGAACACAAAATGGTTCCTGGACCCTTTCACTTTGTCCATAAGCTGCCCTTATCCCAAACAAAACATGTCTTCTCTTTTTTCTTCTTCTTCTTCTTCTATTTTTGTTACACTCACATTATGCACCATACTTCTTATACTCTTGAACACTATAAACACCTCTCATTCTCTTAAAACCAGTTCGCCGCCGGTGCGCCGCCAGCATCGGCAGCTTTCAGTAGATTACTACGCCAAGACATGCCCTGACGTGGAGAAGCTTGTGGGTTCCTTCACCTCTGAGCAGTTCAAAGCTTCCCCTGCTATTGCTTCCGCCACCATCAGGCTTTTCTTCCATGATTGCTTTGTTGAGGTACATTCATGCACACTCTAAGCTTAGGTTTATAATGGCTTAATTAATTAGTAGTTATATACATAAGCGTGTTCATGTAATGAAGTCACACGTAACGTAAAGGGTTGTGATGTAGGCGTGTAGCGTGTATTAATTTCAGGTTAACTTGATTTACGCTCAAATTTTAATCAACTAAACTAGTTCAAATTAAGGTGATCAGGTCTTTGATTACGTGTCTCGTGTTTTAGATTAAATTCAGTATATAAAAGGTAGAAGTTTAATTTATTTCCTTAATTTCATTTAGATATATGTGAATTGTGATGCACCAATTATATGGTTCTTTATGGCTTGAAGGGGGACCAGTATACTTATATGTGCATGTTGGAAATTTATGAGGGCCTATTAATTGTTTGAGGTGTATTGCACCAAAAACGGAAATCTGTAAAATTAGAAAATTATGGAAGTTTTCCCTGTTCCTTGTGGTGTCCTAAAAAGTGGACTACTTATTTTTAAGAAAACAGAAAAGAAGAATTGACTAGTTGTTGCAAACTTGCATGGTAAAGTGTAAGGTGATGATTTATTTGCACTAGTTGAACATAAAACAATGGCGTCCTTAAAAGTGGAAGTAGGAATCTTCTTGAGTCTTTTGGAAAGACATGACAATATTACACACTCCAGTTATCTTTTTTCTTTTATTAAATTTATATCCTTCTTTTTTCCTTAAGTTGTCTTACTATCAGAAACACAATCATTGTATTAGCCTATAGAAACCATACTTTGCATCGGTCTAGTCATCTAGATTTAACTCGATTACCTTTTTATTCTTTAAGTAGAAGTGTCCCATTGGACCAGGAACCTTATACGGTTCCCGATTTAGCCCATACGAGCGCCTTTGGGAATGGTGGTGGGAGGGGAGGGAAGGTTAGGGAATCCCATACTCAAGTGCCTTTACTGGAATTTGATCCCACAACCTCAAAGTTGTGAGATACAAACCTTACCACTAGATCAATTACTATATGGTTTTGACTTTATCACATATGTGCATCAGTCTTATCCTAGTATAATAGAGTTTAGATTTTGTTCTTAGGAAGTAGTTATTTACTTATATTAATCTATAGGTTTTGAAAAAGATAAGCGATATTAAAATACAATAATAAATGAATTATTTCTTTTGTGTAAAGGGATGTGATGCATCGATATTGATATCGTCTAATCCTGGAAGCAAAGAATTAGTAGAAAGAGATGCACCACTAAACAAGGATCTGCCTATTGAAGCATTTGAACTTATCAACAAAGCCAAAGCCTTGGTAGACAACAAATGTCCAGGCGTTGTGTCTTGTTCAGATATTCTTACAATTTCGACTAGAGACTATGTTCATTTGGTAAGTTTCCACATTTCCACATCCTTTAATTTACTGACTTGATCGAGAATTAATCGAAATATTTGATTTGTTTGAAAGGGTGTATATATAAAGGAAAAATGTTATCCCATATATATTTCAAATAAGTTACCAGTTTTCGCAAATGTCACTAACAAATTCACGACTATTATACTACAAATGATAATAAAAATAGCGATTGAATTTCACAATTACTCCATCTGTTTTTTTTTTTTATATCTTTCTCACTTGGAATCTTGGCACTATTCATACTTAGAGAGAATCTTCTCATTTTTTTTCAATTTATAAGAAAAAATATAGTCATGTGGGGTCTTGTTTGATTCGTCTCAATTAGTACATTATTAATATTCAATCGTTATAATTATGACTAATATATAATGAAAGATATTTAAGTATTTGTTAATTAGTCGCATATAAATGACACAGAGTATTACTAACTAGTCCAAATTATAGGATATTATAATTGTAATGATAACATTATTTTTAGCCGAAGAAATTACATAATAGTGTTCCATTCATTTAGAATATAATGTCACACCCTCTAATTTAACTGTCTACAAATTATTGTATGATTGCATTGGTAATCTGAGCTATAGACCTATAATTAACCATTAAACAAGAATCAAGATGGTAACAATATGTATTTTAATTAATATTTTGTTTTGAGCATTGACGAGCAAAATGTGCAACTTCTGGTGAAGACAATAAAACAAAAGCACGCCAACTTTTGCACAACAAATAAAACTAATTTAGATGAGTATTAACCTCAATCACGAGTTGTACTTTGAAATTAACAAATAGACTAATGTTGGTTAGTGCTTTCTATGTAATCTTAAACAAAAGACTCTTAAACTGAAATAAAACGACAAAAATCAGATCAACCAATTTTCTTTATCAAAAGAAAAATCCAAAATAAACCCGTGACTGGTAATCTTTCTAGGTTTCTTATTATGATACGTTGAAACTTGAAAGTAGGACCAATGTCCGATTTTATTGAAATAATACGCGAAAAGTATGCTACAGCAAATTGTAAATGCACCAAATCATGAAATTTGGAGTCAAAAAAGCTGCACAAACTGCAAGGTTACTTTCACCTCAAAAACTGCAAGGTTAAATTAAATCATGGTGCTTTGAGTTATATATTGAACAGTAACACTGCAGTTGGATAGAAGAAATATGGAAGTTGATGCTGTTTTTTATTGTTTGATTATAATATAGAAGTTGATGGTTTTTTACAGGCAAAAATAACCATATTATTAATGAAATGTTATGCGAAATCTACAACAGATTAATAAATATATAAAATATAGATATAAAATATTCGAAAAAAGAAAATTCAACAAAACCTTAATTAAGATTATAATCTGGTGCAACTCTTCCACAAGTTGTTATTGTTGTGAGTAATGTTCAATAAGTTTCGTTGATGTTGAAATATGTGTTGGATTATCTGGTGCTAAGGTTAATCAAGCACGGGTTTTGACCATGTTTTCTATTTTTTTGTCGTTAAAGTTTACTAAGTTTGACCATGTAATCTATTTGTAATAAAATAATATTACGTGAAAAAAAAATTCTTAATATGTAATAAAAGATATTAATTGCTAAAGGCTTGTCTTAAAAACTAGGAAAAATCTGATTCGACACATAAACTGAGACAAAAAGGAAATAATTGAATTAAAATTTATATTTTATATAAGCTAGCTAGCATGAAAATCAATATCTTTGATGATTAAATTAACATTATATTGAATTATTGTACAATTGATGTTATAGGCAGGAGGTCCTTATTATGAAGTGAAGATGGGGAGATGGGATGGAAAGATTTCGAAAGCATCCCTAGTATCCTCTAACATTCCTCAAACTAATTCCACCATTGATGAGTTGTTGAAGCTTTTCGCTTCGAAAGGGCTAACAATGGAGGATCTTGTTGTTCTCTCGGGTGCACATACAATCGGGTATTCGCATTGCAAGTATATTATAGATCGAATATACAATGACAAAGGGACTAAAAATTTACAACCTAATAATATTGATCCTAAGTTTTTAGCGGCTTTAAGAATGTATTGCCCACATTATGGCGGAAATGAAGATATTGTGGTGCCATTTGATGTTACGACCCCTTTTACATTTGATCATGCATATTATGGAAATTTGGAGAAAAATATGGGACTTTTGGTGACGGACCAAGTGTTATATTTGGACCCTAGAACCAAGCCTATTGTTCAAAGCTTGTCTAAGCATTTGCACAAGCTATGGAGAAAATGGGAAACATTCATGTGAAAAGGGGAAAGAAACATGGAGAAAAGAGGAGTGATTGCCAAGTGCACATGTGATTTTTGTTATTCTTTTTTTCTCTTTTTTAATTGTTGAGATCGATTATCTTTGTTGATTATGAAAACCTTTCATAATGTAGTGTTAGCTGCTAATAATTATAGTTTTCAATATGTCACTACTTAAATTAAGTATAGAGATAATTGTAACGATACGCTATTATATACGATCATTTATGCCAAACTATGTCATATTCTTAACTTATGAATGATTGAGACAATATATGACCAATAAAAATTAATACTGAACATGAGCGGATGATCTCTTTGTTCGGCATTAATTATCATATATAGTACTTCAATATTTCATAATAAAAGAATATGACTATATTTTAGAAAAGGATCGTTTGTAATAATTGGTCATATGTATCTTCTCATCATCACTTGATTTAGGCCATGTTCTTTTGAACTTATTTTGGCTGAACTGAACTGAACTTATTTTATTTTTGCTGAACTTAACTTATTTTTGCTGAACTGAACTTATTTTTACTTATTTTTGCTGAACTGAACTTATTTTTCCTAAATAATAATAATAAATAATAAATAATAAATAATAATAAATAATAAATAATAAATAAAATAAATAATAAATAATAAATAATAAATAATAAATAAAAAATAAAAAATAATAATAATAATAATAATAAATAATAATAATAATAATAAATAATAAATAATAATAACAATAATAATAATAAATAATAAATAATAAATAATAATAATAAATAATAATAATAAATAATAATAATAAATAATAATAATAAATAATAAATAATAAATAATAAATAATAAATAATAATAATAATAATAAATAATAATAATAATAAATAATAATAATAAATGATAATAATAAATAATAATTATAAATAATAAATAATAAATAATAATAATTAGTAATAATAATAATAATAAATAAATAATAATAAATAATAATAATAATAAATAATATAATAATAAATAATAATAAAAAATAATAAATAATAATAATAATAATAATTAATAATAATAAATAAAAAATAAAAAATAATAATAATAATAAATAATATAATAATAAATAATAATAATAAATAATAAATAATAATAAATAATAATAATAATAAATAATAACTAATAATAATAATAAATAATAATAATAAATAATAAATAATAACTATAATAATAATAATAATAATAAAAAATAATATATAATAAATAATAAATAATAAATAATAAATAATAAATAATAATAAATAATAATAAATAATAATAGTAATAAATAATAAGTAATAAATAATAAATAATAAATAATAAATAATAATAATAAATAATAATAATAAATAATAAAAATATTAAAATAAAATAAAAAAATAAAAAAATAAAATTATATAAAAAAATAAAAAAAATAAAAAAAATAATAAAATTACAAATTCATCGTTATTATAATTATTATATTAATAATAATAACAATATAAATAGTAATATTGAAAAGAAAAATAATAATTACAACATTAGATATGATTGAACTTATTTTTTCTTAAACCGAACTTATTTTTCCGAATCGAACTTATTTTTACTTATTTTTCTTGAACCGAACTTATTTTTTGGAACCGAACTTATTTTTACTTATTTTCTTTGAAAATAAGTCCAAAAGAACGGGGCCTATAGACATATTTACGTGATCTTTTCCAACATATTGTGCATGTATCATTAGCTCGTTCTTTGTCGATCGAACATTTATGTTACATGTATTGCAAATTCTAGAATTATTCTTGAAAGTTATGTTGTATATTGTGTGTTTTATGACTGCCTCCTTTATCTCTCTTCTTTCGATCTTCTTCAACCGGTTTGTTCTTATCAGTCAAACTAGGGATACCATAAAAAAAAAATTATAATTTGGAAGATGGTAAGCCCTTGTTTATTAGTTTAAAGAAGTTAATATCTATCATAAATTGATTAGTTCGAGTCCAATAAGCCGAGATAATTTAATTTTTTAGAAAAGGAGCAAAAACTCACCTTAATTTATATTATATGGAAAAGAGAAATAGAAGAACCATTAGTCATCAAACAACAACTCTTTTGCCAAAGCTTAGATGGTGCACACGCTAAGACATGAAGCGTGGTGCGCGCGTATGCATGATATAACAAAGCCAAATGAACATATGTACATCTCTAGTTGGTACATGTTCATTGGTATTGATTTATGTGTATATAATCTAGTCCTTCATGTTCATGGCGAGTATGGTTCTTTTTCTACGGACGTGTGTATGTACTATTTTGGGTTCTTTGGCAACCAGATAAATAATTCATCAAGATCATTTATCAAAGAATGACTCTGGTTATCAAATGATTGAACAACCGGGAGCAATTTACTTACGATACTTAGTTGACATTCATAAAAAGTATCTAATGAATTATGAGTTCAATACATCTTGTTTAGCAGAAAGACAAGTATTCCAACAATTCCGTTGTAGTCTAGTTGGTCAGGATACTCGGCTCTCACCCGAGAGACCCGGGTTCAAGTCCCGGCAACGGAAACTTTTTTATTTTTTCACACTTTCCCCTCCTTCAGAATTGGCGGGAACATCAACTAATACTAACACCTAGGGTTTTCAATTTCACCCCCAATTCAATTAACTGAGGAGAGAGAAAAAGTTGAGCGACGAAAATGGAGAATTCGAAACGAAGAGCGACGAGTAACAGAGGAATGGAAGAGAACACTTTAGCTATTCTTGAATCTTTCTGTTCTCTTGATTCTTCTCATGTTCATGATGATCGTAAGTTTCTCTCTCCTCAATTTCTTCCATTAAATTCCGATAATCTACAATTTTCTAATCTGAATTTTGATTTTTGAAACCCTAGGTTTGGCTTTTCTCGAGGCTGTTCGCTTTGCTTCCATTGTTCCAGAAAATGGAACTCCTCCTACCAAGTAATTTATTTTTTAATTTTAATTTTTGTATGGTATGTTATGTACTTCCTCCGTTCTAAAATAAGTGAAACAGTTCTTTCAAAAAGCTTTTACGAAGTGTTCCACTTAGAATGGAGGAAGTATATACGAACTTTGTTTCTAAATACATGCAACATTGGAAATCTTGCACTATTCAGATAATAACTTCGACCGCATTTAGCTAATATAAAAAAACAAATGCTATCACATGATATGTGTAAAATAATGAACGGCTTACCCTCATAGGGTGCCTGGCACTGTATATATATATTACAGAAGTACCCTTAGTACTCTATTATAATATATTGTTAGATTAGTTTCAAAATGTATTTTTAAAATATCAAATTTTAAAAGTTCTACTAGTCGATAATTAAATATATTAACGGCCAAAGTGGTGCATTTGCATGTGTGAAAGTCAATATGTTGCATGTATTCAAAAAAACAAAGGAAGTATGTATATTTTTGACTATGTGTGAATTTATGTTGTGGGAAAAAAATATAGCAAAATGATGGAGGCGATATTTGAGATTATGAGGGAGACCAAGTCTTTGGAACTTATAGTAGCTAGTTACCAGCTCCTTTGTGAATTAGAGAAGGTACTGCTTCTTGTGAATATTATTAAGTGAAAATCTCTTGTTGAATTTGGAAATTTTGATAAGTTTGATTAGCTTGTTAAGAGTATAGTTGACGAACTATCGGAATTGTTGTTGTTGATTATGCAGCACTTTCCACGGGTTTGTTTATCCGATGGAGATGATAAGCAAGGACATCCTGGCAAACCTACAAAGTTAGTTGTTTATGAAGAGGTATTTGGGCTTGTAATTGTGCATTTTAAATAAAATGTGTGCAATGGTTTTATTGGTTAAAATGTGGTGAGGTCTCTCATGTTGTTGTGTTTTTAGGCTTGGTCGCCAATTGCTGTTGGTTCAGATGTTGCCTTGAGTGACAAGCATGCAGCAAAGAAGGGATCTAAGGAACCGATTGATGCTGCTGTGAGTTACACTATCAAAATTTTATGTCATAATGAAGGGTATTGCAAATGACAAGATTTTACGTCCTACATTTATGTTTCACTGAAGTTAGAAAACTATTTCCTTTGTTTAGATTTGATAGTAATATACCTCCTCTGTTTCTTTTTAGTTGTAACATCTTTGACATCTTTGACTTTCACTATGTTTTATTTAGCTAGAATTTAGAAAACTATTTCTGTTGTTTAGATTTGATAGTCATATACCTCCTCTGTTTCAGCAAAGATTATCAAAGGTCGATATATAGAGAATATAAGTTGAGACGAATCCTACACATCTAACATAATAATATTTGTTTTTATATAGTAGAAAAATACGGTCAAAGTCAGCATGTGAACAGTGGAAAAGTGAAAGTGTTGTAACTAAAAAACAGATGGAGGAAGTAGACTATTTTGGGATGTCCAGAAAAGTTGTCACCTCTGTTAAATTGGAATTTTCGTCGGACTTATCAAGTTCTTGATACATATGATTGAATTATTTTCTTGATTGGTCTTATTGTAAAATTATCATATCATTAATGTATGGTGTTGGTTCAATGTGACAATTAATTTTGGCAAGGTAGTATACATTTATGTTTCACTGAAGTTTAGGAGAAAAATGAGTGTCATAGGTTTAGAACTGTACCATTTGTCCTTTATTTTTGGTATTTGTAAACGTTGTGTATTGGGTGATTTGAGGGAAATGGAGGTAAGGCAAGAGGATGATTTGGCTTTTTCAGAATATCAATTATTTTCTTTTGGGCTTCTGTTAACATCTAAACAGTCTTTTTTTATTTATATATATCATATGTACTTCACGCAATGGAGTTAGGTTATTTTTATCCTCACTTCAGTCCGAATCCTTCTCCACATCTCTTACAGCTACCCTAACTTCTTAAGCTAGGAACTTCCTTAACTACACTCTATTGTTATTTCAGGGTTTTCAGCTTCTATTAGAAAGTCTTGGTAAAGTGGCTAATGAACCAGAATCGTTAGACACAAAGGTATATCTGTTGCTGTCTCTCATTGCTAAAAAATTGTGTAAATCTTTACTACTATTATCATTATTATTGTTTTGGATTATATCAGAATTCACGTGACACCATGTGATATTCACTTGATTGATCTATGCTGTAGAGTTTTAGCTAGAGAATTAATCTGCTAACCTTCTTTATTATTATGGTGCAGTTAGAGCTCCTTGGTAAGATGTATCTGTTTCAATACTTAATTTATATTCTTGAAGCAGACTTTTTACCTCGTAACCACCACTTTCTAGGTAATTCATTAATGGTCCATGACTCCATTCTCCTTGCTTCTCCAACAGCTTATGTAACAACTTACGTTTTTGGTGTTCTGACCAGTTTTATTTTTCGACCTCAGAGAATTCGAATTGGATTTGTGTTAGAGATTCGTTGCTTAATAAGCTTCTGGTATGTCTCAATACTGAAAATTTGTAATACGATGATTTCTTTGTGGAGATCTTTTGAGACCAAGATCCTTTTTTAGTGCACTGAACTAATCTCTAACCAATTTTGCATAAGGATTACTCATAGTGGATTTTTGTGACAGGGGTCGAGGCAAATAAATTACAAGGACTTGGTAAACGATAGTATATTTGTACTGTGTGATCTGTTCCTTAGGAATACTTCAATAAATCGTGATACTGGTGGAACTGCAAAAAGCTCTTCAACGGTGATGTATAACAATAGCGATTCAGCTTTAGCTCTTTGTTTACCTGAAGCAGAGAAGTGTACATGTAAAGCTGTTAAGAAACTTATAATATTGGTACGTTTGCAACTTCCATCATTTATGAGAGAGGTTAACATCCTTGCTCAACTCTAAAGTCATGATGGTTGATGCTTCCAGATGACGGAGCTTGACCTGTCACGGAAGAAAGCAGAAATGCAAAGCCTCACTACGAGAGCAGATGGTGCAAGGTATTCCACAGTATTTGTTACTAGTTTGCAGGTTTTTATCACTCTATTAAGGCATATCCCTGTCTGGAATGTAATTTTCTGCATGATCTCTCTCTTATATTTCGCATGCCTTTGCCCTTCATTTTCATGACTCTTGATTCTCCCTCTCGCTGGTGTCAGTCTGGTACTACTCTGTGTATGTTAATCCTAGTTATGCTCTGGCATGTTTGCAGAATCCCTGTGGTTGAGTTGATAATTGATGAGCTCTCTTATGACAAAGACATAATTACTCCATTTCTTCAGGTATATATCCTATAAGTACAGGTCTTACTGCCTCGACTTGGTAGTGGCCTGTGGTGCTGCTCCCATAAGTCACTCATATATGGATTAAGGGTTCTGATTCTATCTAAAAAATTGAACTTCTGGTCTCTTTAGTCATGAAATAATTGGTATTTACTCATCTTATCCTATATTTGGTTGCAATGAATGCAGTCTCTTTACTCTTGCCAATTCATTATGGAATTATGGGGATCAGCTATTCTTGTTTGTAATATGCCCTGTTGTCATTGTATGTTCTGCAACACTTATGCAGGCGTTAGATGAGCCTAGATTGAAGCTGGTAATCATTTCACAATACATCCAGAAATACAATGTCAAAGTAAGCTCTACATCCAATTTCACACCAAGTTGCAATAACAATCTGTTGCTAGTTCTCTTAGTAACATGTGTGACCAAATTATAGATAATATCTGTCGAAAGACAACTCAAAAAACAATTTGATTGGCAGCTTCTAAATTGCAAAATAGTGTATCCTTTTAAAGATAATTTTAGCAAGAGAAATCGTTCAATGGAGAGTTTTTGCTTGCACCCTGACTCTCTTTGTGAATTTAAGCATATACCCTGTTTGGTATAGGTAATCTTTGCCATAGAGTGCTTCTTACTTACTTTTCCCATAAAGATATGTTGTTTCTTCTTCACTCTTGACTTAATGTCTGTTCTCAAGTGCCTCGAAGGTCGAGAGCCATTCTTTCCTTGCTCCTGTGTTGTTCTCAGCTGCATCCAACTTAATACCCAAATGCCCTTTGTTACTCAATGAAGTAAATCCTTTTCCATCTTTCTCATTTGTTATGTGTGTCTGCGTTTGCCATAAATAAGTGCAGTTAGTTAGTTATGATTATGAATATTGGGAAGCATGGTGTGCTGCTAAAAATCTTACCTTCTTCCTCTTTGTTACACTGACCTTAATATGGCTCGCAGCCTTCTACTCGCAAGAGGAAGTCAGATAGCTCACAAGATGATGCAACAAATATTGGATTTTTCAAGTGCTTTGTGAATAGCACCAGTACAAAAGGCATTGTTAAGAAAGTTGGTGCTGAAGCAGTTCAAGTACTGTTAGCACATGCTCTTCAGGTGATTATATTATCTTCCCCCAATCCTCTACTGAGACATTTTGTCTAAGTTGAAATGTTATTTCTGTTATTGTTTAACGGAATGTGCTTGCAATCTTACATTCGGATTTTATTTTTGGTTATAAGAGCATTTAATAAGGACTCTCCGGGATGACGTGGTTGTTGCCCTACAAGGACTAGAATTATGTCAGACTACATCAAATCTCGCGTATAGTTTAGTATGCTTGAAAAACACAAAATGTAACGACAGCATGACGTTTTTAGTTTCTCTCAATATGTTATGCTGTAGGCTTGCATGTCAATTTCCAAGGAGCAACTTCTTGAGGAGTTCTTTGATTCCAAAGGGATTGAAAGCAGTCCGTTAGCAAACATTTGTGAGAATATAATTTCTGCCTTCACCAGGCTCAGGGAAACAGATGAGTAAGAGTCTTAACTCTCTATGTAATCCCTACTTATTTTCCTGTCTCATGCTGTTGGTGATATGCAAAATTTGGACTTCATGCAATCTCAAGGTGGCATGATATCGTTGCCCTGATTTGACATGATATACTAGCTCTACTGCAGTGTAGTTGAGTCTTTTACTGTCTATGTACGTGAAAGATTGAACAATTGTGTGGACCGTGTGGCACTGAGTGTAGTTAAGCCAACTACTCTCTCCATGCCCTATTCTAAGACATGCAAGATTTCCATAACTTTTCTTTGATTACCAATATCTATCTCTTTAGGTATGTTGATATAAATTACTTCTATATCATTAGATTCATCTTAAAAGGTACATTCACAATATTATTATCTTATATACTCCATTTTTAATCTCGAAATTTGTGCATGCCTTATGAAAAGAAAGGAAGGGATTATCTAAAGTTTACATTAAGAGCTCTGTCGCATACACGACTTCAAGCCTTAAAGGTCTGGTCAAGATTTCCACGTCTTTTGCAACTTTCAAGTAATCAAGTCTTTCTGTTTATCTATTAGAGAAGTTTTGTTTGGAATTATGCTGCATTAAACAGCTAAACCTTGAATTGAGTAGATTGAAACTTTTTATAATTAACACGCAGGCACTTGCAGATATTGCCTATTGGTAAGGAAGCATTATTTACAGCAGCAACTGTGCTCTCTACAAGGTCATAGGCGTTTTCAAATCCTTCTGGAGCTTTCCTTTTGTACATAGTGTAAAGGTAGTATTGAAGTGTTTGATTTGAAGGTAGTAGTGAATGTTTGGTTGGGAGGAAATCATTTCCCTTGAGAAGTGGTCGAATAGTTTCCCATTTTCCTTTGTTTGGTTTGTTAATGCTGGAAATAGTTTCCCAAAAGGTGCAGAATAGTTCTCCCAAGGATTATAAACCTTTTCTGTACCTTCCTCTTTATCTTCTCCCACCAACCCTCTCCCTTCAATTTCAATTTTCCTTTTAACTTTTCTTGTGAGGAGCCAAACCAAGGAAAATCTTTTTGACAATTGTGTTTCCCTTGGAAAATATTTTTCATAGCAAATTACTTTTTATTGGAAATGTCTTTCGTCCAACCAAACAAAGCTATCGTGCCTTGTCTGTTTTTATCGCCTTAATGATTAGAAATGTCTACTTCACTGGCCGTTGCTGATTGCATGTCTTTATTATGGTTGTTTAACCATGTTTGTTCTATAGGATATGCTTCTTCTTGGTGATGTAAGGAAAGATTGTGAAGTAGATCAACACTATTACTTCCGTCCGCCAGAATAGACTGCAGTTGATGTAAATTATATATCAATCATATTTTGGAAAATACAACATTTAAATATGATGCAGGTTAATCTAGCTGAGGAAGCTACATGAAAAGTGCTCCCAATTCTGGCTGTAATTAGATGGCACTTAAGTTTGGCATTGGATTTGTTGATCCTACTGTATATATTGGACTAACTATTAGCTTTCTTTGCCCAGTAAGAATAAGAAATGCAACATTTTGGATACTATGAGACTAGGGGTGTAAGTTTGGTTTTTGGTTTGGTTTTGGGGCAAAACAAACCAAAATAAATTCGATTTTCATATTTCAAGTCCAACCAAAATTCGTCCCCAAACCAAACCAAACCAAACCAAACCGAAATTACAAAACCAAAACCAAACCAAACCAAAAAAACCGAAATTCTTTTATGATGCAATTTTTTTCCAAATCTTACAAATAATACGAAAATTATCAAGTTTCAAATCATCAAACATAGAAGAATTACTTCAAATTTCAACTAAAGCTTAAAATTGAAGTACTAGAACTAAAGATAATTGATAAAAACATCAAAACCCATATAGGATAGACAAACTTCGGTTTGGTTTGGTTTTTTAAAATAAAAACCGAACCAAACCGAGAAAAATAAAAATTTTCCAATCCAAACCAAATCGAATTTTGAAAAAAACCAAACCAAATTATTAATTCGGTTTGGTTTGGTTTTGGTTTTCGGTTTTTAATCAAATAACTTACACCCCTATATGAGACTAATATAAAGTTAATATAGTGCTATTTTAGTGATCACAATCTATTAACGTCGGCCTCTCTGAAGCCTGCTTGGCTGAGTTGATTCTCCCCCTTTGTTCCATGCCTTTGACCATAAAAAGTTGGAATTTAGTCATTTAGAAAAATCTAACCATGATTGTGTTCTGTTATATATTGGTGAGTGAGAATTTGTTACCAAAAAGGTTAATTCAGAAAAATAGATGAGAAGTTTATGGTAATGGAAACTCAGCACAAATAAATAATGTTTCAGGATACTTTTACAAATAAATAATGTTTCATGATACTTTTACAAATAATTCATCAATTATAAAAAATTGCCAATTTTGCCCTCAAATGTTGAAGGTACTAGGGAAAAAAAAGCCAATTCTGGCCAATCACAGTAAAAAAATGATGGCACATATGCACCTTCATTGTTAATTGTTACGTTGTAACCTAATGCACAAAGGCCTCAATGGCAAGAACAAACTACCAATTATCTGAGTGATTTAGTAAAAGGACCACCAACTTCAGCCTCCATCAAAGCTGCAACATTATCATTCTCCAGTTCTGAAGTACAACTGCTCTAAAACAGCTGAATAGCTTCAAAACAAGTCTCGTCTGCCAACTTCAATTTCAATGAGCTTCTTGTAAACACAAAAATGCAAGTTCCGATTCTGATCCAATAACCATGGATGACAAGTCATGGTTGTTCTGTGTCATTTTCGCTCCTAAAATCACATAGCTAGCTTGTCAGCTCAACACAATGATATAATCAGTGTTACCTAATTCGCCTTTTGAATTCGCCAATTCGCCCAAAATGGGCAAAAAATGAACCAAAACCGACCATAATTCGCTTTTCTCAATTCGCAATTCGCGGGGGAATTAGGGAATTAGGTAACACTGGATATAATGGTAACGCCTATTACAAAAGAATGTGGTGTAAAGAAAGTAAAACTACAAAGAAATTGATCAATGAGGTTGAATATGCTTACTTAGACGTCTGTGGTGATTCCAGTTGCAAGGTTACGGGTCCATCATTCACCAGATTGACCTTATCATCATCAGAATAAAACATAAGAAAAAAGTTCTCAGAAAAGTATGCAGTAGAAAGGTAGGCATTTAACAAACTAATATTACCTTCATCATTGCTCCAAATATGCCATCTGCAGTAACGAGAATGAAACAGAGCCAGTGAGATGTATATGTAACCATACATCAGGTATCAACCATAAATTGAGCACGTCAAAGCCCAGGCATCCATGCATATAGATTACGAGATTCTCAATCAGCTTGACATTTTTTTGCACATGATCAAGATACCATAGTTAACCATCGTAAGAGTATCACTGATCTCGTATTGTAGCTAAATGAAGCCAAGAAATATTTCGTTTCTGTTACTTGGTCTATAAGCATCCAGAGTGGATGCAAATTCATCACAATAACAAGATTATCTCGGTCACTAAGTGTACAGCCATGGTAGATTAAGAACATATATGCTCTCTTTCCAATAGGTGAGACTTGGGACTAGGATAAAAGGTATAACTAAATCTCAATGGTATAATTTTATTTTTATTTTTGAATCAATATTTGGCTTGTGGTAATGTGTAATGGAGACTTCATCTTATCAAGTTTTTTATATCTTAAAAGAGAGAAATACGTAGACAATATTCTTCTAAACTGTACCGCTTAAATACAGATATAGAAACCCTTCTACTAATTTCTCTCTTTTTTTCCAATTTTTGCTAGTGCTTTTTTTTTAATTACTAGAGGGCAATATGTAGACAATTTTGGATGTGAAAACCATTAGAGGCTAGTAGAAGAAGACTATTGCCATTAAGACCTCTATACAAACAAGTACAGCTCTGATAAATTCTGATCTTTCTAAGGGTATTACTTCTTTGCTCACGACAACAATAACGTCACAATTACGAGCATATTGATGGTTGCTACTTGCCAGCTATGCCGGATCTGAGCAAAATATACCGAGTCCAGTGACAACTATGCCGGATGGCCCGGATCTGAGCAAATCTCAGTACTGAAGATTTACATAAAACCACACCTGTTCAACTAAGTTGGAGTGGAGGTTCTCTTGGTTGTGAACTTGGGATTCGGAATTTTATATCACAACAAACATTTGAGCCACTACTATCTTTAAGCACTCTTTTCCACATAACAAACATGTAGCACCAAGGTAATATAAAAACATACAACATCATCATGGCAAGTTGAATCAATTAAGTCTTCCTACATTCCTTATCTCCACAACGAAGCAATTCAAACTTTGCATGAAACTCCTTTTATGGCAATCACTTTAGTAATGAGCCACAAGGAATTAGCAATCCAATCCTAAATCTCGTGGAAAATAAATATCCGTATTATTGTCGAGTTACATATAATTACCAGTATATATTAAAAAAACCAACAAGAATTGAGTACTATGACTGGGGACGTATGTGAGCCTAACCAGCTCCCAAGCTACTCGAGCTCAGCTAGGTTGAAGCTTGGCTTTATTCGAGACTTAAACAAACCAAGTACAACAAAGCTATGCTACTAAAATAGCTCTGGGGCAGGCTCAAATATATAAATCAAACAGAATAGATGATATTTATGAGTAAAAATTAAAATTAGCAAAATACTATTAGCACCTCCCAATATTAGCAAAAAGTTACAAGAACAACTATGTCAGAGCCCTTAATCCAGTTAGCAATAAAGTTAGAAATATGAATATCTTGATTCTTAAGAAACATTTTTAAGTTAGAGCTCGACATGCTCAAGCTTGAGTTGAGCAACAAACTCAGCCAAAGCGAGCCTGCAATGTTTGAGCTTGACAAGTTAAGCTCGAGTTTGAGTTTGTTCGAGCCAAACTGAGATTAGTCTAGGCTTGAGCTTGGCTTGGCTCATTGATACCCCTCACTACAACCTAAAACAGTACAATTTCGAAATTCCACAATTGCAACAGTGTATATAACAGTAGACCATATCCAACTAAGAACTATGATAAGCGACGAAGTTAGAGAATAGTTTTCTGTGGTCCTTGCCAAGTTCTACTGTGAAATGCAGAAAAGCTAATCACAACAAGACCAAGAATTGCACTTTTCTGATAAGTTGTAAGAGCTACCTTTGATCAAAGTTGGGTTGTAACTCTTGCCGAATTTTTCTACCAAAGACTCGTAAAATGGTTTTGCTCTTTGAGGAGGCATAGCCACATGAAAATCTGGCTTGTTACCCTTCAATGTTCCATAGAGTGTAAATTGACTCACTGGCAAATCCACAAATAACCAATTTCTAAATTTCAAACAGAAAACAAAATCTCATAATCACTAACAAAAATTAAATCTTCATCTTACCCAATAAAACCTCATAATTTTTCTGCACAACCTGAAAATCCAAATCAAACAAATCAACAACTAGATTCTTCAAAGAACTCATCAACAGTATAAATTTTATTACACAAAATAAAAATACCCCGTTGAAATTAAAAGGCAAATGCAAATACTAATACATATAAAAGCAGAAAGGATAGTGGGTCTTACACTTTGATCCCAAGCTTTACCTGTATTCTCATTTGGAAATAATCTCATGTTTAACACCTTCCTACATCTGCCAAAACATCATATCTTAGTTTCATCTTCCCATAAACATTATCATACCCAAATCATATTCATACTAAAACTTAAAACCATCACAAACTCTTTTTTTTTTGTTCACAACACCGTGTGTTTGTATATTCGACAACAAATGTTGTATATATATAACGAGTCATGAATGTTGTATTCGGAATCACAAATGTCGTATACGAAAATCAGGGGTATAGCATCACCTATTAGCTAATAGCAGTAGTATATAAGCAGGTGAAATCTTAATTTCAATATAACAATATTTATCATCATTCATCAAATCGATCATAACCATTATGAACTATACATCACTTTAAACCCACATTCGAATCATTGGGTCATCCTAGAACAAAATGTACTCCAAGAAATCCAATAAAATTCCCCAAAATAACATACAAAAAGTTCAATAATTTGACAGTTTATTTAATCAATAACACATAACACATAGCACAAACATACTAAGAGCTTAAGAACAAATACATGTAATTAGAGTCAGAATCACAATCAGATTCTAGAATGCCAATGAAGACAAGAAGCCCTGGTCCAATTTCCGAGACAATACGACCTTCCACCTGAAAACAAAAATCCAATTTAGTTTATTTGGCGTCAGAGAGCGACTAAAGCGCAGTAATATAGACGAGATTTAATTACGGGTCTTGAGTCTTATCCCAGATAAGACTTTTACCAACTAAGGTTGGGACGACATCCACTTGGAAATTATAATATAATGGAAATGAAAAGAGGAGAGAGAAAGTGGGCGAAACCTCGACAGTGGCGGAAGTGACGCGTTGGACAACAGCCCTCATGGCTCTGGTGATGAAGAGAGTAGAAGTGGGTTTCTTTTGGATTTGGGGTTGTAAGTTGTAAGAGTATGAAAATCTTCTTCTCATAAGGTGAAGAGGGTTTAGGAGTAAAGAGGAGATAGATGGAGGAGAGTGAGATGACAATGTCATTGCCATTTTTATTTTTTTGTTTTTCCAATTTTTGGTGATTGTTGAGGGTCGATGATGATAATTTCAATAAAAAAAAAAGTTTGGTGATAAAACTCGTCTTTTTTTGGCATTGAAATTGGTCTTTTTTCTTATTATCTCCATTACTTTTTTTAAAGTGAAAATTCATTCATTAATAGTGAAGATTCTAGACATCTGATAGAAGTTCGAAAGCTTAAAAATTAAAAAATACCGATCAAATTGAAAAAAAATTAATTCTAATATGACAAAACCACGATCGTTGAGTAGAAATAACCAGCCTAAATACCCTATTTTACATCATTTGTTTGATGCGGCGCCTAATGACAAGGATCCAATGATGTGATGCGGCCTCAATGATGTGATGTAGTTTTGATGTAGGAATAGAGTTAATTCAACCGGTTGTACGCGAATTACTGACCGTTGTTGCGATCCCGCACAAAATCCTATTAACAACGCAACCTTCAACTAGAGCCAAGATCCAAACCCCCTAAGGCGCTAACACACGAAGAAACCAAACTAATACACCCACCATGAAATGGGTTACTACAAAACCCATAAAGGGGACTAAAGCCATCATACAGATGAGACTTATTGAAAACAACGAAAAAAACAAGAAAACAAACTAGAAACCGCAAAAAGGAGAGAAATAAGGGCTTACCATGGACGAAAAAAAATCCATGGAAACCCCTCTAGAAGGTTATCTGTGAAAAGAGGAGAGAGAGAAGAGAGGAGGGGATAGCGGCTAAGTTTCTTTTTATGTGTGTTGCATTATTTCCTCCATTACTTAGTAGACGTTTTGCATTATTTAAATATCAACTAGTGAGTCTTTCATAATTTTTTTCTAGTGAGGAAAATTTGATGTCATGACTTGATGAATAATTGCATGATATTTAGAAACTAAATTTTTTAAGAGATTAGGGATGAAATTAATAACTTAACTTTTTACAAGGAATTTGGGCTAAAGAGGATATGTCTACATTACTCATATCATTACCACCAAAGTTTTAGAGATCTAAGTACTTGGGTAAGTCTTATAACAATAAAATATAATTATAATACCTTATTATATTTTATTATAATATATTGAACAATGATGTTAAATTAGATTCGTGGTTAAGTTCTCACTTTTCATTTCAAAGATCATGTATTCAATAACTTGTAATTACACAACATTACTAATACTAATAACAACAACAACAAAAACAACAATAATAATAACAACTTGGGAATGAATTGAATATAATAGTACTTGTCTATTGTCTAACACGGACTATGTATAGGATTTGGGAATAGATAGAGAATAAATAACAAAATTACTTAAAGTTCCTTACTAGTACTTGTCTATTGTCTAATAAGGA
This sequence comes from Beta corolliflora, assembly GCA_947648045.1. NCBI lineage: Eukaryota > Viridiplantae > Streptophyta > Magnoliopsida > Caryophyllales > Amaranthaceae > Beta > Beta corolliflora. Next base: position 2,297,251 of record CANSZD010003249.1, read on the forward strand.
CTATGTATAGGATTTAGGAATAGATAGAGAATAAATAACAAAATTACTTAAAGTTCCTTACTAATTCTACCCCTCCTTACTTTTCATTAAGGAAAAATGTGTCTTTTAATTACAAAATCCTTATCCCTTCTTATACCCGTCCCCCTTAGGTATAGGATTTGAGGGATAAGATGCCTTTTTATGACCATCTCTATCATGTGGGATAACTTATTCCCCATCAAACAAACAAAGGATATAACAAAATATATATGGGATATCCTATTTCTATTCCACTCCTTAATTAGTCCTTATCTTCCAAACAAACGCCCCATTATAGTATGTATATGGGGGATTGTGATTTATGTTAGGTCAAAGTCAAACTGGCTAATTAAGTGATTATCCTTTTGAGAAAGACGCAGTCGACAAAAAAGAAAAATATTTCGAGGATTTAGTTAGGCGTTGTCCAAATCTACAATAATGTCCCACTTAGGTCAATTTGATGAGAACTTTATGACGATAATCACAATATGCATACTAAAATGATGGGAGCTTTGATGCTATAATAACCCAGTTAGGTCAATTTGATGAAGAGCACTATGATGATAAATAGAGAAGGAGATGAAGAACGGGCTGCTCAACCAAATATAAGTTAGTTGGGTCCATGTAAAGTCACAACCGTCTAAAGTTGGGACCTATATCTGTTAATTGATAGTTGAGATTGCTAGAAAATGTATGACCAAATATGAGATCTTTGACATCAATTTTTCCATTTATTTATTACACATTAGCTATGTTGTTGGACAAACCCCCAAAAACAAAAGTTGTTGGACAAACATATGATCTATGATAATGCTATGTGACACCAAATAAATACAGTCCAACAACGTGATTGTGTAAATAAAGTATTCAAGCTATGTTATACAATATTGAAAATTTGTGCTAGAGTCTAGACATAGGTAACTTTTAAAGTATCGACTCGATTAAAATTTTGACCTAAACCAGATATCAAAATACTACAGTATCAAAATGTTTATAATTACATGTTGATAATCCGAGGATTTATGTAGTATATGATATTGAATGCAAAATGGAAAGTCTGACTAATATAGTGTTTCATGACCCAAAATCTTCTCACATAAAATAAATTCCCAACTAATGAAAGGCATATCGTGGGAGTTATCCTGCCCTCAAGCCTAAGATACAGTTAAATTTTTTGATTTTCTTGCAGGTGTCAGGTGATCATCAACCCAAGCCTGACATTCAGCTCGTCTGACTTGTATCTATACCAAAACCATAGGAATGAAATATCATGTACAGTAAAGATATACTAGTTACTTTAGGCATTTATGTCTGGGTCACTTGCTTTCCCCTAAAGTCATACATTTACCAACTAGAGTATGAAATTTGTTTTATTCATACAAAATAAAGCTCCTTACTTTTGTGTGGCTACTAATCGTATATATTTGATCATGTGCGTTTATTAACTAGTTGTTGGGTATAGGTTGCGAAGCATTAAAAACGACACCTAACTCATGAAATAATCATCAACTCATCAACTAGAACCTAAATAATGAAGCACTCTCATGAGTCTCAGCTACCTTTCCTATTGCAAAACCTTGGCTTAAGCAAAACTGTATGACTAATAATTGATCCAAAGAGTAAAATCTTACCTGTTACTAATTCAAAATATTATCAACCAAAAAAAAACACACACCATTGCATAATAACATTGAACAAATTTTCAGTGGTGTTATTCTTCATCATATTTATTTCTATCAATTGATATATGTTTGATCCATGTTGCATGGTTAGGCTGACTGTACCCGTTGTTAACATAAAATTCCAGTGATCTCCATGTTTTACTTTTTTTGTCCTTTAAAGTTTACTCATAGAAAATATTTCATTTATTTTAGAGTTAATCGGACAAAAGTTGTGGAGGTAAAGTAGTGTTTTTTTTTCCTTTTTCTAATATTATTTTATAGAGTATACTGGAGAGACAAGTGGAAACAACATGCATGCAAAAAACGGTATGTCCTGAGGCAAATTCAAAGGGCAAGGTAAAAAGAAAATTGGGGCAAACATCATTATGGGACGGAGCCACGGAGGGAGTATCTTCTAGTAAAGATGAGGGATTGACCGAGATAGGGGAAGAGGAAGAGGAGGAGGAGGAGAAGATGGAGAGAAAGAGAGAGTTGACTGGGTAGAGAATAGGGAGGTTTTTTTTTCTTTTTTCGTTTGTCACCTCAGTAATTTGGCATTGACTCATCCTCAAGTCCTTAACAACGACTTCGAGAGATTGAGGTCCTTAAAAATAACTTTGGACAAAATTTAAGTGATAAGTGCATATTCTAACATCATTTACTTGCATATTAGGGTGCATTTTCATGTAGTATTAGAGCATTTACATTGCATTTATGCATATTTAGGTCCCTCTTTATAAGCTACGGTGCTTTCACGGGTTGTTTGGTCTTTTGATGTAATCTCAGGTACTTTGGACTCTTTTTTAAGGACATGATGATTAAGGCACTTGTATGACCTTCAAAACGATATATTATGTGCCCAAAACGGATTGGAATTGAAGAAGATACAAAGGACTTTGTGTACTTGTGCAAAATATAACACTTATGCACCATTTTACTCATAACTTTTGACACAAAAATGATAATGAGGTGATTCCAACTGGGTTGGAAACTAGACTTGAAGAGCTTTCAAACGATATTACATGCACCAAACAAAGCTCTGGATCAAAAGTTATAGCTGTTCGAAGTTGAGTTGGAAAATCTGACGATTACCGGACAACACGTCCGTGCCACTTTTGACACGTCCGTGTCTCTCTGATTTCTTCTAGACAGTAGCTTTTCTGTCGTAGGATGTTTATGTAGTAGCAGGTCAACACGTTCGTGTCATTATTGACACGTCCGTGTTGGTCTGCTCCATGACGCGTTTTGTTATGTCGGTTTTATTATTTTAGGAAGTTATAAATACTCTTTTATTTGTTTAATGACGGGATATAGTTGAATATATACACTTTTTAGGGTTTTCTAGAGAGATGTTAGAGAGAGAAACTTGTAGATCTTCATTATTCTTCAAGACTCTACCTTTCTTTCATTAATTCAAGTATTTATTTTCTTCTTCTTTTCTCTTTGTTTATTATTATGAATTTTAACTATTGTTCTCTAGTTTCTTTATTTACTACCTCCGATTTTTATTATTTGCAACGATTTGACATAACGTAGAGAGAGAAGATGTCTAATCGTTGCAAATAATAGAAACCAGAGGTAGTATTTTCAATTATGCTTGAGTAGTTCTTCTATCTATTGTTAAGTTGAACCCTAGTATGAATTAATTCATGATTATTTCTTCAAATTCCCAAATTAATTGTTGAATTGTTCTTGCTTAATTGATTGTGCATATTTCAATACTAGATTAGGGATAACTAGTATTGTTATGATTCCATTGTCTTGATCACAACGGGAGTTGGGTTTTGACGGATTTGGGTATTTCAATTAAGGACATGAAGTTCTCCACAGGAGTATGTAGAATGGATTGTTAGGAAGTTAGAGTGCCGCGTTTAATGTCTTTAATTTGCATGATTCCACGGGAGTAGGCTTGAGTGCATATTAGAGAAGCCATAGATACTCGGGAGAGGTTTATGGTATTTTATAGGGTGTACTTTTCCTTGTGAACATTTAATTAATTAGTTTGGGGTAGGAATTATTATTGTATTACTTCATGCTAGTGGGGATACTTAACTCTAGAGTCTTTTATTCATAGATTGATTAGTATAGTTGATTCCATCGTTGATATATATTGACCTCCTTTAGTCTTACCATTATTTAAAGGCTAATCATAAAACAACTTTTTCTCTGTGGGATCGACCCTGACTTACCCTACTATATAATTAGGAGGTTAGTTAGGTTATCTATTTTTGTTAGGTGCACGACACGCCTATCATTACGTTTTAAAAATAAGCTAAAATATATTCCACGAAGCACAAAACTATACATGATAGAAACACAAAACAATGCAAACTTGGATCATACCTGGGCCAACTCCAAAATTTGTGTGCTATGTTCGATAATTTTGGATACTACATTATAGTCGAGGCTTTCACCATCTCTGCTGTAATGGTTTGGAATAAAAAGATTTGTATAATAAGATAATTTTAAGGTACCTCATACCAGTGGCGGAGCCAGCTAGGGGCATGGGGTGCACGTGTCCTCCCAAATTAGGAAAAAATAAATAATTTTTTTCTTGTAAAAAATGTTGCGCCACACGCAACCCCTTCGCGCCCAGTGCACCAGTCAATTTAATTGTGTCCCGCGCACTGGCTTCGCGCTGCGTGCACGGTGTACATAATTCAATTTTCAGAATTCCATTTTATATATTTACAATTGTGCACCCCGAATTTAAGATTCTGCCTCCACCACTGCCTCCACCACTGCCTCATACCTTAAACAAGATAAAGAACCCACAAAAACAAGGAAGACTCTCAAATGACAAAAGAACGTACATTTTATTAAAAAATAACGTGAAGAAAATTAACCGTGAAGTTTAATATGGACTTTTTTTTTGACCGGACTTACCATCAACAGAATTGTTTATTACACCCCCAAGAGCCGAGAACACTACTATTATTGATATGAGAGATGATCAACAAGAGGGGAGAGTGGTTGATTTCAATTATCAAGCCAAAACGGTGCCTCATTAAATGGCACAGCTAATGCAAAAGTTTCTTTTAAACCACGTAACTCGATCGAATATATTTAAATATTTCATTTCAATCTAATTTATCGTCATGGAGAAAAGCCTTAGCACCATCAATTACTATTTCGTGCTATATTTATTGCATTTGATCCCTACAAAGACCTACAATAGTATGTTAGATGAACCTAACTGATTGAACCCATAAATATTTCCACCAATAACTATTCAAATTTCATTCTATCAATTAAGTTCACTTGACAATGACCTTTTTATTATTATTGTATACTAACATTTAGATATAATTTTCCTCTCTTTTGTGTGTGGAAATGATGAGAATCAAACTTTCTTACTATTTACATACTGTACGTACTACGTGCTAGTAGTATATATTAAGATGAGATATCAGCTTTATTTCTCCCTTGGTTATATGTAGTCTTATTTTCTTGGTGTTTCGTAATACTTATTACTTACATTAAAGAAAATGGGCTTAACAAATTCTTGTTTTTGTGCATTATTGTTCTTCATGATGTATATGCCTAAACTTTTACATGCTATGACGGTGCCTGAAATTAGAGACTTGAAAGCTAAACACCGGCTTTCGAGTTTGTTAGTGTTTGGGGATTCTAGTGTTGATCCTGGCAACAACAACCGCATCACAACCACAATGAAGAGCAATTTCCTACCTTATGGCATGGACTTCATTGGTAGCCGCCCTACCGGGAGGTTCTCTAATGGAAAACTTGGAACTGATTTCATTGGTAAAAATATCTTGTACTCCCTTTTTGTCTACTACATGTTTAGTTTTGATGTAATGGTATTAAATTTGATCGTTACTTTGTTAAATACTTCCTCAATTCTGAAATGAGTGAAATACTTCTCACTTTTAAGTAGAAACTTTTTAATAGGAGCGTTACACTTATTTCGGAATGGAGGAAGTATGTATAGAGAGTTATACTAAGATGTTATAATTTTGTAGAATACAAATTTATAATTCTACTATGATATGGATAGAGAAATTAAATTATGGGCCAAAGTCTTAAAGATGATATATTATAACCCAAAAAGAAGAAACAAATGTAGCCTGTGTCCTAGAGCAATTTCTTTTTGTTTCTCATAAAATGTTGTATGCATATCATTATGCTAGAGAATTTTGCCTTCTTAGTATGAATGTAAAATAATCCATGTAGACATACATCATACTTCAGTTTGTAGATAAATATGGTACAAAGGTAAGAAGTCTAGATCCTGGAAGTCGCCATACTTTGCGATCCGTAATTTGACAACAACAACCAGGCAATCGAAGTAAACTTAGGTCCTAGTCTTTATCTGTTTAACTGATGATATGGTCGGTGGTCCTATGAAGCCTTTGCTATAGTATCAAATTTTATCACATCTAATAAGAGTTAACAATGACAGGGAGAGTCATCAATAAATAAAACTCCTACTTGTTAATGTCAGTGATTGATGCATTAATTGAGTAGTGGGAAGCTTGTGTAATTGTGTTATAGTGGGATGCTTGTTTTATTTTAGATGAAAAACTAGTTTTTGGGTCAAGGGATACCCTGAATTATATATTTTTGTTACATTTTGGTAGTTCATGCATGGCAATTAATGTCATTGTGTCCATTATACTACCTCTGTTCTTTTTTAATAGTTACACTTCCACTTTTGACACTATTCACAAATTTCACTTTGATTATCATTTGTGATTTATGGTTAAGAGAAAATATAGTCATGTGGGGTCTTGTTTGATTCGTCTGTACTTTTAGAATATCAATTTTTTATATTTTTTTACAAATACAAAATTAGAGATATAAAGGCTCAAAGTAGTGCATCGACATGCGTGAAAAGTGTAAGTGTAACTATTAAAAAGGAACGGAGGTAGTATTAGACAATTTGTTTCGCCTTTCGCTGTAGCTTGTTTTTTTGTTTTGGGGGTGCTAATTGCAATAATTATTTTAGTTCCCCGAGTCATATGGTGGCATTATGTTCATAATTTGTCACGATACTCCACTTTCTGATGCCCCATATTATTTTGTTGTGTTACATTTAATTAGTTTAAGACATCAAAAGTCCTTATGTTTTTAAGACATCAAAAGTCCTTATGTTTCGATAAGCCAAATATTTCAGCTTTGATCGTGGCTTGTGTTTATGTTAATGTTTATGGAGTGCTTATTGCATTATTTTTTTTACCCTACAAAAGTTATATAATATGTATATAGTTTATAGTGTGAAATATAATGATGTGTTGGCACTTAAATAGTTCCTTTATAAGAAAGCTTCCCAAATATCTCCTTGTACCATTTGAAACATTCTAAACTATCATCGAACTTAGTATTTGACATAGTTTTCTATTTTCAAAACAGAGTTTTGTTTTTAAAATATCTTAGAACAACGTGAAATATAATCTCCTTGTGTAATTCAATTTATATCATATTTGATACTATCTCTGTTTATTTAGATGAACATTTGTTTATCTTAATCCAGACACCTAAAAGGCAAATATTGCGTTTAAAAATCAGAGGTAGTATAACTCCTTTTTTTTTGGCTAACTGATACCAATTTTTTGCTTTGACATGCAGCTGAAGCACTAGGTTTAGCTGATGCGATACCGGCCTTTCTAGACCCCAATATAACAAAAGTGGATCTACTACATGCGGTTAGTTTTGCTTCTGCGGGCTCTGGTTATGATGATCTCACTGCCAATCTCACTGTAAGCTGTCTGACTTAGCTTGTAATCTTACTTTTGAAACGAGAATATACCAAACAGTCAAAGAGAAATATTATACTGATTTTATTATATTTGCATCACTTTTTGATAGAGTATAAAACTATTTATGGGACTCCAACCATCAACTTAAACTTTTGGTTGAAGTTGGTCCTTTGACATGGTATAAGAGTGAGCGTGACATAAAGGTCATGAGTTCAAATCTCATCCACTCCTCTTTTCTAAGTGGAATATTTAGCGCCAGGTATGAGGGACTCTGTGCTGCATCCACACTTCAAGCCCAATCGGCTCTTGTGTGAGGGGGCGTGATAGAGTATAAAACTATTTTGACTCCAACCATCGCCTAAGCTTTTCGTTAAGTGTTGGTCCTTTGGCACTTTTCTTTTCTTTTTGGTTTCGAAACATGCTTCACTAGTTTTGGTATATGAACTAAAGCATCGTAATACTTAATCGCATAAATCAAATTTCATGTATTATTTACTGAGAAAATGTACCCAAGATAGAACCAACGAAGGAAACTAGTGCAAACTCAAAATAATATTTTTCGACGACATTTTGACGTTAGAAAATGTGTTTATGCATGATAATTTGTTTCTCCCTGTCATGAACAGAGTAGCATATCATTGGGAAGACAAGTGAATTACTTCAGGCACTATAAGATACACCTAAGACAGTTTGTGGGATTCAAAAGAGCAGATGAAATTGTAAGGAAGGCTGGAATAATCATGAGTATGGGGACCAACGACTACCTACAAAATTACTTTTTGGAGCCCACTCGGCCTAAGCAATTTACGTTGGATAAGTATCAGGACTACTTGGTCTCTCGTATGCGCCTTGCCATTGAGGTAAGTTATAAAGTAACTAATAACTATGGGTGGTAAATGAGTTGGTCGAATAAGGTTTTATTTGAGTTAGCTTTGTCTAGATACTAGATAGTTTCCCACTTCGCCTGAGCAATTTACATTGGAGAGGTACCAAGACTACTTAGGCTCTCTTATGAACCTTGCCACTGAGGTAAGCAATAATTAATAACGACTACGGATGGTAAATTAAATGAGTTGTTCGAATCAGGTTTTATTTGAGTTAGCTTTGTCTAGATAGTATCCAAATATTCGGGTTATATGTCAACTTCCTTCTATCACTATTGTTTGTCGAGTTGTCAAAATAGAGGTGCATTTTTATCTAGCTAGATATGTTTAGGAATGATTAATTGTTAAAAAAATTGAAGACTTGATCATATTAAATGTCTGGTCTATTTATGTTGTTGCGTCGGTCAAAACTGAGTTATTCATTTGAGTGTTTACTTTGAATGTGAATCTAATCAGTTCGAGCTAACTCAAATTTGGCATCTCTATCTAGAGAAACCACAACCTTTTTTTTTTGATCTCTCGACTTGATCTGGTCTTAATCGAACTAGTTGGAAAAACCCGAATCACAGTTTAGCTTGATTTGAAACCGGACGGATCCTTTCTATGTGGTTCGAACTTCGAATGTCCCGCTTTTGGTCCAAGGTTTGCCCCCCCCTTGAACCATTCTACCTTTTGCCCGCAATAATAAGCTTGGCTCACCAATTCACCATCCTCTACGCGTACCTTAGTCCTTATATGATATTATTGCTTATTCAGAAAAGAAAGTATCCTAGGTAAATACAGATGAGGGTATGATGTAAGGTCTCTCGCATGCGCCTCACCATTATCCACTAGGCTAAAGTAATTAAATTAATCCATCGCAAGATTGGCTTACCTTTTTGTGTGTGTGTGTGTGGAGTGTAGGACATGCACAAGATTGGTGCAAGAAGAATGGCTGTTGTTGGTGTACCCCCTATAGGCTGCATGCCTATTACGATGTCATTTTTAGGCAATGGAATACATTGCGTTGACAAAGTTAACAAAGCAGTCTTATCCCTTAACTCCAAAATTGCGAAACAATTGAAGGTTATTGGGACTCAATTGAAGATGAAAACGAAATACGTAGATGCTTATGGGATCATAAAGGGAGCAATAGATGACCCAAAGAAATATGGTAAGCCTCTCACATCGCGAAGTTTTTGAAATCACGTACTTCATGGGAGATAATTTATTCTCTTAAATTATAATGACAAAATGAGAGTATTAATTCATACTTTATACATTTGTCGATTCTTGCAACCATTTGACTTTTGCAGTATTCATCTAGTAACTTTGATTATAACTTTTTTCTTTTTTTTGAAAGATGAAAGTTCTTTAGTAAAATTTTTATTGGATTAGTCTATAATAGGTATTTTGAAAATAATAAGATTATTAATTTAAACTAATAATCTTGAAAACTAAATCAAATTGTGTCTTGAAAAATGGAAAGTTAGATGGTGCAAGTATGAGGAATACAAGAAGTTCTAACTACCTAGATATGATATTGCATCTGTTGCATATATCCCTCCTTCGATATAGTTAATGGGAAGAACTTTCTTTGATCGTCTTAATCTACACGTTTCATTCTCAGTACATTCCATACTTCATGTTGAGTCTCGAACTTCAACCAATTAGAATAATTTCTCATACCTAAAAACAAAAGAACCATACTCACAACTCCCATAAGGGAGAATTAGGAGATTTCCAAGGAACCAAACTAAAAACCCCATATACTGGTTTGAGAGAAATTTCATAAAGAGAGACTATGACTAATTTATTAAATAAAACAATAATAATAATAATAATAACAACAAAAAAGAACAACAACATCGATAATAATCATCAATAGTAATTATTAATAATAATAATTAATAATAATAGTTAATGTTAATAATTATAAGAATAAGGGGACGACTTATTTTTACTTATTATAATAACTTTTTCTTATATATAAAATATGAATGTTCTTTAGTAAATTTTTAATGTAATAATAGATAATATAATATTAATAAATAATATAATAAAAATAATTTATTTAATACTAATTAATAATAATCTTAATGATATTAATATTAATATTAATATTAATATTAATATTAATGTCTAATATTAATAATAATAATAAGTAATAGTAATAATAATAATAACTACTAGATAGTAATATTGCATCTGTTGCATCTTGCATATATCAAACAACCATACATATTTATATGTATATCAAATGAAAATGGTATTTATCATGCCACATTTAGAAAATCTCATTGCTTGGACCACAAGAAAATAAAATAAATTTGTCCCAAATTCGTTGCAATATAAATTCTTAAAGGTTGCAGCGCAATTCAATTGCAATATGTTAGGATAGATTTAGGAGTATTTCCTAACACAATATATTAGTTCCAGAATTTTTTTTTTTGCTCTATGTTCTCTTTGAAGTTGAACCAAAAACATATGTTGCAAAAATATTTGGACAAAAGGAGTATCACAACTTGAAAAACATATTTACTTTTTAATTTTTTTAGGGGATGAAAATATATTCACTTAAATTATCATGCATGAAGTTTAAGAATAATATCAAACTCGAAATTCAGAAGGTTCACATAGGTAACTCTTATTGATCGTGAAACGTGCTTGAGATGCACTCATCTATAGAAGACTATTTGGACCACTTATAAAATTAAATGAGGTCCCATCTAAAATCTATTATGAATAAAAGGACTAACTCCTCAAAGATACGAAGTGGTTTGATCATTGCATCTTACTTTTTCTATGTGGTACAATTCCCATGAATTTCCAAGCTAAGGGATCTTAAAAACAAAGTAAGAATAAAAGAAAAATGTTATTGGAAAGGGGATCAGAAAATAAATAACCGTCTATATAATGTAAACAAAAACAAGTGAAATTCGTACGGTACTCCATATAGTCTACAACAAGTAGAAAAATCCTAATGTTATCAACATTAAGTTACAAATAGAAGAGTTGCTTTTTTATTTAAATTTTTTTCAACTATACAAAACGTAGCATAGGAAGTACATATAATTTTTTCTCAATTTTCAGTGGATTACTCCAAAGTAGCTAACACAATGGTGTATCTCAAATTTTGGACGTACAGGTTTTAGTGAGACTACAAAAGGATGTTGTGGTTCAGGAATATTTGAACTAGGTGACACATGTAAGAGCTCAAATGTATGCAAGGATCGAGATAGTTATGTTTTCTGGGATGCGGTGCATCCCTCTCAAAGGATGTACAATATCCTTGCTGATGAGATCTTGAAGTCGATACCATATAGTTTTTTCAGTTAACGTAATTAAAGGTTGATGTAATGTGAGAATCGAATTCAATGTCAGAGAGCCTATATATTACTCCATATGGAGTAAGGTGGGTCGGTGACTCTGTGTTTTGAGCAATAGAATAACTTGAAAAGAAAATTTTAGTCTGTTTTTTCTGCTCAACATTCACCTCTCAAAAGCTTTCTCCCTTCATTCATGTGAGCTAAGACCTAATGGATTATATTAAGAATATAAGGACGGGCATGGGTCGGGTTTTAAGACTAGAAGATTCGACAATTTACATTCGGATCAAACTTTACCCAGATTAATGGGGTTTGAAATATGCATACCTTTATCAAAATTCAATCGATCTAGCGGGTCTTGAGTTTGAAGTAGGTCCAAAATGAGTCTCAAGTTTTATACAACCTCTTTTTCTTTTAGCTGTTTCATTTTGACTTTTTCATTTTTCACATAGAGTTGATATTTTTATCACTCAAATCCCAAGAATAAGGGGCTACATCCCATTTCAATTCGATAACTAAATCGACGTAATTAACATTTAATTTGTTTAATACTCCATGAAATAATGGATTAGGTCTCAAAACCAACATAAAGTTGTCAAATCTTATACTTCAATAATTTGGAGTCTTGATGTAATGACCACTGTAAGAAGATCATGTAATGAATGAGCACATGATCTGTATAAATACAGAAATTAGTGCAATTGATGAATGCATTTAAATACATAAAGGGGTACTTGAGAGATGAGAATAATAGGATTTCAGTCTTTAATGATATAGTCAATGACTGGACGAAGGACCTTGAAAACGAGGTAGTAAGTCATTTCAGTAGGGTGGATGGAATCCCAAAACACACACTTGGATGCATCTTTACAAACATACGATGCAGGATTACACAAATATGCTGTTTCCAGGTAACCCGTACCACAACACCCACTGCTTACCTCCTCAAAACCTACATAAAGTAATGTAGAGGACAAAATTTTAGTAGTATGTCAGCAAAGTCAATGACTATTAATCTAATTCTAAAGCACAATTAATACTAGTAGTCCATAATAATAGGAGTAGGAGTGCAAGCAATTTGAGTTATATTAAAACATAAGTATTTGTTTCGATATAGTTTGGTTGACCTAAAAATATATGAGAAGTGAAATTTTCTAGGAAGTATAATAAGGTAAGGTTGTTTGTTAAGTAAAAATGTTGAAAGTTGCACTTCTTAGTAAGTTCTACTTCCCATAAGACGGAGGAAGTTTTTTTCTTCACATGATTAACCAAACAACTTTTCTACACTTCTTAGGAAAAGGAATTTGAGGACAAAATAACTTTCTTAAATATACTAGTTCCTCTATTTCTTTTTAAATGCAACACTTTGACTTTTGCACTATTCACACACCTCACTTTGATGATACTTTTTTTACTAATATATAAAATAAAAATGATCACATAAAATGTTGTTGGATTTGTTTCAATGAATACTTTCATAATATCAACTTTTTATAACTTTTACAAATACATAATTAGATATATTAATGGTCAAAGTGGTGCGTTGATAAGTGTGAAAATCAAACTGTTCCACTTATTTAGAAATGGAGGTTAGTTTAACCTATATTCAATCAAACGAGTTAGTAAGATGAGGGAAAATAGTGTAATTTAGAACTACAAGTCATAACTTACTGTAATTTAAATTTCCTGAAGAATGGACAATGTCGTCCAATGGAGAATATATGTCTATATAAGCAATTTTAGTGCGCTGATCTTGTAAGGTAAGTTGTAAAGATTTGAGATGAAGTTGGAGAAGTTTGTTATAATCTCTAGCAATGGACGACAGAGATTCAATGCAGCCGCGTTGTGAAATGGAGTTGTTTGATGTCATAGTGATTACAATTGGCAAGCAACCCATTGGTGGAACTCCAGCCACTGCTATTTTTCTAGCCCCTTGGTCCCACAAACCCTGTTAATTTGTGCAAAAGTCATGAAAATACAAAATCAACATGCCATTTTAAATTAATGATGCTACATCTATGCAATTTTTTTTAATTTAACTAAATTAGGAAAAATAAAGTTCTTTGAAGGAACCAAGCAAGGTGATGTAGAATTGATATGAGAATCTATTGTTAAAGAAGATGAGTTTGCTCACCAATATAAATATATGTTGGAGTAATATGATTACCACGAATGTTTAGACATCTTGTATTAGCACCTCTACCTAAAAATGTTAAAAGGTGTAATTCTTAGCTTGATGTAGATTTTCAATTAATGTTTAGCCTAGTTAATTAGACACTGTAATACAATGTCGATTTTAGATTAATTTATACAGATTGATTTTCACGATTTCTAATACTACTAAATATTTTTGACCATTTATAGCAAGCTGATATTTTGAGAATAAATATTGATATCAATATCTAGCAAGATCACATATAGCTGTATTATCTTATAATATGTAGTTGAACAACTAGTTCATGCTAATTTGGTCAAAAGTTTGCAAAACTTGACCACTTAAAGTCAAACTGTATGAAATAATCTAGGACAGACGAGTATGGGTTAACTAATTAACAAATTGTATTTACCTAGATTCTATTGTTACAAATTTAATTGTTCATTATTTTGGGGAAATTTCAATGGATTGATTGGACCTATACAGACAGACGAGCAGCCAATGGGTTGACCCTTTTTGGATATGAACAAAGTTGTCACTTGTCCCATCCGAGTTGGGCTTGAAAATTTTAATTTCTCTCTAATTTCAACACAAAAATCATCTATACCTATATATTAAAATGCATTGTCAATAACCCTACACATCACGTGGCACTTCTTGCTATCAAAGAAATGAACCCTAATGACTTAACTAACTTAAGTCTGGCATTATGCTTCATCATCTATATTCCCTAAAAAAATGCTTCATCATCTTTAAAAAGCTGACTATGAAGGATGATAAGACTTACTTCAACCCACAACTTTCTAGAAAATGAATTATGTTTACCATCAATCTAGGGGTAAAATCTCCATAAACTCTATATTTCACAAATAGTTTTATCAATAGTTTTTACTTTGCCATAATATATTAATTCATCTATGAATCCTAATATTATCTCTATCTTTCATTTATTTGTTCCACATTGATAAAAGAAGAGAGAGAGAGTCCACTTCACAACGCAAACGAGGTTCCACCTTAAAACCATATGACAATAAGGGGAGTAGCCCCTTTGCATTATAAAGTGAACCCATCTCTCTTCTTTTATCAGTGTGGGACACTCACATGTGTTGTGCGCTATACATCATAGCTTCAACACTCCCCTTCACATGTGAGGTCCCTTTTTTCAATTGGCCCAGAATAAACTAACGGTCCCAGTTGTGGGGGTGCGGCCCGGGCCCATATTTAACAGACTTAATTTTGAACTTTTATAAAAAAATAGTTAAAGAGGAAATTGAGACCAACCTTGATGACTTGGTGAACGTTTTCCAGCAAGAATTGCTGGTATTGGGGGATAGTATACATCCTCTTTCGAAAAGGTACAGTGAAATAGTTAACCACAAAGTCATTAGTTCCGGCACTAATGATAAAAATTGATTTGCTAATGAGCTCATTAGTCTTTTCCAGACCAATTATGGGTTCAATTTTTGATCTGTAGTGCTTGAAGTAGTCCAGTTGTTTTGAGAGTGGAATAACTCCCTGTTAAAAAACCAACAAAAAGATTATAATTAACCTGTACAACTTTGTTCTTCTCAATTATAAAACTAAAGTATCAGGAAAAAAAATAAGTTCAGATTAGGAATAATAAGGGCAGATATTGACAAATTAAGTTGAAATACTAATAAATTTAAATAAGTTTAGATGAATTTCAACATGAAATAATAAGTTTAGACAAGAATTATTTCAAGCGAAGATATGAATAACAATATATTCTTTCCCACCCAAATTAATTGACTTCACAGTTTCATTATTAAGTGTGAAAAATAAGACTTCACATGCATTTCGTTTTTTAGAAGCTTTTGAATGTACCGGGTCCATGATACATATTTATTAGTATTATTACCATTTTAAAAATATATATCAGTCCGCTTTTAAATAATCATATTAATTAGAGTTACCATATTATGAACCAAATTCACCATTTTAAAAAAAGGGTAATTTTTTCGAGGGGTAGAAAGTTAAATTTAAGTATTACTTCTATATTACCCTTAAATTATGAAAAACATAAGTTATTATGAAAAAATGAACATCTTCTCTAATAAAATTAGTGTGGACCAAATGCATATAAATCTTGTATGCTTTTTATGCCTTCCCGGTCTCTATCCCATCAATCATTTTTTTCCACTTTTTTACACTTTATATTATGTTTCATTTGGTTTTGATATATACAACCCTAGTGATTGATAATAAGCACTGAATATATTTTCTAAATGAAAAATACTAAGTTTCCATAATAAATAATCGAATCTTCTAGCTCTCAAACACATATATTCAAAGCTAAGTTTAATGATGAAATGATAATTAATATGACTATGTCATCTAGTAATGCAACTCTCTAGCAATTCCTATAAAATATGAGCCAGGGTTTGGAAAATCTAAATAAACAGAGAATATTTAATATTATTTAATTGATTAATAATAAGTAATAGTTGTGCCACATAAAATGAGTACAATTATTGCATAGAAAATTTTCTTTTGGAAAATATAGAAAGTAGTCGTACCCTATTGGGCCATGTTTACTTCACATGATTTAAACCAAAAGAGTGATTTGATTTTTATTAATTCAAACTATTTTTGTGCTGTTTGAAGTCTAGTTTTAATAGTATAAAGTAATGTTTACTCATTAAACCGTATTTTAGTACTCGCTCTATTTTTTTTTTATCTTTCTCACTTGGAATCTTGACACTATTCATACATAGGGAGAATCTTCTCAATTTTTTGCAATTTATAAGAAAAAATATAGTCATGTGGGGTCTTGTTTGATTCGTCTCAATTAGTACTTATTAATATTCAATCGTTATAATTTTTACTAATATATAATGAAAGATATTTAAGTTCAAAGAGGCGCATTGGGAGACGCGCACATGAAAGTGAGAAGGATAAAAAAAACAGAGGGAGTAGTTCCTAATGAACTGATTTTAATTGAATTATATTTAATTTTACTGATTAAAGATTTTGATACTGATAAAATATCATTTACTTGAGAAAATAAATATATTTTAGAATATGTCACTTAATGTACGTTGGTAAAGGTCAAATTTATATATATAAGAATTAGAATTTTATGTATCAACAAGAATGGTAAAACCGACAAATCAAAATATTGTTTTACTTATCACACTAGACTTCTGCCCCGTGTTATACACATGATATCTAATTTCATTTAATATATTTTTTTCGGAAAAGATACTATAACATTTGATTTTTGAATTAAATTAATTATAAAAATTAAATCAATAATACAATATTTATCAAAACTATAAATTACGAAAATATTACATAATCTGTAATATCAACTACTCCCTCCAATTTTTTTTCTTCTGAAGATCTACTCATTTTCCTTTTCGGTCTGTTTCTTGAAAATCTACCTATAATGCTTCATTTCTCTATTGGCAATAGATACATAATTTAATCATCCTTCGCCCACACTCTCTTTTATACATACGCTCAATCTCCCTCATAATATAACAATTAACAAAGCCATTCTCTATCTCTCTCTCTCTCTCTTGGTGCATCAAATAAAGTAAAAAAATACTAAGTAGACCCAAATTTTTTATTCTCTATGTACAATATGTCTTAAAAATATGTATCTACATTAACCGAGTAGATATTAAAAAACGGAGGGACTACTTTTTTGATATACTTTGAACATTTGTATTTACTTCCCCTGTTCTTATTTGTTATTCCTACTTTTCACAGCGGGATGTTCATAAAATTCTTCTTGTAGAGAATATTACTTATTGGACAATAAAAGGTAAGAGTGCAGTATCCAAAAGTAAGAAAAAGTACTAGCTAGAAAGTAAGAGAGAATGCGCAAAAAGTGCATTCACCTTGTTTTGTTCCCATATTCTATATCCGAAGAAGGGTTTTTTTATATATCAGTTTTTTTGAGCAAATGTAAAAACAAATAGCTAAAGTATATATAGGTTAGAAAAACTCTTTGTTAAATATTGTTTTTGAAAGAGAAGTGTATCGTACGAGGATATAGTCCGTAATCACAAGGAAATTTTTCGATACATATTTCGACAAAAGATATCATCAGTTGAGCAACTTTGACTTAACATCAGGAGGGGCCTACGTTTGTTTGCCTAAAATATATAATATATATTAGTAAATCTTACACATAATCCCATAGGTATATTAGCTAGCTTTCTCAGCCCAAGGAAATGTAGTAGAGACTGATATCAATTAAACAACAAAGTGACACGAAATGCAGTATGTTCAATACTTCAATTCCTACCAGACAAGAAAGGCAATTAACATAGGCATAAATGATTGTTTCATACCAGACACGAGGCTTTACCTAATTAGTCAATTAGTCATACTATCTTTGCTGTTCCAAACAACTAACTAGCATATCAGAAGAATGAAGATGTGGTATAGTTGGTGGTTGCCTACCCCAACTAAATATCCATGGTAGTATGGTACACTAATACACTATGAGCATGTTTTATCTAAGCGATTTTCTTCTTCTTCTCATTTGCTCACTTTGGATGTTTCAAATGAGCAAATAATTATCCATTCTTGGGTGTAACAACCATGAATCATCGTTTCTTTTGTAAAAAAAAACTCAAATGATATGAAATAATTATCAGATTCATGTCATTATTTGTATATTTTATGTTATTTTTATTGGAGTCTATGTCATTATGTATGTGTGAGGTTTTTTTGTTACACAATAAATTATGGCGTAACGGCCAATATTCTACTAAATCTTTGTTTCTTATTTATTCAATATCATATGAGAAAATAAGTGTTGGACTAATAGTGCTGTACGTGCAAAATAAGATAATTTACGACAGTTTAAGCGTATGCATGCATTAGAGAAGGGAGAAAAGGTAATTTACACTTAATGTTGGTGTAAGAGGATCATATCCAGATCCAGCAGAAGCAAAACTAACTCCACTCATCAACTCGTCTGTACTAAGTGATGAGTTTAGATATGGTGGCACAAATTCTTTAACTCCAATATAGCTTGCTGCAACCAAAACAAAAAAAGATGATAAAATAAATTTAAATCCTCATGCAAAACATTTCCAACTCCATATTATATAAATCACGTAACTGCTAAAGATTTATACGTACCAATAAAATCAGTAGCCAACCTTCCATTACAAAACCTTCCCGTTGCAACATGGTTAGGGAAATCCTTTCCATATGGTGCAAAATTGCTCTTAAATGGTGTCCTGATGTAGTTATTGTTTCCAGGATCGGACGTAGAATCACCGAACACGAAAATCGCCGAGACCGAATTCTTCGGAGCCTTAGGCTCGAGAGTAGACTGGGCTGAAGCACACAATATAATTATCAAAGTCTGAAGAGCAAGTAATAGTAAGTTATGGAGTGAAGTTAAATGAGTGTTCATGGGATTTCCTATCCCAAGAAACATGGCTGAATTCTAGGAGATTAAGTGAATTGGATAATCTATTTCCAATAACTTTGTATATATGTAGAATATGTTTTATTTTATGGAGTTGGTTTTGTGTGCCTATAATTCGTGTACAGTGATTTTATGCACTTAGGCAGGTCAGTTTGTTTTAGAAATTTTAAACAAAACTCTAACTTGCTGGTTTGAAATTCTCAACGACCATTTGCTAGATATTACAGTGGTGAACGACGAAAAGCGAACTTTTTCTAAAATAAAGGAGTTACTCACAAGACTTTCCGTGTTAGATACAATATTAGCTGTGGATGGTCAACATGTTAGGGAAAAAAAGCAACTTTCTTTCTCTAAACATTTTGAGTCGTGCGCTATTCCAATACTAGATTTAACAAACGACTTTTGAGATATACATATTTCAATTTTGATATTTAATATTTATGTCAGAAGATTTAGGTTCATATGGTGAGAACAATGAAAACCGCTCATTTTAAGGAATATTTGCTCATTTTGCGTTTTCTCATTTTATGTTTTTTGCTTCATTTTACGAATAGAGAATTATTTCTTGTACTTTTTATAAGAATTATCTCTTGTACTTTGGTAATACAAAGGACGATGCTTGCATAAGAAAGAAAAAAAGACGTGTATAGTGATCATTGTAGTTAGATAGTAGACAAAAATCCAACGCCTCCTCTCATCTTCCTCTCCAATTCTCTTTCTAGGGTTTCTAATTTTCTTGATCACATAGGTCGGAAATAGTCTAATTTTTGAAGAAATTAGACTATTTTCGACCTTTTTCCTTTGTTTTTAGGGTTATAATCTTCGTCATTACTTTCTTTTGTTTGGTTCTCTCCATCTATGAGAGTTTTTCTCCCCTTTTTTGGTGGGTTGCTTCTCATCTTTGTATGAGTTTTCTTGTTTTCATGGTATATAATTTGAAAGATGATATGGATCTACGAGGGTTTAGGTTTTTTCAACAATTCGTCACTAGGAACAATTATATCACAGAATCAGATTGTGAAGGTCTTCACTTGAATTGGAAGGATGCAAATTTTGGAGACTAGTGTATTAATGATGAGGATGTTTGTATGCCACATCATCCTGTATTCAGTTAGCTAGTTAGCAAGTTGTTATTATTGCTAACAACTCTCTGTATATATAGTAAACATTAAGTTATCTAGTTGGTAATAATTCATTCAATACAATACAACAAAATTCTCTCAGTTTATTTCTCTCTAAAATCATTTTCTCTGAACTAATAAAGTTGAACTTCATAAAATATCATGGTATCAGAGCTAAACACGCATTCTAGAACATTTTTCGCTGTAATTCTTGCTGTTTCTGATTCATCTGAGAAGAACTGAAGATAGTCGATGAAAATCTGCAGCTGAAATTCGTCAATTGAGGTGTATTTAGCTGAAATTCGTCAATTGAGGTGTATTCAACCTCTAATCTCATTTCTTGTTGGTTAGGTTTTTCAATTCCTTGCGTAATTCATTTGAACTTTGAATTTGTTCAAATTTTTCTGAGAATTCTACTTGAATCTTGCTGATTTCTTCTAAATTCTACTTGAATCTTGCTGATTTCTTCTAAAATTTCTCTTAATTTCTGAGAATTGCATTTTGAGGTGTATCTGCTTCTCTAATTCTGCTATTTCCTTCTGCAAGTCTTTGATTATGGCATTCAAATTCTTGACCTAATTCTTGCTTCCGTTTATCAATCTCTCAATTGTTCATCTCTTCAAATTTGATTACTCATCTTTGCAATTATTCTGTTCTTATCTGAAATTTCTCAAACACAAATCATTCAATCTCATCTTTAATCATGCCTGTTGATACAAATACATCTTCTCAGTTACCTTTGAATCAGAATCCTACTAGTATATACTACATTCATCCATCTGATGCTAATTCTGCTCAGGTAGTATCATTCAAGTTTAATGGTGAAGGTTACACTAGTTGGAAAAGAGCGATGTTGTTGACCTTATCAGCTAAAAATAAGGCAGGTTTTGTTGATGGAACTCATCAGATACCTACTGATGAAGCTTCTGATGAGTTTAAAGCATGGTCTAGATGTAATGATTTAGTATGTTCTTGGATACTATTCAATCTAGATGAAAACATAGATGGAAGTGTCATGTTTAGGAGGACTGCTAGGGATATTTGGATGGATCTTGAGGAGCGCTATGGTTATACATCCTTAGCTCAGATATATGCCTTAGAACAGAAGTTAGCTGATATTAATCAAGGTGCCACTCAATCTGTGTTTGAATTTTTCACTGCAATAAAGTCAGTCTGGGATGCAATTGATGAAGCTCATCCTTTACCATACTGTACTTGTAACAAATGCTCTTGTAACCTCACTAAAAGGCTGTATGAGAGACACCAAGAGAAGATGGTTATTCACTTTATTATGAAGCTGTCTGATCAGTACGCCACTATAAGAGGAAACATGCTCATGATGCAGAAGCTTCCTAAAGTTTTTGAGGCTTACATAATGTTTGCTCAGGAGGAGAAACATAAAGAGATCTCTGTTGCAGCATCTTCTCATTCTGAATCCATGGCATTTGTAGCAGATAACAGAAGGTACAATGAGTCCAAATTCTCAAATGTGAAGCACAACAACAATAACAGTTTCAAAATATCCACCAATTACAGAGGTTCAGGAGGCTCTAAAACTGATAAACCAGGATCCAAATATTATTGCACACATTGTGAAATCCCAGGCCATAGCATTGATAGATGCTTTAAGGTTCATGGTTATCCAGCCAATTTTAAGGGGTTTAAAGACAAGAGAGTGGCCGCTTTATCCTCAAATGAAGCATCTGCTATGGATATTGATAATACACCTGGACCTTCTTTGTCCTTGGATCAATACAATCAACTCATGACTATGCTCAAGTCTTCTCAATCCAACACCAACACAACTCCTAGTCATGCCATGATCGCAGGTAACAACTTATGTTTCCTTTCTTGCTCTGATTCTAAGTGGTTGCTTGATAGTGGTGCTACATACCACATTTGCTCTGACCTAAATTTTTTCTCTGAATATAAACCAATGCATGAATCTGACAATTTTATCACTATCCCTGATGGAAGTAAAGTTCCTGTGAAACACATTGGTACTGTGACACTCTCTGATGACATTGTGCTACATAATGTTTTACATGTCCCTCAATTCGAGTTTAACTTGATCTCAGTACACAAGTTGTGCCAAGATATGAGCTGTGAGTTACACTTTACTCATAATGAATGCTTTGTCTCTTCTCAGACAGGGAGGTTGATTCCTCTTGGTAAATTGAAGGCTGGCCTATACAATGTCCAAGACAGGGAGGTTTGTCATCCTGTTGTTAATACTCATCAGTGTAATAAAACTTGTCTAGCTGCTGTAGAAGATGCAAAATTGTGGCATCTTAGGCTAGGACACCTACCTTTTTCTCAGTTGAAACTCTTATTTATACATAAAATTAAGTAATTAACCATATAAACTAAATTTACTATTAAAATTAAAGAATTTAAAAATTAAAGAGTACCTAGAGGCGGCAGGGGTCCGGCACAGGCGGACGGCAGTCAGGCCGT
This sequence comes from Beta corolliflora, assembly GCA_947648045.1. Classification (NCBI taxonomy): domain Eukaryota; kingdom Viridiplantae; phylum Streptophyta; class Magnoliopsida; order Caryophyllales; family Amaranthaceae; genus Beta; species Beta corolliflora. Next base: position 2,319,991 of record CANSZD010003249.1, read on the forward strand.
GGTGTTTGGCGACCTACATTGCCAAAGCCAAATGAGATTTTGGTGAGTGCCATTGTAACAAATTATATTAAATTAACAACAATACATATAACAATAATAAATTAACAACAATTTTAGGCATTTAGCCACTGTAAATCTATTAGCCAACTTACAATTCTACATAAAAACCACTATTTTGATATAATGGCCCTAGAAAAGTATTCACAACAACACTTTTCTTTGCAGCAAGGACCTCTGCAACTAATTACTAATGTAATAATTCCTTAAACTGTCTTACATGAGTGACCAAATGACAATTTGCCATAGACCATAAAATATAATGACCAAAATCAGCATTAACATTGATAATGCCCAATTCAAATATAATGCCATTTCAATTTTCAAACACCAAGAACACCCCAAATCAAAGTACAACAACAAAATTAACATTTTTAACAATTCTAAATTATATAATCTGATATATAAACACCCCTAACAAGTAAAATTGCAATTTATTTTCCAATTCTCATGAAATTGATAAACCCTAATCTGTAAAGTAAAACAAGAAATCAACAAAATTGAGCAGATTAAAATGTACCTAGTCACGAGTCAGGAACTCTTGGAGGTTGTCCGTCCACCGTCGCCCACCGAGTTCCGAGCCAAACCGTTGCCGCTGCAGCAGGTCGGCGAGTACGAAGCAACAGCAGCCACAGCAGGAGGTCCACGACTCCGAGTCAAGATTTCACCGAGTCCACAGCCTTTAGATGCGCGCGCCGCCGCCGGTGAGGGCTTATGAGGGAGGAGTGAAGGTGAGGTTGTATGAGAGAGAAAGGGAGAACTGACGAGTGAAGGTGAGGTTGTTTTTCTTAACTCAATGAAATAAACCCGACTGAAAGAGGCAATTTCATTTTAACCCCCCCTTCGAAATCACCGACCGTTAAAGACCGTCGCCTAGGGTAAAGAAATTTCAGATTTACCTTAACAATATCAACGACGGCTTTACACCGACGTTAATATTCACCGACGGTGCACCCGTCGTTGTTTGCTTTATAATCAGTCGGTGTCCACCGACGGCTTTAAACGGTCGCTGAATGTAATATTAGCGACGGTTTTTACACCGTCGCTGTTAAGCAGTCGTTATTTTGGTATTTTCTTGTAGTGCAATCCGTTTTGGGTACATGATATATCGTTTTGAAGGTCATCCAAGTGCCTTAATCATCATATCCTCAAATAGGAGTTCAAAGTACATGAGATTACATCAAAAGACCAAACAACCCGTGAAAGCATCGTAGCTTATAAAAAGGGACCTAAATATGCATAAATGCAATGTAAATGCTCTAATGCTACATGAAAATGCACCCTAATATGCAACTAAATGATGTTAGATTATGCACATATCAAACTCCCCCAAGCTAAACTATTGCTTGTCCTCAAGCAATCCAAACTAGAAATTCAAGGGAAGAGTAAGATGAGCTTTGTAAAGGACTTATACGTTCAACCATTCAATCTCCAAGACATGAAATTCGGGCATATGAAAGATATTATAATTATAAGATTAGACTAAGATAGACCACAAATCACACCTCATATAAATTAATGTAATCGCAACTTGACTCACTATGGCAAACCACAAACCTTCCCCCAAGCTAGACTCAATTAAACTCGATGAACCTCACTTTAGTCGAGCACACTTTCTCTCATGTTTTTATAGGTAATGATTTTTTCACTCAAACATATACCAAGTCGACTCAAATGAAATATTTTTCTTTAAACTTGACTATCGTCTCATTATCCACTTAAAACTGGCGAAAACATGCATGTAGATCAGGAGGACTTACAAAGGGTTGTAGTGTGGCTAAGGTAAGGGTAGGAAAATATTTGGGAATGTGGTGCTAAAAGCCAACTAGTGGAGAAAATAACACTTTAACATCTATGGCCATTAGATGCAAATGCCACAAAAACTTCTACTAGAAGTTCAACAATACATTGCCAATAAATCAAGATAATACCCAACCTTATCAACTCCAACAAACATTATTTTACCTTTTATTCAATCTTTTTTTCACTTCTTTCTTTTTTTTTCAATTTTTCAGAATTATTCTTCACAACTTTTTCATCATTCTTTTCATTTTGCACTTTCACACTATAATTTTAAGCATTTCTTCACAACTTTTTCATCATTCTTTTCATTTTGCACTTTCACACTATAATTTTAAGCATTTTTTTTCTTTCAACATATTTTCTTCCAATAATTACCGAAAAACCACAAACACAAGCTCAAAACATGAACTTTAATGCTACTCCACTTAGCAAGGCTTTGGTAGAGAAATCATAAAAGGCTTGAGGCTTGTAATGTAGGTTGATCAAGAGAATGAGATATCAAAAGCTCAACATGGGTTAATTAAAGGGAATAATATATATGAAAAGAAAAATGTCTGAAGGCTCAAAACAATGAAAAGAACGCCTCAATCATATCAACACATGCATATGCCACATAAGTCTCAAAGAGTGCCAAGGCAAGTTCAAGAATCACACTTCATGAGGAACTATCACACAATAAAAAATAGAAGACTGATGTAGATGTGTCAGTCTATAAGGCTTGAAAAATCCTCACTAAGCTTATGCTTACCGAGTAAAATCAAGTCTTTCTTGGGGAATATCAACCAATCTTACCACAAATACATTCAAGTTGCAAAACAATCATACCACAAGGCGGTCAATGAAGACTAACTCAATCTTATAAAATTTAATTACAATATCCAAGATATGCCCAAATCTCATGAGTTATCAATGTCATGAATTAAAGCATATATTTCTTGTATGAATGCAACAAAAATGCAAAACTAAACTAAAATGCTCCTAATACTAAGAAAGCAATAAATCCTAACTCACTTTCGTAGGAATCACGATTGCACTTAGCATGTGCAACAAGCCCTTTAAACCCCTAGGTTGCCCTAGTGGACGAGTAAGGTCTCGTGAAGGTTTTCAGAAGGCATACCCACAAAGCCAAAATATGCAAATATGCAGAAGAAATAAAATATATAATGAACCTAAACGAAAATATGTGCAAAGTTATGACCCAAAAATTAAATCCTCCCCCAAGCTAAATAACACATTGTCCTCAATGTGACAAAGAAATATAGGGAGGAGAAGGGAAAGAGAAACATCCACAACCACATAACAGGATCAACTTCCTCAATCACACAATCAAGTTAAACCCAAATAAATGGCAAAAAAGAGATATCTCTCTCAAAAACTTGAACAGGGGGAAAGGAAAGAGTATACCAAAAGTGTTGTGGGTGAAAACCCAGAGTTGAACCTCCTCAGCCATCATAAGATCGAGTACCTAGGAGTTAATCTCAATGAATGAAATTAGGAACTCAACCCCTAGATCACAAATTGCACAAAAACGAGAAGTTTGTAATTAAATGAAAAATTAAAATGTCCTAAATCTAAAAGTAAAAAGAAAAAAAAATAGGGTTAGAAAACTTGTGTTGCCCCCCATGAATAGCTCATCAAAGCCCTTAGTAGTTTGTCAAATGCATCTGCATGCATCTCACAAAAAAGAAAATAATATACAAAATAAAATGTAAAATAAATTAGTTCTAATTCTCTACAAGACATGCAAAAAGGAAAATCAAAGAAAAAGTTATATCCATAAGAGAAGGAAGAAAAAGAAAAATTATTAAACTTTTTACATGACCCAACGGGTTGGGAAGAAACCGAATGTACATTAATTACATGATCACAAAAGTCATTCAAAGAGGGAGAAATAAGGAATGATGGAGGATATAATATAGGGAAAGAAGGAATGAGGTCAAGTTTTTGAGAGAAAGAAACATGAGACTCAAAAACAGTAGGTGGAACCAATAAAGACTCATGACTCATATCACTCTCATCTATAGACTTCTCCAAGAAAGGTTTTTCAACCAAGGGTTCTTCCTCTTTTAAAATGTCCACCACATTGATTTTTCCTATACTTTGAACATCAATCCCATAACACTCATTTTCTAACCAACCCACATCATCATCATCTATCATAAATATACGATTGGGGATGAGAATTTTGAGTATAATAATCAAATTCATATTGGGGTGAGGGGGTGAAATCATTCACTAAAATCACATCACAAGACAAAATATCATGAGAAGTAGAGTGACAATTAGAACAATAAGGAGGTGGTGTAATGTAAGTTGGAGGTGAAGGAATTAGTCTAGCTGATAAAGATATCTCCCACTCATAAGTATCCCTAGCCAACCACTCAATTAAATCCCAATAGTAATCAGGAGATTGGAATAGAAATCCTCCATTAGACATAGATTCTACCACCATCCTAGTTTCTTCATTTAACCCTTCATAAATCACTAGGCACATATCCTATAATTCAATTCCATGATTAGGACCAATAAAATCACCAAGTCTATGATAGTATTTCCAAAACACTTCATTCTCATATTGAGGAAAAGAAAAAATTGCTCTAGAATTACTAGCATGAATTTGGGGTTCACGGAACATATATGGTAATTCATAAGAACTCATGCAAAAATTGGGAAAATTTTGATATAATGCGTCAAAACTATAAACATGAGAACCACAAGAATTAAGACTATGTTGCCTATCAGAAAATTTATCCCCGTCAAAATAATAAAATGACTCCATGATACGAAAAAAGAGAAAAAAAAATATATTCACAAAAGAAAGGAAAAAAAGAAGTTATATACACTCTAGTCTCACCAACAATAAAAACTAAATAAAACAAACTATCTCCCCGACAATGGCGCCAAAATTTGATAGGCGTGTCGCGCACCTAACAAAAGTAATTCCTAACTAACCTCCTAACTATGTAGCAGGGCAAGTCAAGGTCAAATCCACAGAGATAAACGGTATCAAACACTAGATATCTTGACTCAATTTAACTAAATAAGTGACAAATGATGGTGGAAGAGATGTTAAACAAAAATTAACACTAAACTATAGCAACTAGCAATAATACACGATGTAAAATCAATCAATAGAAGCACCTAGAATTAAGTATCTCCACTAGCACGAATAATACATGAATAATTCCCATCCCAATAAACATAATCAATAATCCAAAAGGAGTAATGCACCCTAAAAATACCAAAGACCTCTCCCGAGTACCTATGGCTACTCTAAACAAGCAATCATACCTATTCCCATGGAATCATGCAAGAAAGAGACATTAATCAGAGCATCACAACAATTTCCTAGCAATCCTATCTACTTATTCCCATAGAGATATTCATACTCTTGATTGAATCAACAAATCCATCTAGATTCAATTCCCATTGAATACAAGACATAAGAAATCAATTTAAAATCACCTATCCCTAGTATGATAATGAAAATAAGCACAATTCAATCAAGCAAGGACAATTAATCACATTAAATTGGGATAAAGGGGGGAATTCATGCATTAAACATTGCTAGGGTTCAACTTAACCCTAGATTATAGAACTACTCACTCATAATTGAAATAACAAATTAATTAATAAATAAATTAGAAGACATAACAATAAAGGAAGAGAAGAAAGTAGAAAAACTTATTCTTTACTTGAATGAATCAATCCAAAGTAGCCAACTTGTAGAAATCAAGGTTCAATAATGGAGTTTTACTCTCAAAAAGCTCTCTAAAAAGTAGTATTATCTTTTCTAATCTTCCAAAACTACCCAAAAGTATCTTTAATAAAACCTAATGTCGTTTACAAAAACTAAAAAAGGAAATAATTAAAGTCGCGGATCATAGCCGAGTAGCAGCTTGCACGGGCAAGCAGAAAACCGCACGGGCGTGCGCTATGTCGCACGGGCAAGCGAGATCTCGCTTGGGCGTGCACGCGAGACATAATGTTTTGTTGATTTCGTTCACAGATCTGCACAGGCAAGCGGGATCTCGCTTGGGCGTGCGCCTTGGTGCATGGGCAAGCGAAATCTTGCGTGGTCCCGCGAAGACAAAATTCTTCAATATCATCATTCCTTCAATCCCAAAGCATTCAAACTCATCCTCTTGCATCCGGGAGTCATCAACTAGACCATCTATGAGCCAACATATCCTCTCTTGGTCACAATCGCCCATAAAACCTGAAATTCACAAATAAGAGGTAAAAGTATCTCCAAACAACACAATGGTTCAAAAGAATGCTCAGATCATGCAATTAGACCTAAGATGCACTAAAGACTACATGGAAATGAGACTTAAGACCTACTTAAATGCAACTAAAAACCGACTTATCAACAGGCCTACACCGGAGAAGAGAGTGACCACACACAAGCCCATATGAGGTTCCATCCTAAAACCAATTGGCAATAGGAGGAGTAGCCCATTAAGTTTATATGTTAGTCACTCTCTCTCTTTTTCTTCAATGTGGGACAAGCTCACATGTGGGTTAACACCTTAACACCCCCCCCTCACATGTGAGCCCATCTGAAATAACACCCCTACATGGGTCAAACACTATTACTGGGCCCTCCCTATATGGGAACAACAATGGGCCAGGATCGTCCTGCTCTGATACCATGACAAATTCATCATTGGACCTGCACATACAAGCCCACACCGGAGAAGAGAGTGACCACACACAAGCCCATTGAAGTCTAGTGATGCTTTATGTTTATAAGCCTTTTCAGACTCTGACTGGGCTTCTTGTCCAGATTCTAGGAAGTCTATTACAGGCTATGTCTTGTTGCTTGGAGGTTCTCCTATCACCTGGAAATCTAAGAAGCAAAGCACTGTGTCCAAGTCCTCTTATGAGGCTGAATACCGAGCTATGGCAGCAGCTGCTTCAGAGGTAACCTGGGTTGTTAGGCTATTGGAAAAGCTAGGAATCAACAACCTACAACCTGTCATGCTCCATTGTGACAATCAATCAACTCTCCATATTGCTAGGAATCTTGTTTTTCATGAAAGGACCAAGCATATAGAGATTGATTGTCACTTTACTAGAGAGAAGGTTCTTGAAGGTTTACCACAGCTCACTTATCTACCCACTCAACATCAGTTGGCTGACGTTTTCACAAAGATTCTACCTTCACCACAGCTCAACACTCTACTGATCAAGTTGGGAATGACTCATGCTATCCCTCCCAACTTGAGGAACATCCTCATCATTAATACACTAGTCTCCAATACCCCCCCCCCTCAAGTTGGGAGGGATAGCATGAGTCATTCCCAACTTGATCAGTATAGTGTTGAGTTGTGGTGAAGGTAGAATCTTTGTGAAAACGTCAGCCAACTGATGTTGAGTGGGTAGATAAGTGAGCTGTGGTAAACCTTCAAGAACCTTCTCTCTAGTAAAGTGACAATCAATCTCTATATGTTTGGTCCTTTCATGAAAAACAGGATTCCTAGCAATATGGAGAGCTGATTGATTGTCACAATGGAGCATGACAGGTTGTAGGTTATTGATTCCTAGCTCTTCCAATAGCCTAACAACCCAGAGTTACCTCAAGGCTCTCCGCCATAGCTCAGATTCCCTCGTAAGAGGACTTGGACACAGTGCTTTGCTTCTTAGATTTCCAGGTGATAGGAGAACCTCCAAGCAATAAGACATAGCCTGCAATAGACTTCCTAGAATCTGGACAAGAAGCCCAGTCAGAGTCTGAAAAGGCTTGTAAACATAAAGCATCACTAGCCTTCAATGGGCTTGTGTGTGGTCACTCTCTTCTCCGGTGTGGGCTTGTGTGTGGTCACTCTCTTCTCCAGGTCCAATGATGAATTTGTCATGGTATCAGAGCAGGACGATCCTGGCCCATTGTTGTTCCCATATAGGGAGGGCCCAGTAATAGTGTTTGACCCATGTAGGGGTGTTATTTCAGATGGGCTCACATGTGAGGGGGAGTGTTAAGGTGTTAACCCACATGTGAGCTTGTCCCACATTGAAGAAAAAGAGAGAGAGTGACTAACATATAAACTTAATGGGCTACTCCTCCTATTGCCAATTGGTTTTAGGATGGAACCTCATATGGGCTTGTGTGTGGTCACTCTCTTCTCCGGTGTGGGCCTGTAAATAGGCCATTGTTTGCAAGCTGCAACAGCAATAAGTGTTCTGACTGTACTCATTTTAACCACAGGACTAAAGGTTTCTGCATAATCAATTCCATATTTTTGATTATTAACTTTAGTCACTAATCTTGCTTTACGTCTTTCCAGCTCACCATTAGCCTTGAGTTTAACTTTGTAAACCCATTTAGAACCAATTGCTCTTTTATGTTTGGGAAGAGAAACTAGTTCCCAAGTGTTATTCTTTTGAAGAGCTTGTATTTCAGCATCCATAGCATCTATCCAGAGAGGATCATTAGAAGCTTCAGTGTAAGTAGAAGGTTCAGTTAGAGCACAAGTCTGAGAAAGCAAGGCTTGAAATTTAGCAGGAAAGTGAGAGTAAGAAATCAAGTTACACCAGTGAGAAGAATGCAAGGAATAGGATGTAGAGTGACATTTATAGTCATTGAGATAGGAAGGTGGTTTATGAAGCCTAAGAGACTTCCTGGGAGCATGAACTGATACAGGGGCAGATAGATCAAGGAGAGAGGAATTGAGAGGAATGACAGTAGGAGATGTAGTAGAAACTGGAGTAGAAGGAGAAGAAATGTGTGGAGAGTGTGAGAGGGGAGAAGGAATAGGAGAATCATGAGATGGCAAGATAGTAGAAGAAGAAGAGAAATCAGGTGTATCATGAAATAGTGGTGCTGAACAAGAATGTAGGTAGATAGCATGTGTATAGGTGGAAGTAGGATTAGAAGATTTGTGAAACAAATGATAAGGAAAATGTCTCTCATGGAAGTAGACATCCCTAGTAACTGTAACTTTGTTACTGGCAATGTCTAAGACTTTATAACCCTTTTGAGAATCTGAGTAACCAAGAAAAACACAAGGCTTAGCCCTTGCATCAAGCTTAGATCTGCTCACCTTAGAAGTAGATACATAACATAAGCATCCAAATGTTTTAAGGTGAGAAATAGAAGCAGCTTTGCCATAAAGTCTAAAGTAAGGAGTATCATAATTGATAGCTTTCAAGGGCATCCTATTAATGAGGTAAGCAGCACATAGGACACAATGACCCCAGAATCTATCAGGCACTCTAGATTGAATGTACAAAGCCCTTGCTGTTTCTAGGAGGTGCTTGTGTTTCCTTTCCACCACCCCATTCTACTGAGGTGTATTAGGACAACTAGTTTGAATCAATATGCCAAGTTCATCATATAAAAGTTTCATATCACCTTCACACAATTCACCTGCATTATCTGATCTCACACATTGAACTGTAACCCCAAATTGAGTTTGTACCATTTGTAAGAAACTTTTCATAACAGTAACAGAATCAGACTTATGTTTTAAGAAATGAATCCAGGTAAATCTACTAAAGTCATCCACAATAGTGATGAATTGGTTACAACCAGTAGGTGTAGTAACAGGATGAGGACCCCAGAGATCAATGTGAATTAGCTCAAAGGGTTTGCTAGTTTTTATTGAACTTGTAGGAAAAGAAACTCTAGTTTGTTTAGCTTTAGGACAAACTTGACAAATTGTATCTAAGAGACAAGACTTTGCATCACAAGAAAGATGTAAGAGTTTCAACTGAGAAAAAGGTAGGTGTCCTAGCCTAAGATGCCACAATTTTGCATCTTCTACAGCAGCTAGACAAGTTTTATTACACTGATGAGTATTAACAACAGGATGACAAACCTCCCTGTCTTGGACATTGTATAGGCCAGCCTTCAATTTACCAAGAGGAATCAACCTCCCTGTCTGAGAAGAGACAAAGCATTCATTATGAGTAAAGTGTAACTCACAGCTCATATCTTGGCACAACTTGTGTACTGAGATCAAGTTAAACTCGAATTGAGGGACATGTAAAACATTATGTAGCACAATGTCATCAGAGAGTGTCACAGTACCAATGTGTTTCACAGGAACTTTACTTCCATTAGGGATAGTGATAAAATTGTCAGATTCATGCATTGGTTTATATTCAGAGAAAAAATTTAGGTCAGAGCAAATGTGGTATGTAGCACCACTATCAAGCAACCACTTAGAATCAGAGCAAGAAAGGAAACATAAGTTGTTACCTGCCATCATGGCATGACTAGGAGCTTGTGTTGGTGTTGGATTGAGAAGACTTGAGCATAGTCATGAGTTGATTGTATTGATCCAAGGACAAAGAAGGTCCAGGTGTGTTATCAATATCCATAGCAGATGCTTCATTTGAGGATAAAGCGGCCACTCTCTTGTCTTTAAACCCCTTAAAATTGGCTGGATAACCATGAACCTCAAAGCATCTATCAATGCTATGGCCTGGGATTTCACAATGTGTGCAATAATATTTGGATCCTGGTTTATCAGTTTTAGAGCCTCCTGAACCTATGTAATTGGTGGATCTTTTGAAACTGTTATTGTTGTTGTGCTTTGACATCAGATATTTTGGTCGTTGGACAAAACACCTAAGATCAAACTACCTAACTAGTCCACTAACCTAGGTAAAGTGGCAAGCAAGGGTCATTCTTCCACAAGGACTAAGGAACATCAACATGTGTTAACCAAACAATAAGCTAGGCCGAAAAATAGCCGGGAGGTGTCAATTACCAACTAAAGTCTATTAAACTAAACTAACTACCAAAGATCAAATAGGATTAGGGAAAGGAATCCAACACCAACCAATCATGATTTAGGCAATTGGAAGGGTGAAACATGGAGGAAAGAAAACCAAGCAACTAATTGAGGTTATTGACTCTTAACTAGCTCTAATCCCTCTCTCAAGGGTGCATAAAACTACCTAAGTCACATAACTAAGCCACTCTCATGGTCTAAAACATGCAACCGAGGGATAATCACAATGTCAATCCACAAAACCCGCACTCAAATCTCACTCTCATGAGTAATTAAGCAAGATAATAGCATAAATGTCAACCTTAATCTCCTCTCTCAATTTGATTAAGGTATCAATAAAACAAACATCCAAGTGGCCAACTAGAATGCAAGCAAATAGTAATCATGCTATTAATCAATTAATAAGCCCAATCAAACCCCCTAATTTCATATTCCAACACCCAAATCAATCATTGTTGGGTTTTCACCCAAACCCTAATCAACAAACTACTCCATAAATACAAAAATGAGGACTTTAGAGAAATTAAGCACTAATAACATGATAATAATCATTACTCTAACAATAAACTAAATAAAATAAACCACACATAATTAAACTAAGCATGAACAATTAATCTAATGAAAGCAATTAAAATAAGAAACAAAAGAGGAAATAGAGTAAGAAATTCTCATTGATAGATGAAAAGAAAACTTAAAATCTTCTTGTCACTAGATGATTATCCAAAATCTTCCATTTTTCATTGATTTTCTCACTTTCTCTCTCTAGGTTTTGAGACTTTCTCTCACTTAAAATCCTAATCTAAGACTAATGGAGCCTAATCCCCCCTCAACTAGGGTCTGCCCTCATAAATTGGGGATGAGTCCTATTTATATGGACAACTCTTACATCATTAATGAGTCGCGAAAATAACAGAGCTGTCCGGAAAATTTGAAAGGAGCGGGCGCTCCTTTATAAATAGGAGCGGGCGCTCCTAAGGAAACTGGCATTGGCAGAAAGTTGGAGCGACCAGGGAGTGGGCGCTCCAAATAACAAGGAGCGGGCGCTCCTTTGAAAAAGGGAGCGGGCGCTCTTAAGAAAACTAGGCAAACAGCTCAACTTCAAATGGCCATAACTTTCTCGTTTTTAATCCAAATCAAGCATGTGACCTATCGTTGGAAAGATAACGAGCCAAATTTTAATCTCCAATTTGAATCAATGCAAGATAATTTGTGGTCTGTAAGATATGGTCGTTCGAAGTGGACCATGTTGTGAACTTTACTTCTTCAATTCCCATTTGCCTTCGTCCCTTCATTATTCATGCTTTACTCCTCATTTGTGCATTCCATTGGCTTTTATAGGTGAAATCAAAAGTATATTTTAATTGGACCTACAAAGAACCAAGAAAAAAATGTAAAAAGTAACTCGAAAAGTAAAACAAAGACACAAATCTAAAAAGAACTAGTAAAACAAAAAGGTGCAATTTAAGCAAAACAAACATATAAAAGGGGTAAAATAGAAAAGAAAGGTTAAATATAGGGAAAAATAAGGGGTTTAGAGTGATATAAATATCACTCATCAAATTCCCCCAAGCTTAACCTTTGCTCGTCCTCGAGCAAACAAAATAAAAAGAGTGAAAAACTATGTTATGAAAGCGATAAGTCCTAACTCACTTTCGTAGGAATCACGGTTGCATTTAGCATATGCAACAAGCTCTTTAAACCCCTAAATCGCTCTAGAGGGCGAGTGAGATCTCGCGAGGGTTTCCCAAGAGCTTAAACCCACAACTCTTATCTTTTCATCAACCATTTATTCAACAAACTCAAGATTTATGCCCAAGTCAACTATCAATGAAATGGTTCACAAGCAAGGATAGAGAGCAACTTTGAAGACAACTAATTTCCAAGTGTACTCATAGGTTATGGATAGAGAAAGAAACTAATCAAGATTGCAATAGGACACCTAATTAGACTTTTTACTCGCTCATTAGAGAACATCTAGCTATCCAAAAGACTTATGGCTTTTCAAGTGTTATAGAAGCTTAAACCACTAGTCCACCATCCCTAGACACACAAATAGGCCTTAGACTCCACTCTACTCAAAACTTAAGAAAAATAGAACTAAGTGTGGGAGGCAACCACAAATTGACCTCTTTTTATTGAAATTCTTCTATTCTTTTTTTTGCTTTTCGTTTTTCTTCACTTTTTTTTCATTTTTCACGCCTTTTTTGACTGTTTTTGGCTTTTTCTTTTTCCCTTATTACGGGAATTTTTAATATACAAGGGAGAGGTAACTACTCACTAAAGAGAAACATAAGAACTTGTGGATTTTTGTGTCACTTATTACAAACGAAAAGAAGTAAAAACTAAGTTTCTTGTAGAACTTTGTTTGGGGACATGATGAGCATATCTAGGGACACAAGGGACCGCAAATTTGAAGCTAAAATTATCCAAGCATGAGCAACATAGTCAAGATTTAAGACTAGACATCCAATTGAGCATTCATTAGTTTCATTTTGGTAGACTCTAATGCAATCAAGATTAATCACCTCCTTAAATATCACAACCCAAGCTCACACTCTTCTAAAAGGAGCCTCTAAACATGTACTCAAAATCAAAGCAAGGAATCCACATATATCATCAACTAGCATCTTCCTTGGGCAAGGGAATGCTTTGTACTTTTCTTTATTCCTCATTTTTTTGGATTTTCCAAACATTTTTTTCAAATTTTTTTTTATTTTTTTTATTTATAAAGAGAAACTCAAAACTTGAATGAAAAAGAAAAGAAAGGAAAATATTTTTAGATTTTGAAATTTTTTTGAAAATGAGAAAAGTAAATAAAAATAAAGTATATACACTTCCCCCAAGCTAGCGAATAGCTACTCCCCAAGCTAGAATAAAGCATTGTCCTCAATGCTTGAACATGACGATCAAAGGGAGGGAGGGGGAAAGAAACATCCAAACCAACAAGCACATGTCCACAAATCATAAAGCATTGTAGGAAGAGAAAAGGAAGGAAGCTACCGGATAGTAGATGGGTGTAAATAACCGCAATTGACCCAATTTCTACATTTTTAGTCAACTTCTTCAAAATCATGATTTGCTTCCATGTACTATTAAGAATGAGCGTTATTCCAATTATGTACCTAAACCCAAAATCAAGATAGAAAAAAAAAAGTTAAGTAAAATTAGAAGAAAAAAAATGAAAGCAATAAATCACGGGTTACTTCCCGAGAAAGGCTTATTTAAGGTCATAAGCTTGACCTTTCTAATAAATAGCAATTCAACGATCGCAAGAGTTTGTCAAATGCACTAGCACACATTTCCATTTTTATTAAGTATGCAATGATAAAATGCAATGTGTGCATAAAGTACAATGCAACTCTATGCAAATGAGGAGAGGGATGCCAAAAATAAGAATGATCAAAAGGAAAAACAAAGAAATAAGAAAAAGAAGAATCAAAATAAGAAGAAAAAGAAGAATGAAATGGCAAAGTCTCCTCAACAAATTCCTTTTTGGTGGCAATCTCACTCTTTTCCTCAAAAGTAATCAAATTAGGCACTTGAAGATCAAAGGAGGGGGAAGGCTCATCTAATAGAGGAGATTTGTGAAATGAGAATGGATATAAGATGGGAGTGGAGGGAATAAGGTCAATCCTTCTTGTAAATGGAATATGAGGGGAAGGGATAAAAACAAGGTTTTCACTAACCATTTTACTCACATCACAAGACTTAAGAGGGGAGACGTTATGCTCCAAAGCATCAACATTAACCTCAAAGGCATTCTCAAACACATCCTCAAGTACATCATCACAACCTAAGTGAACTCTCAACAACCTCAAGTCTTTCTCAAATTTCAATGGAAGATCATCAATGGGTTGGAGGTCAAATTGGGGAGGGAGCTCATTAGCACTTGCATCTATATTGCACTCAAATATAGCTTTTTCTTTGCATGTGAGAAGAGGGGTAGAAGAAAATGGGTTCTCAAAGATAGGAGGGGAAGGATGTAGTTCAAGTTTCCTTGAGATAAGAGTATGAGACTCATAAATTGGATCCTCAATCAACAAAGGCTCATGGTACTCTTTGCTCTCAACTTCATGCACCTCTAAAGAAATATCTTCTCCCATAACCTTAAGATTTTGACCCACATCTTCATTCGAATCTTCAAAGTTCAAAATCTCACTTTCTCTTTGATGACTTTGATTCTCAAGATATCTTAGTTCATCATCATCCTCATTATTGATAATCTCATCATGGTCATCATAAGATCTATTTTGCTCTTGATTTGCAAAGGTAGGCTCCAACCTAGACTCCAACAATTGAGAAACTTGAGTTTCTAGCATTTTGAGAGTTTCCATATTGTGATTCATGTGATCCATAAACTCTTTTTGTTGCGCCATATAATCAACCATCATGGTCTCCAAATTAGACTCCAACAATTCGGATTGTGAAGAATTTTGAAAATTATTTTGGGGAGGGGGATCATAGGATAGATCATGGGAATTCATGCAATGATTTGAGAACATCAATTCATGAGATGCATGGGCAACATTAGCATTAGAATATGTTTCATCCAAATGAGAGCAAGATGGGGGAGAAATGCAAGTCTCGGGTTCATAACTAGAAAAATCTTGATTAGTATGCATTGACATTTCCCATTCATAGGTTTCTCTAGCCAACCACTCAAATAGACTCCAAGCCTCATCCAAAGATTGAGCATGGAAGTCACAATTAGACATAGACTCTACCACCCTTCTAGTTTCTTCATTTAGACCCTCAAACATGATATCACATATTTCCCATTTTTCAAAGTTATGGTCACAACCAAGAGAATCACCAAGCCTCCAATAGTATCTCCAAAATACTTCATGTTCAAATTGGGGAAGGGAGAAGATTGCCATTTTTTAATTTTTTTAAATGGAAAATAAAAGAAAAGCAAATGAACCAAAGGAAAGAGAAATATTCACAAATGACCTAGACTCATCTAATCAACACAAATGAATGTTAGCCGAAGTCCCCGGCAACGGCGCCATTTTGACATCAGATATTTTGGTCGTTGGACAAAACACCTAAGGTCAAACTACCTAACTAGTCCACTAACCTAGGTAAAGTGGCAAGCAAGGGTCATTCTTCCACAAGGACTAAGGAACATCAACATGTGTTAACCAAACAATAAGCTAGGCCGAAAAATAGCCGGGAGGTGTCAATTACCAACTAAAGTCTATTAAACTAAACTAACTACCAAAGATCAAATAGGATTAGGGAAAGGAATCCAACACCAAGCAATCATGATTTAGGCAATTGGAAGAGTGAAACATGGAGGAAAGAAAACCAAGCAACTAATTGAGGTTATTGACTCTTAACTAGCTCTAATCCCTCTCTCAAGGGTGCATATAACTACCTAAGTCACATAACTAAGCCACTCTCATGGTCTCAAACATGCAACCGAGGGATAATCACAATGTCAATCCACAAAACCCTCACTCAAATCTCACTCTCATGAGTAATTAAGCAAGATAATAGCATAAATGTCAACCTTAATCTCCTCTCTCAATTTGATTAAGGTATCAATAAAACAAACATCCAAGTGGCCAACTAGAATGCAAGCAAATAGTAAACATGCTATTAATCAATTAATAAGCCCAATCAAACCCCCTAATTTCATATTCCAACACCCAAATCAATCATTGTTGGGTTTTCACCCAAACCCTAATCAACAAACTACTCCATAAATACAAAAATGAGGACTTTAGAGAAATTAAGCACTAATAACATGATAATAATCATTAATCTAACAATAAACTAAACAAAATAAACCACACATAATTAAACTAAGCATGAACAATTAATCTAATGAAAGCAATTAAAATAAGAAACAAAAGAGGAAATAGAGTAAGAAATTCTCATTGATAGATGAAAAGAAAACTTCAAATCTTCTTGTCACTAGATGATTATCCAAAATCTTCCATTTTTCATTGATTTTCTCACTTTCTCTCTCTAGGTTTTGAGACTTTCTCTCACTTAAAATCCTAATCTAAGACTAATGGAGCCTAATCCCCCCTCAACTAGGGTCTGCCCTCATAAATTGGGGATGAGTCCCATTTATATGGACAACTCTTACATCATTAATGAGTCGCGAAAATAACAGAGCTGTCCGGAAAATTTGAAAGGAGCGGGCGCTCCTTTATAAATAGGAGCGGGCGCTCCTAAGGAAACTGGCATTGGCAGAAAGTTGGAGCGACCAGGGAGCGACCAGGGAGTGGGGGCTCCAAATAACAAGGAGCGGGCGCTCCTTTGAAAAAGGGAGCGGGCGCTCTTAAAAAAACTGGGCAAACAGCTCAACTTCAAATGGCCATAACTTTCTCGTTTTTAATCCAATTCAAGCATGTGACCTATCGTTGGAAAGATAACGAGCCAAATTTTAATCTCCAATTTGAATCAATGCAAGATAATTTGTGGTCTGTAAGATATGGTCGTTCGGAATGGACCATGTTGTGAACTTTGCTTCTTCAACTCGCATTTGCCTTCGTCCCTTCATTATTCATGCTTTACTCCTCATTTGTGCATTCCATTGGCTTTTATAGGTGAAATCAAAAGTATATTTTAATTGGACCTACAAAGAACCAAGAAAAAAATGTAAAAAGTAACTCGAAAAGTAAAACAAAGACACAAATCTAAAAAGAACTAGTAAAACAAAAAGGTGCAATTTAAGCAAAACAAACATATAAAAGGGGTAAAATTGAAAAGAAAGGTTAAATATAGGGAAAAATAAGGGGTTTAGAGTGATATAAATATCACTCATCATGCTTCACATTTGAGAATTTGGACTCATTGTACCTTCTGTTATCTGCTACAAATGCCATGGATTCAGAATGAGAAGATGCTGCAACAGAGATCTCTTTATGTTTCTCCTCCTGAGCAAACATTCTGTAAGCCTCAAAAACTTTAGGAAGCTTCTGCATCATGAGCATGTTTCCTCTTATAGTGGCGTACTGATCAGACAGCTTCATAATAAAGTGAATAACCATCTTCTCTTGGTGTCTCTCATACAACCTTTTAGTGAGGTTACAAGAGCATTTGTTACAAGTACAGTATGGTAAAGGATGAGCTTCATCAATTGCATCCCAGACTGACTTTACTGCAGTGAAAAATTCAAACACAGATTGAGTGGCACCTTGATTAATATCAGCTAACTTCTGTTCTAAGGCATATATCTGAGCTAAGGATGTATAACCATAGCGCTCCTCAAGATCCATCCAAATATCCCTAGCAGTCCTCCTAAACATGACACTTCCAGCTATGTTTTCATCTAGATTGAATAGTATCCAAGAACATACTAAATCATTACATCTAGACCATGCTTTAAACTCATCAGAAGCTTCATCAGTAGGTATCTGATGAGTTCCATCAACAAAACCTGCCTTATTTTTAGCTAATAAGGTCAACAACATCGCTATTTTCCAACTAGTGTAACCTTCACCATTAAACTTGAATGATACTAACTGAGCAGAATTAGCATCAGATGGATGAATGTAGTATATACTAGTAGGATTCTGATTCAAAGGTAACTGAGAAGATGTATTTGTATCAACAGGCATGATTAAAGATGAGATTGAATGATTTGTGTTTGAGAAATTTCAGATAAGAACAGAATAATTGCAAAGATGAGTAATCAAATTTGAAGAGATGAACAATTGAGAGATTGATAAACGGAAGCAAGAATTAGGTCAAGAATTTGAATGCCAGAATCAAAGACTTGCAGAAGGAAACAACAGAATTATAGAAGCAGATACACCTCAAAATGCAATTCTCAGAAATTAAGAGAAATTTTAGAAGAAATCAGCAAGATTCAAGTAGAATTCCGAAGAAATCAGTAAGATTCAAGTAGAATTCTCAGAAAAATTTGAACAAATTCAAAGTTCAAATGAATTACGCAAGGAATTAAAAAACCTAACCAACAAGAAATGAGATTAGAGGTTGAATACACCTCAATTGACGAATTTCAGCTAAATAAACCTCAATTGACGAATTTCAGCTGCAGATTTTCATCGACTATCTTCAGTTCTTCTCAGATGAATCAGAAACAGCAAGAATTTCAGCGAATAATGTTCTAGAATGCGTGTTTAGCTCTGATACCATGTTAAATTTAGAAACAATACGAAACGGGCCTGGGTAACCCGAACAAGGAGAAGGAGAGATTTGGTCCACTTTATAAGCCCAAAGGAGGTTCCATACTAAAACTAATTGGTGATAGTAGGAGTTGAACAATCTTTCCTCTTTCTCCAATGTGGGACACTCACAAGTGGGCTTTCAATGGGTTTCAACACACCCCCTCACTTGTGAGTGTCCTTAGAAATTCAGAGCTAACTGGAAAGGTCAGAGCAATAATCCTCTTGTGAGTGTCTGGACATCCTATCGAGGTAAACCCTTATCCAGTAGCGATCAAATACCAAGTTTAGAAGAGACCCACAACCTGGGCTCTGATACCATGTTAATTTTCAGATTATATGAAATGGGCCTGGGTAACCCAATAAGGAGGAGGAAAGTTTAGCCCACTTACAATCCTAAGGAGGTTCCATCCTAAAACCAATTGGTGATAGGAGGACTAACTCCAAGGCTTATAAAGTAGTTTAGTCTCTCATCTTTTCTCCAATGTGGGACACTCACATATACTCATCAATGGGATTAATGCTAAGAACTAATATTTTAGGATGGAGGGTAATTTAGAAATTATCACTTTAGTTTACTTGGGGAATAAGTTGGATTGTTTGTTAGGAAAGTAGTATAAATATAGAGCCACATAGAATGTAAAAGGATGTTGAAAATTGTTGAGAATATTAGGGAGCTTTTAGGAGTTCATTTGGGAGAGAATCAAGCCTCTCGAAAGCTTGAATATCATTTACTTTTGTTGTATTTTCAGTTTATCAATCAAATACTCATCTTCTTCCTCAATTTATGCCTTTAATGGTGTCTAAGCTATGTTGATTCATAGCAAATGGTATCAGAGCAGTACAATTCTGGGAGATTAGGGTGCTGATTTTTTTTGTTTTAAAAAAAAAAAAATCGCCATGGAGTTCACCGGAGAAAGCGCAAGGAATCAAATGGAAAGGTGGATTAGAGAGGATTTCGCATACATCAAACGTCAACGAGATCGAGGAACTTCAGATCTCGAAGAAGAGAAGCGTATCCGGCGAGAGCTTCAACTCCCGGAGTTTGATGGAAGAGCTTCTCATGACTGGATCCTTCTGTTGGAGGAAACCTTCCATTTTTTCCGGCTAGATGAGGGGACGAAGTTGAAGGCTGCTGTAATAACACTTGTGGACGACGTGCAAAGGTGGTGGGAATGGGAACACCGGCGACGACCGTTTTGTGATTGGCAAGAATTGAAGGGGCAGGTGATGCGACACTTCTGTTCGTCATCGACCCCTTCGCGGCAAGTACAACCAGACTTGCTGCAGTGGAATGACAAGGAAGAGCACCTGAGCTTATCCTTGGGTTATGGTTCTGGTGGATCTCAAGGAAGACCAGATTTGGCGTTGGAAAAGAAAGAGGTGGTAAGAACATCCACCAATGACTTTCAAGAGTCAGATGAAGAAGAAATCGAAGAGGAAGACAACCAAGCAGTGTGTGAAGTGGAAAAGGAGCGGTCAGATCTAGAGAAAACGGAATTCGAAACATACTTTGTCACCGGTGAATCAAACGTTGTCGGCGGCGAACCAGACGATAAACTTGTGGCTAATTACATAGGAAGGGCCGCCGGAGAACGTCGAAACAACATCCCTAGCAACACCCACAGTGGCGGAATTTTTGAGAGAGGAGGAGCTGGGGTAGTGGTTCCGGTGGAGGTCCGGGATTCGTAACCGGCAGGGCTCTAGGTGGCCGTGTTGGCGGTGGTGGTAGTTTCGCAGCAAGTTTCTCCGATCGGGAGAAATCGGGTGGTCTAGGTTCCATTGGAAGCATTGCTATCGGGTTCTTCGCCGGCGGAGTTGCGGGTGGTGCTGCAGAAAGTGGGCTGAATGTTTCTGCTGGTGGTCAGATTTTTGATTGGGTTGAGAGAAGAAGAGGAGGAAGAGACGACAAAGACGGATCTGTAGGGTGCGGGTTTGGTGGTGGCCCAGGCGGAGCAGAGTGGCAGTTTCAAAGGTGCTTCCAGGAGGTTCCAGTGGTGAACTATACGAGCAATTGGACTGGAGATGGTGCTGTCTTGGAGAAGAATCCAGAAATGGGTACTAAGGGCAATCTTGTAAAAGGACTGAATGATGATATCATCAATGAGTCAGGCTGCTGGGGTCACCATTTTATGGAGCAGGGTAAGCACACTGCGATGGATTTACAGGTAATTCCAAGGTCTGATAAGTTCATGAACAAAATTGGGCCTGATCTTTCTGAGCCCAATTTTCCTATTACTAAGAAAAGGCATGTAGCTGGGCAGCCTAGGTTTATTATCTCTAAGTCCATTCCTACCTACCCATCTAACAACTATGAGATCCAAAGAAGTCATTTGTCACGTGGGAATAAGAAGAAGCAAAAAAAAGGACTCAATTAATATAAGTGAGGTCAGGTCCACTTTAAACTTACCCATCTTTACTAAGCCCACCCAGATTTCCACTTGTGATTTAATTGGGACTGAGCCAGTCTCTGGGCTTTGTGAGCCTTATCCTTATCTGTTACCCCAATTTTTAAAACCCAACTTTTCCAACCTAGCCAATTTTCAGTCTAATTTCTTTTATGATTCCCCCAACCCAATTTTCTTAACCCAAGTCTTCAACACTCTGCATGCATCCTTCCACCATAACTCACAGTCAGCCCACTCGACCTACCCAACAGAAATTCCTTACCAACCTGTTAACCCACAAACCCACAACACCAGAACACCAATCCACTCCGCAAACTCTTTTTCTGATGAGATCCCAGACTCTTTCATCATATTTGTGCCACTGAAGCCAGCCAAAGAACAATATGAAGAACTGCAACATGTGCTGCTGAAGCTGATGCCATGCTTTGGGCATGAAGCACGTTATGACATGGAATATGCTTGCCGAGGCCGAGACTTTGGTGCTGATTACGACCCACCTTGAGGACAAGGTGGATGTTTAGGGGGCCGGTAATGCTAAGAACTAATATTTTAGGATGGAGGGTAATTTAGAAATTATCACTTTAGTTTACTTGGGGAATAAGTTGGATTGTTTGTTAGGAAAGTAGTATAAATATAGAGCCACATAGAATGTAAAAGGATGTTGAAAATTGTTGAGAATATTATGGAGCTTTTAAGAGTTCATTTGGGAGAGAATCAAGCCTCTCGAAAGCTTGAATATCATTTACTTTTGTTGTATTTTCAGTTTATCAATCAAATACTCATCTTCTTCCTCAATTTATGCCTTTAATGGTGTCTAAGCTATGTTGATTCATAGCAAAAAGACATTGAAATACACTGCTCGCGTCAAGCTAGCTTGAAGCGTTGGAGTTGGAGCTATGCTCGAGTGTGCTTAAAATTAATTGGTTCCATAGTGAAAATTATTGTGATTTGCTAAATCTGTATTTTTCAGATCTTAATTATCATTATATGTGTCGTATGGTTTATTATTAATGATACATTTTCTTCTTGTAAAAAAAAAAAGACGATGTGACTAAATATGTTCCAATTAGAAAGGTTTACATGTATATTAAGTTTAACTTTCAGGATTTTGCTCATCGAGCAAGTAATTGCGCGGCTGCGCGTATACATATTCCTTGATATTGCATTTTGTGACCCTCGAAAGAATGAAAACACACAAACAATATTTGTTCTTTTGATGACCACACAAAACGTACAATCGGTCCTGCGATATCATAATGTTGCATTGTTGCCTGCGATATGATTTGTAGTAAAATGCTTCTGTTTAGTTGTGGACTACAAAATCAACGACAGGACGAAGAGCTTCGTAAATAAAGTAGTATGATCTTTCGGTGGGGTGTATTGCATCCCAAAATACATACTTGGATCGGTCATTGCATATTGGCGACAAGGAATTACACGTTATTGCTCCTTCAAATAAACCGGTTCCACAACAACCTTTATCAACAACCTCAAAACCTACATCAAAAATCACAAGTTATAAACTCTTATGACGACATGTAAAAAAATTAGCCATTATTCCCTCCATTTTTATTTATTCGTTCTATATAGAATACATAAAGTGTCCAAAATAAATATACTTTTGGAATTTCTTTTTTACTTTTTGGTATTTCTCTCTTACCTTTTGTTATTTGAAATTTAAATATATGGTAATATTATCTATATGAAGAACTTTATGAAACACCCCAATAAGAAAAGTAGGAAGAACAAATAGGAAGAAAGGAGTAATATACAAGTTGGTAAAAAAAATAAGGAGTAATATATAAGCTGAATTCTTCAATTGTAAACGTAAATTTTACGGTTTTTCACCAAATGCCCCCGAGTTTTCACGAAATTCACCGGGTACCCTCGCACTTTTGAAAATACACCTGGTACCCCTCAATTTCAACAAAATACACCCAAATGCCCCTAGTCACTAACGTCGTTAACTGCCGTTAGACTTAACTCTAATTAAACCCTAATTAGCCTTAATTAACCTAACTAAACCCTAATTTCTAACCCTAAACCATAACCCTAACCCTAACCCTAAACCCTAACCCTAACCTAACTCCTTCACCCTCCCACCACCCCTTCCCCCACCGCACCCTCCCGACAGCCCCCCTCCCACCACCCCCTTCCCCCACCGTCCCAACACCCCCCCCCCCCCCCCAGCCCCCTCCCACCACCGCCCGGCCTCCTCCCCAACCCCAACGCAGCTCCCGCCCTCCCTCACCCTAGCACCCGCGTCGTTTTCCCCCAACCCCGTAGCACCCCGTCGTTTTCCCCAACCCCCATAGCACCCCATCGATTTCCCCCCCCCTCCCCCCACCCCCGTCGATTTTCGCACCCTCCCCCCACCCCGGCCGATTCCGAGAGCCCTCCCCCCCATCCCCGCCGATTTCCGCAGCCTACAGCAGTGGATGCATTTAAAGCGAAACCGATTTTCGCAGTCCACGTAGGTGGCTGCGTTTTAAAAGAGAACCAATTTCCGCAGCGTGAGTAGAGGAAAGAGAGAAGAAAGCAACGCGCCGACGCCGAGTATCGGACGAGTACCAAGGGGGGGACTCACGGAGGCAACCCGAAGTAGCAGCACGGGAAAGGAGGGATGCGGGGGTGGGGAAATCGACGTTGAAGCGGGGGCCGCGGGGGTGGGGAGGGCTGCGTGGGGAGTTGGGGGTGCGAGGGGGTTGGGAGGGGGGTACGCTGGGGTGGGGCGGGGGCTGGGGTGGGGGAGGGTGGTGGGAGGGTGGGGAGGGTGAGGGTTAGGGTTAGGGTTAGGGTTTAGGTTTAGGGTTAGGGTTAGTTGTTAATTAGGGTTGAAAACAACAAAGTAAGGGTTAATGACTAACGACAGTTAACAGAGTTAACCGCCGTTAGTGACTTGGGGCATTTGGGTGTATTATGTTGAACCGAGGAATGCAGTGTATTTTCAAAAGTGCAAAATGCGAATTTCGTGAAAACTCGGGGGCATTTGGTGAAAAAACCGTAAATTTTATTATTACCACTATTTATGAGCACTAATTAAACAGACCCTAAATTGTCAAGTTTTGAATTTTGTAATTTGAGGAATGTGGTGTTTTAAGTTTGAAAAGCTTCCAGATAGTTTAGGCAATTTAATCGACAATGTCATGAAAATTAAAGGCAACAGCTTACCATATTTATGTGGATATTTAAATTGGTCTTGTAAAGTTGTATATATGTCCCCATAAGCTACTCGTATGTTCGGTTGTGAAGCTTGCGTGCTTGTCAATTCTTGTTGGAGCATTTGGTTGTAATCTCTCGCAATTGATGACATAGATTCTATACAACCACGTGGTTGATGTAGAGAAGAATGAAAAGTTATCACTATTGGTAAGCAACCCACTGGTGGTAGACCCACTACTCCAATCCTTCTTGCGCCTCGATCAAGTAAACTCTACACGTAAATTCCAAAAAAAAAAGTAAACCCATGCGCATTTTTTTTAGATCGAGAAAATTTGCATAAATAAAATAACGGAATCACAACCTAATGATAATACAACTAAACATAAAATAGAAAGCAAATGAAATTATGCGCTTTTTTTTCATTTCATGAAGATTGATAGTATCAATTATATATACCATATATACGTCGGATTTCTAGTTATCACATTAATAAATCAACATTCTAGTTAGCGAGAAAAGAAAAGACAAAGGTGCAGTTTAGATTTTATGCAGTTGAGTTGACAACATTTGTATACTGATCAAATCCCTTAATAATCCACGAAATGCACCTATATGCCCCATTACACATTATACATTTAGTCTTAGTTGGTAATATCTTTGTTAGTTTGTTCAAATCAATATCCTAGGGTAAAACATAATTATGGCACTTGCAAGTACTCCCTCCACCTTTTCAAACATATTTAGGAAAATTTTTATTATATCGAGTAATACTATTGATTTTCAAATTAAAAATCATATTTCTTGTTAACATAATACCACATGATAATATTTATCTTCGCACATCTTATATATCTTGTTTATGTGAAATGGTGGAAGTGTTGGACATAGATTATAGAGTTTGTATATTCATAAAACTTCCTCTTCTTTTTTTGTTATTTCTTTAAGTGCAACTTAATAGCGAAATTACTAAATAATCTTCACGATATCTAATTTCTCTGAAAAAAGTTTCCTCTGTTTACCTTGTCTATTGTGATCGTAAAACTGCATGGCAAGAAGTTTGGACGTAGCACTAAAAAAGTAACAGAAGAATTATTACTTTGTTGTTTCCAGTTAGGTAAATTGTTCCTTTTAAGTAGGGGGGGATCGGGGATTCCTTTTGTAAGGGGTGTATGAGACTCAATCCATCCTAAGACCCCTGGGATCGAAGGTGATGTTAACACTACTAAGTACTAATCCATCACTAGCTGCTCAGTATTACTTTGTTGCATAGAATATTTTCCACCCTAACATCATATATTAGGAGTTCTATATGTTAAGGAAACTTAGGTGTCTCAATTATGTATAGTTTCCTCCTTGTGTTAGTTTTCTTTGTGTATCTAGGATTCCTAGAGAAATTAGGTCTTCTCTATATCTTGACAATTCTGTACTGCATATATACGTTGTGCTCACAAGAAATAGAATTGTCAAGATATGATAGTACATATTTGATAGTGCATGTTTCTCCCAATTCTCAATAACATCATATAAAATTGTACATATGATACTTTGTAGTACATATTCCTTGTTAAGCATATGATAGTGCATGTTTCTCCCAATTCTCAATAACATCATATATACCTGTAAGAACCATTTGCTTCGCTCTAGCATAAAATGAAGGTAAGCGGAAATGGCGTCATCAGGCACTAGACGCAAATCCAGTGGTCCATACGTATAAACAAGATCGTTTGTTCCACAGCTAATCACATATGCTGCGTTCTTAATGATGTACTCCATTTTCTTTTTCCCAACCATGTCTTGTAGTTTATTTTTGTATTCATCAACGTACTGCAGTTGCGTCTCCAAATCAATTACCTTCTGCAATCACAAACAACAAGATTAAGGTTTTGAGATGTAAACGAGCAGATTATTGATCCTCTTTTTGCATGCATTAAAACCTAGCAGGCTAGCATTATACTTCATCCGTTTCTTTTTACTTACAACGGTTTTACTTTTACACTATTCACTAACTCTACTTATTTTATCTTTGGTAATTTATAGTTAAGGAAAAACATATATATTTGGTTATTTACTAAAATCACCTTTTGGAGGAGAAGGGTGGATTGTTAGTGTGGACGATTTGGAAGATATAACCGGAGAGCATGTATGGATAGGTTCCATTTGTATACTTGGTGGAATATGGCATATCTTAACTAAACCTTTTGCATGGGCTCGCCGCGCGCTTGTCTGGTCGGAAGAGGCTTATTTGTCTTATAGTTTGGCTGCTTTATATGTCTTTGGTTTCATTGCTTGTTGCTTTATCTGGTTCAATAATACTGCTTATCCTAGTGAGTTTTACGGGCCCACTGGACCAGAAGCTTCTCAAGCTCAAGCATTTACTTTTTTAGTTCGTTGGCTTTGCGCTCTATTTGGTCGGAACCCGATTCGAGAACTTTCTTTCATAGATTCACTAAGTCATCGCTCATGTGGAATCTTGTTAGATTTGTCTCAATATATATTTTCCAAATATCTATTTTTCATAATTTTTAATTATCGGTAATTAAAGATATTAACAGTTGAAGTTATGTATTGGCAAGTGTGAAAGTTAAACGGTTGCAAGTAAAAAGAAACAGATGAAGTTTTTATTTGTGAATGAAGGAAGTAATATTTGTACTTGACAAACACATCTATATATTTAAGTAAAATAATAATAGTGTTCCGACATCTAAAATGACGTATAATATAAAATGAAAAAATATACTTTTGCTTAGTGGTGCTAACGCCATTGCTGATAATAATTCTATTTTAGTTGCTGAGGCCTGGGGTCTAAGAGAAGGTATTAGGGGAGCTCTCTTCCTGGGGGCTCATAATATTACTATTGAGGGTGATAATCTCTCGGTTATTCAAGCTATCAAAAGAATCTGGAAAATTCCCTGGTCTATTAATGCTCTTATTAATGATGCTACGGAGGATCTGAGAAAATTTGATAATTATAATATTCAGCATGTTTTTAGAGGTTTAATTATCTTGCCGACTGGATGGTAAATCGTGGCCATTCCACTATTAATCTCTGTTATTGGTTTGAATCTCCTGATATTGCTTTTTCCAAAATCATCCGTAAGGATGCTTTAGGGTGGCCTGTTAATTGGGTTCCTCCCTAGTTTCTTTCTTTCTGGCTAAAAAAAAAAAAAAAATATAAAATGTGAAAGTTGTTGTTAACTTGTTGTGTGGTCCGACGATATCATTCATGATATGTTACGTCGTGTTATATGCTGAAGCTATTGTAGGCCCTCTAGAGTAGAGCAATTGTTCTTAACTAAGGAGTTCTCTAATCTTGTACCACTACGAGAGTGAACTTTCTAGGTAACTGATATTATTGTACCTTGTTACTTTTGACATGCTTATTGTGTGTTTGAGTAACATCTTTTTGTGGGCAAATATTTTCCAACTTGCTAGAAAGGTGCGTGCGGATCCATGTTTTTCCAAGCTGATTAAAGCTGTGCCCAGATAGGAATGAAGCTCTACTGGAGTCTAAGGGGTACATCTCAAACATTTGAGCCAATTAGTTTTAGAAAAAAAAAGAAATATATATACTTCTTCCGTTTCTTTTTAAATGCAATAAATGCACTTTCCCACTATTCACTTTTATCACTTTGACTAAGATTTGTGATATGTACATAATGATAAAACATAGACAAATAGGATCTTGTTAGATTTGTCGCGTGACATACTTTCATAATATGTAATTTTATAATTTTTACTTACTTGTAATTATAGATATTTGTAGTTAAAGTAATGCATCGGGATAACAAGATCCCATTTGTCTATGTTTTTCATTATGTAGATATCACAAATCTTAGTCAAAGTGATAAAAGTGAATAGTGGAAAAGTGGATTTGTTGCATTTAAAAAGAAACGGAGGAAATATATAAAATTGCAAGTGTTACATTAGTTTGATCGTGGCAGTTGTGATGTACTTGTATAAAAAATTCAAGGGTCGTCCTATCACACTTAACTAAACCCAAATAAAGAGGAAACAATTAAACACACTCCAAAGAGTCCAATCTTTAGGATTTTCATTCAGAATCTAGCTATACTAATATATTAATAAGCGTTCAGAATAAAGTATATGTTGCCACGTGGAACCCCCTTTTCACTAGAAACATGCACTATCATATGCTTAACTAGGAATATGTACTACAAAACTTTGTGTAGTAAGATTCGATCATGCAACCAATAAGTTGTATATATTTTCTCTCGGCGTAGGATAAGCCTAATCTCTTATCCTGCACCGTCGCCATGGCAGGAAAATCTAAGGCAAATTCGAAGAAATCTGGTGGCAAGAAGAGTAGTTTGGAGAGGAAGAAAGGACCTACGAGTCCAATTTCAGGACAAAAACACAAATCTATTGCTGAACTTCATGGAATTGCTTCAATGGCGATTTCGACCCCCGAATTTGATGAACCTTTATCACCTCGAAGTTCGTTGATGGAATTACAGAATCAATCAAAAGAGAAGACTCAATTATCAGAATGGTTGAATATCATGCAGAAAACGCAGTCTTGATTGGAATCTATCAATGAAGGTAACATTCCATCTCGTGAATTATTGTCGGAATTTGAGAATGTTGATAGTAATGTTGGAAATGCTACTATATAAATTGATGTAGAGGATGTTAAAGAGGAAATAGATTACTGGAATTCATCTATTATTTGCTATGTGTTGGGTGCAAATTCGCCATTTCCTATCAAGGATGGATTCTTGAGAAGAATTTGGGCAAAAAGAGGAATTGAGAAAGTTGTTGCTGTTAATAAAGGAGTTTTCATTGTTCGTTTTTTCAATGTTGAACAACGTGATGAAATCTTGAATGAAGGATTTCAGTTTTTTGATAAAAAAACCCCTGATTGTGAAAAAATGGGACTCTGAAATGAATACACAGAAGGAGGACCTAAAAACTGTTCCAATGTGGATACAATTACATGCACTTGATCTGAAGTATTGGGGAGAAAAATGTATGTTTAAGTTAGTGGTAGGAATAGGGAAACCCCTAAAACTTGATCAGGCAACAATCAACAAAGATAGGTTACTGTATGCTAGAGTAATGGTAGAGGCTAAAATGAATCAGGAATTTCCAGCCTATATAACTTTTGAGAATGATAAAGGAAAATTGATGACACAGGATGTCAAGTATGAGTGGAAACCCATTTCTTGTGATCATTGTAAAGGGGTGGGTCATGCTGCAATGGATTGTAAACAGAAACAAAAGGTGCACATTCAGAAGAAATGGGTTCCTAAAAAAACTGCTGTGAAGACAGATGCATATGGGTTCCAGTTGGCCAAGAAACATGGTCATGTGAACAAGAGTGTAATAGTTCCAGTTCCTACAGATAATACTTTTGCTGCCTTGAGTACAGAAGAACATGAGATTGAGGAAGTAGATGTGGCTTTGGAGGGTCATGAAAGTGTTCAACATGGTGAGGGGGAGGGAGAGCCCCTACCATGGATGGATAACATACTTAGTTGGAATGTGAGGGGGCTAAACAACAAGAAGAAGCAAGTTGAAGTGAGGAATTTCTTGAATTCTCACAATATAAGGTTGTTTAGCCTCCTGGAAACAAAGATAAAAGCTCCTTCATTGGGAGACTTTTATCTAACTGTGTGTCCTGGGTGGTGCTTGACTACCAACAATCAATGGCATGGTAATGGCAGAATAGTTTTAGGTTGGCATCCTAGTGCATTTAATGTGAATGTACTTTGGTGCACCAGTCAACTTGTACATACTGAAATTGAGGTTATCAATGGTGGACAGAAGTTTAAGTGCACCTTTGTCTATGGTCTTAATGACAGGCAAGGAAGGAGTGAATTGTGGAGAGACTTGGAAAAGTTTGCTCAGGATGATACTCCTTGGATTACACTGGGAGATTTTAATGCTATTTTGAGTATTAAGGATAGAATTGGTCAGCCTGTGAGAGAAAAGGAAATTGCAGATATGAAGATGTGCATGGCTAATTGTCAGATGCAAGAAGTCAAAGCTAGTGGGCAGTTTTATACCTGGAACAACAAACAAGAGGGTGTTGACAGGGTATTCTGCAGGTTGAATATAGTGTTAGGCAATGAAGCTTGGATGAATGAATGGAATGGTACAGAAGTTCTTGTACTACCTGAAGGGGAGTATGATCATAGTCCCTTACTGCTTAAGTCTTTTGCCAGTGAAGAGAAGAAAAAACCGTTTCGGTTTTTTAATATGTGGTGTCATGCAGCAGGATTCCATGAGGTGGTTTCACAAGGCTGGCAACATCATGTTCAGGGCACTAAAATGTTCCAGGTTGTGTGCAAGCTCAAACTCTTGAAGAAAGAGTTAAAGCTACTTAACAACACTCAATTTGGAGATGTTTCAGTGCAAAATTCTTCCACTTACAACACTATGATCCAAGCTCAAGCAACCCTTCATAGCAATCCAGGTGATCTTGATTTGAGAGAGGCAGAAAAGGTGGCTAGGCTTGTTTATCAGGCTGCTCATCGAAATTATACACATTTCTTGAGTCAAAAAGCAAAAATAAGATGGCTCCAGGAAGGTGATGATAACACAAAAACTTTCCATCAGAGTATTAGAACCAGAAGAATGCAGAATAGAATAAATACTCTCAAGAAGGCTGATGGTACATGGGCTAATAACTCTAAAGAGGTCACAGAGGCTTTTCTAGAGTTTTATTATTCTCTCCTTGGCAGTGATGGGCAAGTTAGGAAAATAGAAAATGCAATTATTGCTAAAGGTTGCATTCTAAATGAAGCTCAGCAACAAAGATTGAACTTGCTGTTTAATGCTGATGAGATAAAAAGTGCAATGTTTTCTATACCTGATGATAAATCACCAGGTATAGATGGTTTTTCCAGCTGTTTTTTCAAGAAGAGTTGGCATATTGTGGGTGAGGACATAGTTGCAGCCATTCAAGATTTTTTCAGAAGTGGCAAATTACTTAAAGAAATCAATGTTACTGCTATAACATTGATTCCAAAAGTAAAATGCCCAGCCTCAGTTGGTGATTTTAGGCCTATTGCATGATGTTCAGTTCTCTACAAAGTTATCACTAAGTTGATTTGTTCAAGGCTTAGCATGATTTTGCCAGAGGTAGTTTCCACAAATCAGGGTGCCTTCATCAGTGGCAGGAATATAATCAGTAATATTCTTCTCTGTCAAGACCTTGTGAAAAGATTTGGGAAGGCTAGGAATCAAGTCAAAGGCATGCTTATGAAGGTAGATTTAAAAAAAGCCTATGACTCAATAGAGTGGAGCTTTGTGGAGGATTTGTTAAAGGCTCTGAATTTCCCACAACACTTTATTGCTTGCATCATGGAGTGCATTACAACTCCAAAATTCACTTTGCTTATAAATGGGTCTACTGAAGGTTTTTTTACAGCTAAGAGAGGACTTAGGCAAGGGGATCCCATGCCCCCTTTGCTTTTTGTTCTATGCATGGATTATCTGACAAGAATCCTTGCTTATATTGGTGATTTGAAAGAGTTCAAATATTTCACAAGCTGTAAAAGTTTGAATGTTAATCACCTATGCTTTGCAGATGACCTTATGTTATTCTGCAAAGGTGAGGCCATCTCTGCTTATCTGCTGCTGCAGGGTCTTAAGTTGTTCACAGATACTTCTGGTCTTCAGGCCAACACCAACAAATCAGCCTTTTATAGTACTGCAATGGAGAATAATGAAATTGCTAGAGTTGAATAATTTTCTGGTTTCAAGCATGAAAGATTACCTTTCAGGTATCTTGGAGTTCCTATTAGCTCCAAAAAGCTTAAAGCTAGTGATTGTGAAGCTTTGGTGGAAAGAATGACTTGCAGAATTAGAGTTTGGAGCACTAGACATCTCTCCTTTGCTGGTAGGGCCCAACTTATTAATTCTGTTCTGCTTAGTATTCACAGTTACTGGGCTCAGATTTTTGTTCTCCCTGGTTCTGTTATGGATGCTATTAATGCTATTTGTAGGCATTTTTTGTGGAGTGGAAAGGCTTTGGGAGAGAAAGTTGGGTATATTAAATGGGAAGATGTTTGCACTGCCAAAGCAGTGGGAGGTTTGGGCTTTAGGAATATTAAGATTTGGAATAGAGCAGCTATTGGCAAGTTGATCTGGCATATTGGTTGTAAAAAGGATGAGTTGTGGGTGAAGTGGATTCACACAATTTATATCAAGAATAATAACTGGTGGGAATTCCAAGCTCCACCAGGTGCTAGTTGGATTGTTAAACACTTGTGCAAGGTGAAAAAGGAGCTGGAACAAATTGGTATGTCTCAATGGCATCACAATCATGTTTACTCTATCAGTAAAGTGTATGATATGTTGGTTATGGGAAAGCCTAGGGTTCCCTGGGCTACTGGAGTCTGGAATAGAATGAATCTACCAAAGCACAAGTTTATTGCTTGGATAAGTACACAAGGCAGACTGAAAACGAAAGATAAGCTTCACCATTATAACATCATCCCTGATGATCTATGCTGCTTATGTGGTAATGCCACAGAAAGTCATACACACCTGTTTTTTAATTGTGAATATAGCCAGAGGGTTTTGCACCAGGTTCTGGAGTGGATTGGTATCGATAATGCAAGAAGGACCATCCAGCAATGGTTCACTTGGACCAGGAGAAGCTATAAAGGCTCTAAAATGAGGAAAAGTGTAATCTGTACAGTTCTTACAGCAGCTATCTACCAGATATGGAAGACTAGAAATGAAGCTTTGTGGCTCTCTAAAGTGTATAGGCCTGAACATATTGTCAAATAAATTCAGTATATAGTTAAACATAGAATTAATAGATGCTCTTCTCCTAAATGGAGCAATAGAGATTGTGATTGGTTAGATACTTTGTAATAGGGCCTGCTTGGCCTGCTTAGTACTGTCCTACTTTTTAGGACTTAGGTTGTACATTGTCTTTTTGGAATGATATATACTTGCTTACTTACCAAAAAAAAAAAAAAGTTGTATATTAGACATCTTACCATCTCAACCAACTATTAGATATGCTCTTTACTCCGCATAAATATATATAACTTGGAATATAAATATATATAATAAACTAATCTGAAATAAATAGAAGCTCAAAACATAAAGGTATTATGCAAAGTAAAAACTCGGGGGAGCGCCCGAGCTACACACTAGTTTTACTATTTACTAGGAGGCTAGCATCATACTCGGTCTTACGGTGCTAGGGGGTATAAATATAATACCCTTCTAAGTTTTAACTTTCCCCCTTTGAAAAGCAAGACTAGGTATTCCATATATCAATTGCGGGGAGAGCAACTCTTATTCAATCGGCCCTAAGCTCGATCCCGTACTACACAATGCAGTCTACCAAACTCCCTCGCTTGACGTGTGATGATATTGACAGAAAATCGAGAAGTTTTCCAGTGGGGTGAACAGGAAGGGAGAAGGAAAGTTCATCTAGTAGCATGGGAAAATATTTCCAAACCTAAGCAAGAAGGAGGGCTGGGAATTCGGTCGATGAGACAAGCGAATTCGGCTTTTTTAGCTAAATTAGGGTGGCGAGTTTTAGCTGAACCAACCTCGCTTTGGTCACGAGTTTTGCGTGCTAAGTACTGTGATAACAGATGTGATATTGATATGTTTAAAGAGAAATCTAATGCATCGAACACTTGGCGAGGAATTCTGAGTAGCATTGATATTGTTCGTAAAGGCATTAATTCTGCTGTAGGTAATGGTGCAAAGACTTTTTTTTGGCACCATAGATGGGCCACTTCTGAGCCCCTGATTTCGTTGGCCAACCTTGAGCCTCCCCTGGGAATTCAAGATGCTACAGTTAAAGAAATGTGGGATAGCAACTGGTTGGAAATTTGATGTCTTTGCGAATTATCTATCCGAAGAAACTCTGAAACTAATTGCTGCACATGATTTGGTGGATGACGAAGAAGCGGTTGATACAATTTTCTGGAATGGCTCCCCTTCAGGAGGTTTTACTATAAGTTCAGCAATGAATATCATCAAAAATTATGACCCAGCCCATCTGAATGATAAAGGCAAATGGCGAGTTGTGTGGCGAATACAAACGCCATAGAGGATCCGTTTTTTCATTTGGCTTGCTATCCAAGATCGTCTCATGACGAATGGGAATAGATTTCTGCGTAAATTAACAGACGACCCAAGGTGTTTGGTGTGCGGTGAAGTTGAAGAGAATGCCGAGCATATTTTGCGGGGGTGTCCTGTAGCACGGATCTTATGGAGGAAACTTGGCCTGCAGGATGTTAATAGCAGGGATGCTCCTAACTTGGAAGCTTGGATTCTGAAAAATATTAGAGAGGAATCGATGATGGGAAGTGAATGGCCAAGAGTGTTTGCAGTAACATGTTGGTGGCTTTGGCGATGGAGGAACGATAGAAGTTTCAATCGTAATCCGAATATCCCTATCGATCAAGTTAGTTTCATCTTCTCGCGAGTAGGAGAGATAAAGAAAGCTATGGAACGAATAGAGCAAGTAAAAAATTCGGCTTATGGGGGAGAAAAGAGATCTTTGTGAGATGGCAGTGCCCAAATGAAGGCTGGGTGAAGCTAAATACAGATGGAGCTGCAAAGGGCAACCCTGGCCCAGCTGGGGGTGGGGGTATTATACGGTGATCAAGAGGTGAAGTTCATGAAGTTTTTGCTCTAAACTGTGGTGTTTGCTCCTGCACAAAGGCTGAACTACTTGCTGTTTTGTGAGGCTTGCTGATTGCTTGGGATGGTCATCATAAAAAGGTACTTGTGTCAGTTGATTCAGAGGTTGTAGCTAAGATCCTTGTGAGTGAAGCTCCTCCCTCCTCTCCGTATATCCATATTATTAAGCGCTGTCATTCGCTCATTGCTCGCAAGGAATGGAAGATAGCTATTGAACACTGTTATAGAGAGTCGAATCGGGTGGCAGATTGGCTTGTAAATATGGGTGTTCGTGCAGTTGAGAAACTGGTCCTGCTAGAGGCGGTCCCGAAGGATCTTCATGCTATTTTATTGGAGGATTTGAGTGGAGTTGCGTGGGCTAGGATGGTCCCTGCTTAGTTTTGTGGTCTGGTGTGTGTGAGTAGGAGTCTGTAGTTGTGTTTTCTGTTGTTTCCTTTGCTGCGTGTGTGCTTAGTCTGTGGTTTTTGTTGTGTCTTTTATTTCTTTTTCCTAGTTTGTTTCTTTGTATTGGGTTTTTTGCCCTCTTCTTCACCAAAAAGAAAAAGGTATTCCATATATCCAAATTCCATCAGTAAAAAAAGTAATGAATATAAAAAACTGGCTCGTTAAGTTATGTTCTTTTTTTTTTCTTACAACAACATTATGTACTACTCAAAACTCAAAAGTCTAAAATTACAATTATAGTATTAAGGGAAAAAGGGCCTTATAAATTATGTCACCCCGGGGTCACAAAATGTCAGGACCTGCCCTGGGTATTGGAGGTATTATTAGAGAGTAGAGACTACTCGGGTCATTGGAAGTCGGCTTTGGTAAACAAAGTTATGTCTAGAATAGTTATCACAGTGGAATTCCTGAGTACACAAGAAGGAATCATAGTGGTTATTGAACTATGCCTTGAATTAATTATTTGGCGCTATGACTAAATCCCGAGTACACAAGAAGGAATCATTGTGGCTGTTGAACTTTTCGGTATATGTTGTTTAGTATATTGAGTCTATTTTAGTTTCGGGTTAAGGCCCATCTGTTTAGGTTAATTAGTAGGTTACTATATTAACCCTATAATTTACTTATGTTTCCATATTCTGAAATTTGTACTCTCTCCTAAACTTAATAAAAACGTTTCTCCTCTGCTTGTGGAAGTAGGTAACACATTGTTAGTGAACCACGTTAATTCTTGTGTCGATTGTTCTTTAATTCTTTGTTGATTTATTGTGTTCGCTACAACAGTGGCAACTTCTCATGAGCTGGACCATGTGTGGCTATACTCGGATTGTAAAAATGCACTGGATATCTTTCATGCACGAAACACATTTGACAAATATAATTAGGTTTTTCCCCATCTCCTAGTTATTGTATGAACTCTATCATGGATTATGATGAACTTATTTAATCTAGTTATGTGATGATAGGTTCTATTGTCATAGAAAAAAAAAACCGAGCCAATCCAGAAATTTGTAAACTCAAACTCGAGCGGAATCTACTTTCCCTAGTCTCGACCAAATCCTCTCTAGGAGCATTCACTTGATTTGATATATACAGGCATTCAGTATTTTCTTACAGGACCACTGCCATTATTTATTACTCCCTAGTCAATCAACAAGTGCCACGGTTCACATATCCTATCCTAACCCTTTAGTTAAACTTTAAAAGTTAGATCTCATTTTAACAAACGTGTTTTAAAAAATCAACAAGGATATTGATAAACTTCATTGGACCTGTACACAAGTCCATGTCGAAGGAGAGAGTGACCACATATATACAGGGTTTTATCCTAAAACCAATTGGTGTCGGAGGAGAGAGTGACCACATACAAGGTTGGCATTTAATCTTGCAATCTGGATAGTTCACAACATCCTCGTGCCTTCTCTAGACTTCCAATATGAGGTCAATTGGGCCCCTTCTTGGGGCTATCACAATTCTATTGGGCTTACTTGCCCCAAACAGATCTTCAACACCTTCCAACTTGCATTTCATAATGGACAGGGTTCTATCCTAAAACCAATATGTTAGTAAAATGGTATATGTTGGTGATTGACTAACATATAGATTTTAAGGTGCTCCCCTTAAGCTTGTAATATTACACTTAAAATTCATTCCCATACCGTCATTTATTAACGACTACCAAACGGACCGTAAATGTCTAGAATTATGTTTCCAAAACTTAGATATCTAATACTCTAACTATTAAACCATTGTCATTTGTAAGCATGTGCATGGGTTTTTGGTCGTTAATTGACCCCCATGATCGTCCATTGTTTCTATGGAACATTAGTGGAATTACGTTCAGTGACTTCAGTCCATTATTTTAACCATCAACACATATATTTTACGGCGTATTAGTTACGAGCCTCGCGGAATATATGAATTCAATCAAATCTCATACAAGTCCCTAAATTCCAGCCTCTTTTTCACAATTTTCTCTCAAAACTTTGGCAATTAACTTAGCTATCATTAAAAGACACCTTGATTCACAACATGAAGAAGCACTAAGAATGGTTAACATCTTCAAGGGAAGTGTAGAGTTACAGTAATTGTATGAGGGACAGAGAATTAGTTTACGTACATTTCTTTCTGCTGTACCAGGATCATAGCCCGTACCAGCCGAAGCAAAGCTAACTCCGGTAATAAGATCTTGCAAGGTAAGATTTGGGTTTAGATAAGCTGGGATATTTTGTTTGATTCCTATGTATGCAGCTGTAAAAACACATAAAACCAACTAATTAGACATGAATACTTAACATCCTATATTCCTATCCATTCTTAACACTTATACAAAATCCTTTTTTTTAAGGAGCGAGAAACCTTGTCTAGTTGGAGGAGTATAGGGTATCCCGTATTAATTACCACAATGATTACTCCTCAACTCATTAGTTAATTGTAGTAGTTTGACTTTTGCACTATTTATATGTTTCAGTTTAACACCATTTAAAAAAAAAAATCACTTTGACTATTTATACGTAAAGAAAAACATAAAGTGAGATTTATTGAATTCACTCCAATATATATGTTTTCAAGATATCCATGTTTTTTTTATACTTTATACTTATAGATATATAAAAAAAAAAAAAAAAATTAATAACCAAAGTCATGTTACTTTGACAAGCTTGAAAGCCAGGTTTCAATTGAAAAGGAGTTATTAGTTAACAGAAGAAAATTTCAATTGATGCGAGCTAACTTATTTGCTAAAGTCTCTTAGAACCACTTATACAACAGCAATATAAATATATATTAACAAAAGGGCCAAAGTTAATGTCAAATAGTTACCTATAAAATCTGTAGCAAGTCTTCCATTAGTGAATCTTCCTGTGGGAGACTGATTCGGAAAATCAACACCATATGGAGGAAAATTACTTCTGAAAATCGTGCTAATGAAGTCATTATTCCCTGGATCGACAGTTGAGTCTCCAAATATAATAACTGATGTAACAGATGAATTACTGGACGCCATTTGCTTTGTTCGATTGTCGCCATTTTCTATACTTGAGGTAGTTGTCGAAATCAAGATACAAAGCAAGAAACCAGAAGCCCAAGTTTGCTTACACAAGGACATATTTACTTATAAGAGATGACATGCAAGAAGTGCTATGTACATGAATAAATGCATGGATATATATATAGGGTTGGGTTCTAATGAAAATCCTCTTTTGGTGAGAACCGTCAAAACCATTCAAAATGAGCAAACACTTCATAAAATGAGCAAAAACGTAAAATGAGCAAAAATGAGAAAAACGTAAAATAAGCATAAAAAAGGTAAATGAGAACGTAAAATGAGCAAAGCTTAAAATGAGCAAAAATGTTGCAAAATAAGCATAAAAATGTTGAATGAGCAAAGACATAAAACAAGCAAAATATAAAATCAGCAAAAACATTGTGAAATAAGCAAAATTTTCGTAAAATAAGGAAAAATGAGTGGTTCTCACGGTTCTCACCACAAGGGTGGTTCTCATATGAACTTAAACCTATATATATATTGTGTGTGTGTGTTAACATGAGAATACTTCTTATATGTAACATGAGAACAACGAAACTTATAATCCATTTAGTGAAAATAAAACCCTTTTTTGACATATTACAAGATAATCTCCTTTCTGAAAATATAATCCTTTTGGGAGATTTACCCTGCAAGGAATAAAAGGTTCTAATTTAGCCAAAATGGATTTTGGTTAAAAACGATTATACAAAGTGTTCTATATATATATATATGTATATATATACTTCCTCCGTTCTGTTTTAAATGAAACGTTTGCGCTTTTTCACGCAACCCAACGTGCTTCTTTAATTATTAATATCTTTAGTTGTGCACACGTAAAAAATATAAAAAAATTATAATTTGATAGTATGCATCGAGACGAATCTAACAAGATCCCACTTGACTATGTTTTTCTTTATATAATTGCTATAAATTGGAGTCAAAATTAATCAATGAATAGTGTCATTTCACCCAATGTTTTATTTAAAACAGAACGGAGGAAGTATATATATATATATATAATTCTTGTAAAATACTTAAAAAGTTCAAATACGGAAGATATATGTTTCATTAAGTCTATATATATAAGGGTTACCCACCATCAATTCAAAACTAATGTAAATTCTAATCAGTTTATATTAGTTCCAATAAGGCCAAATAACTTAATTTCAATGTTTTTTAATAAAGAATGAAATATTGCTAAAATTTCAAGAGCAATACTAAATTCATAGAACTGAATTACGATAAACTCACTACTCTCTAAATCTCTCTTTATACACCCACAAAAGTAATATCATCTCTTTTTTTTTACTATGAAAGTTACAACTATACATAATCGGTTCCTCATGTTATTTCAAATTTAAGAACATGATAACACACTATACAAGAGATTGATCATACACCTATAATGGGGTGTTTGCATTATGCAATTCTAAATTGAAAGAGACCCACATATAGCATTTTTTAGTTTTTTTTTGTGTATGTTGAGCGATGATTACAACCTTCAATTCTTCATAACTAATAATCCACGTAATATTAGAGCTTTCAGACGGCTTAGAGGACATTTCAAATAAATTCTATCTGTCCTCTCTCTTCTTTTGGGTAGTTGAGGGGAATTGAAAAGGACATAAACCTAACAAATCAAAAGGAATCAAACAAGGGGGACCCTTAACTTAAGTCATCCACATTTAGTTATGACCACAATGGTGCATGAGACATTGAGACCGGTGGCAAAGCTAAAGGAATCATAAATATTGTTGTAAATTAAAGGAAAATTTACCAAAAAAAACCTTTTACGAGTTCATTTATGCGAAAAAAAACCATATAAAGCATTTTTTGCGAAAACAAACCAAAATCAAAATTATTTTGCGAAAACAAACCTAAGACCATTTTCCGACGTTGACCATCTCAATTCCGGCGTTGACCACCACCTAGCCACCACTACCACCACCGTCGCTAGCACCCACCCACCCCCGCAGCCCCCACTTCACCCCCACCCCGGCCCCCACCACTGCAGCCCACCCCGGCCCCACCATCCGCCCTCAACCCCTCCCTCCACACCCTCGGGCGCGGCCACCCACCCTCCTTCGCCCCTACCCTATCTCATCTCCCTTATTCCCTCCCTTCACCCCCTCTCCCTCTCCCTTCGTCCATTCCCCCCCTCCGCAACCCCCTCCCCCGCAGCTCCCCCTCCCACCCGACCAAGGTTTTTTTTAGGCGCCCTAAAGCATAAAGATAAGAGAGAGAGAGTAGTAGATAACGAAAATGGGGTTGGGGGGCTGCGGGGGGTTCCGGGTGGCGCAGTGATGGGGGGATGGACGAAGGGATAGGAGAGGGGGGAGGGCTGCCGCCCGAGGGGGTGGAGGGATGGGGGTTCCGGGTGGCGCGGCGGTTGGGGGGTTTACGGGTGGGCGGCGCGGTGGTTGGGGTGGGGATGGACGAAGGGGAGAGGAGAGGGGGGAGGGGTGAGGGAGGGAAGAATGGAGAGGAGAGAGGGGCGGGGGCGAAGGGGGGGGTGGGGGGTGCCGTCCGAGGGGGTGGAGGGAGGGTTGGGGGGCTGTGGTAGTGGTGGCTAGGTTTCATCTTTGCAAAAATAATTTTGATTTTGGTTTGTTTTCGCAAAATAATTTTGATTTTGGTTTGTTTTTCGCAAAAATGCTTTATAAGTTTTTTTCGCAAAAATGAACTCGTAAAAGGTTTTTTTTGGCAAATTTTCCTAAATTAAATTACTACTAGTTAGTTAGAAAAGAGGAATGCAATACACATTTTTTTATAATTGCTAATTAAACACTCAAAATAAAGCTATCTTCTTGTTCAAAAGGAGATATAACTTCTCGTCAAAGAAAAAAAAAACTTATAAACTAAGTCCACTATACAGAGCTTGTATAGAAAGGCTTCACCATAAATTTAAATTATGGAATAGCTTAAGATAGTTATAGAAAAGAAACTTTCGTTGTGTTTGATTCGCATAATTAACTCCCGTATTGAAAAGGACATAATACAATGGCAAGACATGTTGGTTTCAGTAGAACTACGTGCTTGTTTGGTTGCAATGAGAATTATTTCACATAGGAATTTATAATTTGTGGGAATTTAATTCCCTTATGAAATTCCTAGGAATTAGTCTAAGTTGTTTGGTAGTCATAAGGGAAGTTGTAATTCATAGGAATCTATGTAGGAATTGTGAGTGACCAAGGGGAGGGTAGGTAAATAAATTCCCACATTTAATTTGTAGGAGTTTCAAATTCCCATGAATTTTCATTGCCCCCATTTTCCCCACTTCCTGTCAACCAAACAACTAGCAAAATCAGAAAATCATGGAAATTTCCATTGCCTACATAATTTACAGTATACCAAACAACTACTACAATTATCTTATCATAGATGAAGATTTATCCAGTTTACTATTATCTTATCATATATTCAAGATATTTATATTGGAAAAATTTCATAAAACTACCTTTTATAATCAAATTTTTTCAAAAAACTACTCCCTCCGTCCCAGAATACTCTTGACACTTATCATGGCACGTAGTTTTAGATGATAAGTTGTTGTTTGGTTATCAATTGTTATTTTATTGAAAAAGTAGATGTGATAGAAGTTAGTAGGTAGTAAAAGTAGTATTATTTTATTTGGTGGAGAGAGAGTGTGGGCCAATGATTAGAGTTGGTAGGTAGTAGGAGTGGTATTATTTTATTTGGAGGAGAGAGAGTGTGGGCCAATGGTTAAAAGGTGGAAGGATTAAAATAATAGTGGGTCATCTCCCAAAATAGAAGTGTAAAGAGAATTCTGGGACAGATGAAAAAGGAAAGTGTAAAGAGTATTCTGGGACAGAGGGAGTACCTTTTAAAATTTTCTTTCAAAAAACTACCTTATATAACAAATTTCTTTCAATATACTACCATTTTACCATTAATGGAGTTTAATCACTAATAATTGAGTCACCATAAATTGCTTTTCTCTCTTCCCCTCTCGTTTCTTTCCTCTTTTCTAGCTACCTCATTGGCAGCAACACCTGCGGCGATTGTCATTTATCAATTAGTATTAATTATAAACGTAAAATGGTAGTGTATTGAAAGGAATTTGTTATATAAGGTAGTTTTTTGAAAGAAAATTTTTATAAGGTAGCTTTGTGAAAAAATTTGGTTATAAAAGGTAGTTTTTTTAAATTTTGCCCATTATATTTGATTCTTGGAAAAGGGGTACGGTATGACTCGTGTCTCATGTACTATACAAAGGTGCTTGTATCTTTATTTCTTTGATAGGAGACAAGTACATCATATTTGGAGATCGATCTTTCATGTTTTGGCAAATATTTAAGTATGTCGAGGATTATAGTTTTCTAATACTAGTAGAGTTGTATTTAGGAAAGTAGATATACTTTGACATGTATTATATTTTATCTACGATTAGGTTATTAATTCCTAGTAGGTTTCTATTATTTCTAGTTGGGTGTAAATATAAGTTATGGGATGGGAATAATAGGTTTGGAAAAAGAAAAAGCCAAGATATGAAGTGCTTGGATAAACACGAGTTGGGGCTTGGATATCGGGGATCCAGGTTATAGGATGATTAGGTTAGATCGCGGAGATCTTGGAATCCTTGTTAGTCACCGTATCATACACATTGTTGAAATTCCTAGTGCATTGATTCGTGGTATTTCTTGCGGTGCTCGGGTTTCCATGTTAAATATGTGTGAACCTTATTGTTGTTTCTTGTATTATTTATGCGTTATTATTATTAATGCTCGTGAATATATAATTGAGTATGCCACCGATACTAACACGTTAAACATGGGGGAGAATAGATTATGCATAGGGGCTAAGCCAGGATTTTATAGTTGTGGGGGGCCGGATGGGCATTACTTTTGAAATAAAACAAATAGAGAAAACAAAAAATTAAAAAAGAGAGTGAGTAGAATTTTTGTTCTCAAGAGGCCTCATTTAATATATAAACAAAATATATGCAGGCGCCTAATTAAAAAAATGTTGGCCGTGGGGGTCAGGGGCCAGGCCCCTGCCAGTCCCCCATTCGACTTCACCCATTATGCAGACTCTTATGGGTTTAGATAGACGGTGACTGGTGGTGATGGAGATGGTGGTTTGTGTGCGATTGTACGTGGTGGTGAAAATAGTGGTAGGTGTTTGTGGTGGAGGACAGGAGGAGAGAGAGTGCGAGAATGTGAGAGAAAGTGCATGGAAAGGGTGTAAGTTGCGAATAAACTACGACGATATTTAGCGTCTCACATTATATAATTATTGCAAATCATCTTCAACCAAGCTACCATTGGAAAAGCTATGAAGATCTAATTGGAGCATGAAGCCCAACAGTACTAATGGCCAATTAGAAATCTAGAATTACTAGATCGTATACTATAGCATATCAACCTCCAAGTTGCAATTGATACCCCTGATTATGTATAGGTGATTAAACAAATGTAGAAATGCCAACTCTATTGTGTACTAATTTAATAAAAGCTGACGTCAGTATGTTATTAGTTGATTATCTAAATTAATTAAGTATAGACTACAATGACAGATTATTGGAGCTGTTCCGCATTTAGTTGGTCTCTTACTAATAAGCATATGATGAAATTTCTAACCAATTTCCAAGTGATCATGTGATATATCTAAATCTTTAAAGGCATAATATACATTTTCATTCAGGGATGTAATGCCATAAAAATTCATCTGGGTTTCGGATTTTTTACATAGGGAATCAACTAGTTTACGTAGCTAGTAGCTACGTCAACTAAAATGGTTTGGTTGGTAGAGTCGTTTTCGAGCACCTAAGTAATAATTTTGGACTCAGTTTATCTCCATATCGATACAAATCTTTATCATCCTGGCCAGGGTGTGCAGTGAGTACACCCAAGACGTGTTTTTTCTTCATTGTTCATTTGAAATCATCCAAATAAGCAAAATGGACTAAAAAAGAGAGCTCGAAAAGAGCAAATAAGCAAAAATTAGTCTTAGGTGCACCATACACATGGTACCCGGGTATATGATGAATGAACTCCCATATCGATCAATCAGTTTATTTTCAATATTTTTTTTTTGGTAAACAAAGCAATTCATTCCTTACGTAATAATGTTGAAAATATTACAATCCGATATCAGTTGTTCCATACAATAACTAGGGGGGGTGGGGAAAATCCTAGTTACAACACATTCGTCATCCTTGACTCTAACTGCCTTAGCCATGCTATCTGCTACTTGATTGTACTTTCTACTACAATGCTTAATCAGAGTTTCCGGGTGCTTCTTGAGCCACACTCGCATGAGTTGAACAAATTGGAATATAGATCAGAGTGGTCCTTTGTCAGGATTTCAAGCGCAATCTGACAATCTGAATATATGATTGTTTTAGGGAGGTTGTGAGTCCCCACAAAGTATAAAGCTTCTAGGATGGCCAAGATTTCCGCT
This sequence comes from Beta corolliflora, assembly GCA_947648045.1. Taxonomy (NCBI): domain Eukaryota; kingdom Viridiplantae; phylum Streptophyta; class Magnoliopsida; order Caryophyllales; family Amaranthaceae; genus Beta; species Beta corolliflora. The sequence continues at coordinate 2,364,845 of CANSZD010003249.1, forward strand.
GCAAGAGAGTTGTTAGTATAAATTTTCTTCCCAAAGCCTCCTAGACATTGGCCCCTACCATCCCGGATCACTCCCCCCAGCCCCGCTACTTCAAGAGTACCAACAAAGGAAGCATCAACATGAATCATAAGAAAGTCCTGAGGATGGGCAAAACACAAGGAAACATGTACACATGACTGCTTGGACCTATAGTAGACTCATACTCCCTCGCATAGCTCGTCGCACGGGAGCAAATAACCTGGAAAGGTGAAGGATCCTTATCATTGAAAACACAGTTATTCCTATCTTTCCATATTTCATGGCAAAGGTAAGGGAATACGCTTAACCAAGGGAGGTCCCTAAAGACCTCTTTGGAGGTCATATTAGCCCTAATCCAGAGCTTAAAGTCTTCGGTAGTGTCAACAGGCATTTCAGGACAACTCCACACCCCTTGACTCTTAACACACGCGCGCAGGATATGGGAGCTATTCTCGGGCTGGTCATGACATCTAGGACAGGAGGAATCATGGATAATCCCTCTAATAGACAGGAGATGCCTGTGGGGGATGCGATCATGCCAAACCAACCACATAAAGAATTTGATTTTTGGTTCACATTGACCTTTCCATAACCAAGAGAGATCTAAGTCATCCACAGGACTGGGAAGAAGAGCAGCATAAGCACTCTTAAGAACAAAGCCATTATGATTAACAAAGTTTGAGATGAGCAGGTCCTCCGAAGAGTTTTGAAGAGGTGGGGGAATACTGTGAATGCGACTAACAATGTGACTCGGAAGGGAGAGCGTTAATGTAGAGAGATCCCAGTGACCTAAGGAGAAGGTACTATGAACTCTCCTTTCACTTTCCTGGGGAGAGATGGGACCCTGAACCCAATTTCGAAGAGGTCCTATCGAGAGCCAGTCATCATGCCGTAATTTAATCGACGACCCGTCCCCAAGATCCAGGAGCTGTGCTGACTCAGAAGCTCCCACCCTTGACCAATATTCTTCCGGATTACCGACCCATTTTGGAATTTAGTGACACGGTTCTTGTGCAGGTATTTAGATCTAATACACTTCTGGGCCAAATTGGATTTGTCCTGGGCCAATTTCCATCCTAACTTAGCCATAAAGGCTTAGTTCATGAGCCTCTGGCTTCTGATTCCCAAACCCCCTGGTCTTTAGGCAAGAAGGTGGTTTGTTTGTTGACGAGGTGGAGCTTCTTTTTCCCCCCTTCCTCCCCCCAAAGAAAGTTGTTACAAATAGTGTCTAGATCATTCAAGGTACTAACAGGGAGACTAGTGGCTTGCATATAGTAGGCAGGGATTGTTGACAGGGTCGAGAAAATCAGACATAGGCGGCCCGCCTTAGAAAGAAATTTGGTTTTCCAACTTGCAAGCCTAGACCGGACTTTCTCTACAATGAACTGGACCTGAGTTCTAGTAGGTATTTTATGAGAAATAGGGAGACCTAGATACATCCCAAGATTACTACTTTCCTCAATATTCAGAGTTTCCTTAAACAACTCCCTATGCTCTTCCCTAGTATTAGGTGAAAAGATAAGCTTACTCTTCGCCTCATTTATTCTCTCACCCGACTCACTACAAAACCTCTCAAGCACCTGCCGTACAGCAAAGGCCGTGCTTTCATCCACTCTCCCAAATAGCAAAAGGTCATCCGTAAACAGAAGATGGGAAATGGGAACCCTACCCCGACCTACCCAAAAAGGAGTCCACAGCTCATTATGGCAGGATTCATTAATCTTGCTAGTTAAGGCTTCTAGACACACATTAAAAAGGTAGGGGACATTGGATCTCCTTGTCTTAAACCTCGGGTATGCTTGAACTCATCCGACTTCCGACCATTAATAAGGATACGGGAGGAAGCTTTTGAAATACAATCCATAATTAAGTTTACTGCACTGGGGTCAAGTTGGACATTTTGAAGACATTCTCTAACGAAGGCCCATTCCACCCGGTCATAAGCCTTTTCTAGGTCAATTTTCAAAGCAAACCAACGTCATTTTCCTTTTTTCTTCTGCATAGAATGCAGGACTTCAGAAGCTACGACTAGGTTTATATCCGTGCCCCGCCCCTTAATGAAACTATTCTGGTTATGGGATATCCAAGTCGGGGTTATCGGCTTAAGACGGGTAACAAGAATTTTTGTAACAAGTTTATACATCGTATTGCACAGGCTTATAGGTCTGAATTGTTTAACAGTTTCTGGGGATCTTTGTTTAGGAATTAGGCAAATCAGAGCTTGGCAAAGGTCCTCCGGGACTTTCCCCTGTCTAAACCATTTTTGGACTTCGGAACAAACATCTCCTCCAATAATGTCCCACGTTTTCTGAAAGAAGATTGGGTGAAAGCCATCAGGCCCCGGAGCTTTTAGGGGCTTCATGCTAAAGAGAGCCGATCTGATTTCTGCCAGGGAGGGTTCGTGGCCCACACTCTCGCTAAGGCTGTTACTATGATGAGATCTAGGACAGGCAACTTTTTCCGTGGAGTACATGTCCTTATAGAAGGAAAGGATCAACTTATGGATTCCCTCTTGGTCAAAGATCTGACAACCTAGCTACCTTATTTCTAAGGCTGTTAATCCTAGAGGAATTTCTCTTTATTAGGACACTCCTATGGAAAAAACTCGTATTTCGCTCCCCTTCCCCAATTCGGTCCAATCTACTCTTAGTTTTCCAAAGCATCTCCTCTTGGTCTAGGGTATCCATGAGGTCTTTTTGAAGCTCTACTTCAAGGTCTTGGTGGAAGGTTGACGTGGGGTGAGTCTGGAGATACATCTGGGTCCCTTTTAATCTAGCCAAGAGGGTACGCTTTCTACGATAGATGTTTCCAAATGTAGCCTGGTTCCAAGTAATCAGGGACTCCCTAAAGAGACTAAGGTTCTCTTGTATGGAGGTACAAGGTCTATGCCACTCCCTGAGGACCTCCTCTCTTAACTTATTATGAATGAGCCACATTAGCTCAAAACGAAACGGCTTCTCACCTTGGACAAAAGGGTCATTCTCAAAATTCAAAAGAATAGGACAATGGTCGGATGTGACTGGGAAGGTGCCACAGGTTAGCATTAGGGTACATTTGGATCCATTCAGGATTTGCCCATCCTCTATCAAGCCTTTCAAAGATCGAATTATGCTTACGCTTATTGGTCCAAGTGAACTTGGGGCCATTAAAACCAAGGTCTATGAGATTACAACTATCCATCTTACTAGCAAACAAATCTGCTTTCCTACGAGAAACAGGCCTACCCCCCAGCTTTTCACTTTGACTTGTTACCTCATTGAAATCTCCTATCACTAGCCAGGGCTTATTTAGGTTTTGAGCAAAGTTTTCTAACTCATTCCAAAAAATCTGACGAGTATTAAATTTAGTACTAGCATAAACTGAAGTAAGCACAAAGGAGAGGTTATGCTCGACCATTTCTTATTTATGTTTTGGGTCGATTATCACTACATGTACAATATTATTAGAACGTTAGACGGCTAAGTTAGCAATGTAGCATGATTTTATAATGACGAAATACTAGCACATAGTGGTTAATATGAGATGACTTCAAACGATTTTGAGTTGGATGCATTTAGTAATCAAACTATAATTAGACTTCTAATATGTGTCAGGTTATAAAATATTATAAAAATATATATTTTCTTTTTGAAAAAGATACAATTTTTTTTCTATTAAAATAATTGTATAAAGTAACTAAATAATATAATACTTGATCAAAATTATAAATTACAAAATATTACATATAATTAATTAGAAATTTCAAATACTTTCTATGTTATTTGAACGTTCCAATTTAGTATGATTACATATTTAGTAAGATTACATATTTTGAAGATTTGGAACCCAAAAACCTCAATACTCTCACCTGAAACTCAAGGACCCTCCTCCCCACTCTCATCTTCCATTTCACCCCTTTCTCACCTCCGTCAAAACCTATGTCACTTCGACACCTTCATTTACCTCAAGAATCATGCGTCGTGTCTAAAAACTTAACTTTTTTTCTACAAAATAGCCAAGTTGGACCTTGGACACCTGTATCCGAGTAGACATCTTATCCGTGTTTGAGCAACATTGCTCAAAACCCTAAGCTTCACCAATACCCCATTTTTTTGTACATAACCTCAATTACATGCATATCACAGTGAAGTCTAGTAAGGACATAGAGAAAGATCTAGAAAGGATGAGAGAGATTACAAAAGTTTTCGATGAAAAGAACATCAAAGAAATACTGAACATAAAACAGAGAAAATGGGAGGTGAATGGCTAGGAGTCCAGGGTCGTCTTGAAGATTTTGAGGATCCGGTTCTAACATGAAAATTAGGCCCCCAAATTTATAAAAAAATAAAGATGGAAGGTTGGGGTATTAAAGATGAAAAGCTAATGATTGGTCATAGAGAAATTTATTAAGGGTGAAAAACAAGGTGATTTCTTCAAATTTGAAGTAAATTTTTTTTCAAATAATATATTTTAGGGCCCTTATTATTTTGGGACCCTGTGCTGTTGGGCTCCTTACACTCCCTTATCTACCCCTATGCCTTATACCCAGGAGCCTGAAGGCGGCGGGACAGTGGTGCATAGGCTGCAGCGTTCGCGGGGTAGGCAGCGCGTTGTTGTGGTGGCGAAGGGGCTAGCTACTGTGGTGGTCTGCAACAGGGACGCAATTGCTAGGAGTTGTCATTGGCGGTGGAAAAACCGTGGAGGTGGTGCAGCGGCAGTAACCCAATGTGTGTTGAATCTTAAATTTTTTAGTATAAACTTTGAGTATAAATTTTGCTACATATTTCAAAAAATTTACTTCTTCCGTTCTGAAATAAGTGAAACACTTCTTTCAAAAAGTTCTTACATAAAAGAGAGGGGTGTTTCACCTATTTTAATTAGAACGGAGAAAGTATATAATTTTTATACAATTTTAAAAAGTTTGAAATGCTTTGAAATTGTTTTTATATGCCATATGCTTTTTTTCTCTTTCAGTTTACAATACTATGAATTTAAAATGACCAAAGATAAATATAGTGAGTAGGATTGTAATATTATTAAAAAGAAGTAGAAACTACATTTCAAATATGATTATAAAACTATACTATTATAATAATATTTGAATTGCCCTGAATAATATTAGTTACTCCACATGTAATATAGGGTGCGTTCTTTTCACTTAGTGAATATATTGTCCACTTAATTAGACTTGATCAACCCTAATATCACCTTATGCTCAAACTTAATTGGGCCTAATAAACTTTATTTCGACCAGATCAACCCTAAAACATATTTTTTAAGATGAAAAAGGTGCACCCATATATATATATATATATATATATATATATATATATATATATATATATATATATATATATATATACTTCCTCCGTTCCAAAATAAGTGAAACACTTCTCTCATTTATGTGAGAGCTTTTTGACACAAGTGTTTTGCTTTTATTTTGGAACTGGGAAAATATATATATATATATATATATATATATATATATATATATATATATATATATATATATATATATATATATATATATATATATATATATATACACACACATAGTAACATCACATATATTTTTTTATTCTTTAATTTTAGCTCATGTATTACTCGCATTGTTTTGAACTTTTGATAAGTAGTAAAATTTTATTGCTTAAAACCAAGTTACAACCTGAACCATCCAAAGAAAGCTACAAACCAACTAGGTTGGACCATAACCATCAAAGGAGCTAATCACCCTAAAAGTGCCAACAACACTCTTACAAATTCACAAACCAGTTATAATCACCTCTACTGATTTTCTTGGGCAATACAATACCAATTCTGTATTACTCGCATTTTTTTTAAGGTAAGATGAAGGGGACTCAATTGAGGGGGGACAAGGGGAAATACATATGAAAGCTAACACTTCTTCCGCTTTTTAGTTGTACCAAAGCACATGACAAATTTGCCAACACATAAATTCGAGCTTTAAAATTTCACAAATTTGATGTTATGTATATATCGAAACAAATTTGACGAGATCCAACATGACAATGTTTTCCCTTATGTATAAATACTACAAGAGTTTTAAAGTGAATTATGTCAATATATAGTGTCAAAACTTTATAATACAACTAAAAAACCCGAGGAAGTATAACAACTAATTTTGAATGTTAATAGGGGAATAACACTTAACGTGCCTAATTTTATCTAAGTTGTTATATTTGACTTTTGCAGGGCTAAACAAATAAAACCATTCGAACTAGGTTGCACCATAATTTCACAAAATCTTGGTTTCCTCTCCCGATTTAAGCCATCCTCTTATATGAACCACGTCTTGGTCATCAATAACCTCACTACGTCTTGTATGAGAAACTATATAATTATATACAATTACAACTATGCAATCCAATGGGGAACCATCACTATTCAGTCGTTTAATTATAAACTACATCATTTCATCATAAAAAATAATTAAGGCAAAAACTAGGGAACGGCTGAATCATAGACATATTTTTTCCCCATAAAATTAAAGACTTATAGGGATAATCATTATGGTAATCTTTGTCTTTATTTTTGAGAAACTTCTAACGTGATAACTATCTAAGCTTACACTGCTAATCAAAAAGTCTTCTCTCCCCATCTTTCTCAGAGACACGCAATTGATATCCTAGACAAAATGGGTAACTTCTAGAGCAAGTAAAATGCTTTTTGTTTGACATTTGTGTTTGTATTTATCATTTCCTTGGGTTATTTATTTATTTTCCTTCAAGCTGAAAATGTTTTACGCGAGTCTTAAGAGATTGCTATGCCAATGAGATTATATTGCTTAATTTTGTATAAATTAGAAATTATATTTCTAAATATGCTAAAAATAAGAGGTACGACTAGGACAGGCGGCTAACACTTTAGACTATTGAGCTTGCACCTTTATTAGTTCATCTAGACGACGAGATTGCAGGAGAAGAAAAAGAATATTAGTCTTGTTTTGTTTAAATAACAGGACACCTAACTAACATTTTCATATTTGACGTCTCAAAATCATATGACATATGTCACTTTTCTAAATTTAGTATGTAGAGTTATTTTTTTTCCGTATTCCCCTTAATATTTATTTTTCTAATTAGGAATTTCAAAAAAAAAATGCTTCATTTGTATGGTGGAAATGTAAAATTTAAAATAACAAACATTAGTAATAAATGGTTTATTTTCAGATTACTTCCTTAGAACAACCCGCTAAAAAGTGTGTGCTTGTTTCTCATTTTTCACCGGAATTAAGGTAAGTGGACATGAAATGATAAATAATTAATATTGTGGGGAAAAAAAACTGAATTTAGGAGATAGAATAGAGAATAATATGTGAAAGAGCATTAAATGTATGACTAATTCAATCCTTGGGTTGAATAAACAAAGAAAAAAAATCTAATTCTAATAAGCAAATGAATGATGCTAGCTAGCACGGTTCTTTTAGGCAAATTACAGAAAAATGTAAAATTAAAAAAAAAATACTATATTTTGGAACACCGAAAAAGGAAATAAGCACTATACTATGGGACAAAGGGAATATTATTTAGAAATTGGAAGAGTGATAGAAATAGTTATACGGTTCTCTTTAATGTGATGGATTACGTTTCATTTAAGGGACGTTTAATTGAAGTCCTTGGAATGGAACAAGATGGATGTGATATCATTAATGGTCAAGAAATTGTTTGGTTGAGGTAGCTTGGGCATAGAACTCATATTATAGGTTTGTCATCCCCTTCAAAACCCATGAAATCTCATACTCACCACCCCAAAAAGATTGAAATTTCTCTACATCCGTTTTACTAATTGATTTTAAATCCATACTATTGAATGCAACAAAAAACGACTAAAAAAGCTAATGGATTGTGAATACGTACCCATAACTTTCTCATACCATTCTATTCCAAAAGTTTGCATTAAGATGAATCAAATAAGATCAAGCTTGACTATATTTTTTCTTATATATTTGTGAAAGAAAATGAGATAAGGTTGGTAGATGAATTGTGGTTACTATGCAAATATTGCATGTATTTAGAAACAGAGGATAATATATGTATAAGGAGATAATAGTTATAAGAAGATAATGCATTCATCTAGAACTAAAAATATTTGAATTTAAGCAAGAAGAGAAAATAGGAATAGTACAAGCACTTCTAGCCTTCGTTTTGGTCAAATCATACTATAACTTTAATTATTAGAGATAGGCACAATATATATGATATCTATTTCCAGACGGAGTATGGAGTTAATTTATATGTTGTATAAAGTTCGATTTGATAATCATTAGGTTTTATGGGTAAGGCTATGTCATGGCTAGACCTGGTTATTGGACAGGGTATCCTAATGGCTAAAGGGTTAGGGTCGATTTGATAGGGCTTTTATTGAATAGGGCATTAATGGACAGGGTCATTATAGGACCAATAAAATATCCCATAATTTTGAAAAATAAAATATATATCGTAGAAAAAGGTACATGTATGAGTTTGTAATTAATTATACTCACTTTTGTCTCTCTCCGTTCACTATTTTTCTTACCCGTTTATCGACCCACTATCAACCCGCGACCGGCCGCATTGACCCGACCCGTTGTAACCCTTTATTATGAGCCGACCCTTTTACGACTCGACCCCCTTTTGACCCACACCGACTCTGACCCGAGCCGCCAAATAACCAGGTCTAGTTATGGCCAAAGGTTGTCTCCCCCCCTCGTTGGGCTCCTCCTGCTTGATGTTTTTTTTGAGGTTGGTGTATATTCCATTCTTTTTAAAAAAAAAATTGGTGTAGTATAAAGACTACTAATTAATGTGCTCCTAAAAACATTCTGGTATCACCTCTTTGACGCTTAATACCTAGAATACCAACTAAGTTTGATAAGCCTTTTTTGAGTTATGCTTAGAACAATTGTCTCTTCAACTTACATTTAACATATTCAACGCATGAGAACAATATGAAAGCGATTAAAGTACAGTGGATTACTACCAATACAAGCATCTTTCGAACATTTGATATTCTGAAAATCATCCTTGAGTTCAGGTGAAGGCAATAGTTTAAAACACAAGCATCATCTTATTATTGGTTCAAATTCAATTGAGAAAAACTAGAATTAAGCAATAGCTGAGCTGTTCTTTTTGAGAAACAAGTATAATATGCCTACGCCTTGATACGGCTCTTTATATATACACATTTATCCAAAAAATATCTCCTGTATAACATATTAATGAAGTTATCTTAGCCATTGATCACAATGACAATAAACAAAGAGGAGCAAAACCACCAACCACCAGAAGCTATTCTAGAGAACATTTGGGCTAACTACGTAGGTGAATCAACATCGGAAAATTTTCAAGATTGGACCGAAATACCTTGTTTAGAAGAGAAAGAAGAAACTTCATACGCGCTACAAAGGCTACCAAGTCTAGGAAGATGGATGTCAATGGGTGCCGAGACATGGGAACAACTCCTTAATGGGAATGTTATCCCTAGTACTAGTACAAAACCTAGCGAGGAGGACAACAAAAGCGAAAGGGCGAGAGATAATTCGAGCGAAAGCATGGAGAAAGCTAACCGAAATGCACCAATTCGACATTATAGAGGTGTACGAAGGCGACCATGGGGAAAGTACGCGGCTGAGATAAGGGACTCTACAAAGAAAGGAGCTCGAGTTTGGCTTGGAACGTTTAATACAGCCGAAGATGCTGCTTTGGCTTACGATAAGGCAGCCTTAAGAATTAGAGGAGCTAAAGCTTGTCTTAATTTCCCAATTGAGGCTTTAAACAAAGATATTGGAAGGCAATATGAGCCTTTGGAAGAAAATAATTGTTGTAATCCCTGGAAAAGAGAAGCGAGATCAGATTGGGATTGGCAAAGTGATTATTATTGTAATAACTTGATAATGGAGCAGCCATCATTGAAGAGATCAAGAGGTAACATGGAGAATTTACTTAATGCTCAAGATGATGTACTCGAGCTGGAAGATCTTGGGAGTGATATCTTGGAAAATTTGCTTTCCTCGACTACATTATTGTAATTAAGTGGTGTAAATAACATTTTGTTTTTCTACGACTTTGGTGTCTCAGCATGAGCTAGAACTTTTTTTCCTTGCCAAAATTCGATTTGAAATATATGTATACTTTGTAGCTATAGAGATGGTAAGTAGGTAACTTTCGATCTGTCCCCTACATAGCTACGCCAGGGAGGACGAGGGTAAATTATTGTTATAAAGAGGTCACTTATGGTTGAAATGACCACTTTAAGGTATAAGGTAACCCATTATCTAAAAGTGACCCTTTCAACTTATAAAGTGACTCTTTTAACTTACAAAGTGACCCTTTTAAGGCACAAAGTGATGTGGTCTTACCATAATTTTATTGTAAGACAGTCTTGCTATTATCAGACATGTGACAGGTTTGAGATGGCGAATATAGTGCTTGTGGCGGGCAGATGGTTGGTAGATTAAGTGGGCGGTGGATATCAACTTAGGTGGTGAGTGTTATGTAAATTTAGATTTGTACTACCTTTCATTATAGTTTAAATTAATCCATTGTATTGTGTATGTTGAATTTATACCAATGGTGAGATCTAGCAATTCGACAAAGTCTTTTTTCACATTGTTGTTAATTTGATACAAAAGTTTATGAGAGGGTCTATTAATATGTTGTAACTTTGAAGTAGATTTTAATATGGTTCAATTGATTGAAGACAAATAACTAAAATCTACCACAACACCATACAAATTACCTATCAATAACCTATCTCTAGAAGAAAACAAGAATTTAGAAACAAAGTCCCCAAATTCTCAGAATGACAGAGATAAAGCTTAATATATGAGTAGATTTACTCTCCATCACAGAGAGACAGGATTTTATTTAATTTCTGGCAAGTATTACCAAAGAAAGAACAAGAGAATAATGCATTAGCTCTTACATCACAATCTCCACTCACTAATCTTTGCATCGGTATTCATTAACCCCCACCTTCTAGGAAGGGTGTGATGACTAAGAACTCTTCATATGCTTAGTGAGAATTTACTACAAGATTTGTCTCATATTTTCATCAGCTCTACAAGCTGTTCTAAACAAAATATGTCTCACAAGTTCATGCTCACTCATAAATCATAGTCTTCCCTTTGAAGTTTCCGTTGTTCCTCTGTCTCCATACACAATAAATAGCATCACAAAACATGCGTGGGTGATAATAACCCAATTTTTAATCACTCTTACATGCTTATTGCTTAATGAGTGAGACATGGTTTTATTATAAACAAAAGATTTGAAACTATAGTAACAAAAAAAGAAAACAAAGGGTATATAACTTCACAAAAAGGGTGATGAGTATGACAACCCCAAATTGAAAAGAAACTAGAGTTTTGGAGAGATATGAACTTATACCCACTTAGGTGATTAAAAGCAACCATAATGGTGGGAAATCACCCTCCCCATTTCAGAAAAAATGGGAAAATTGACCTCCCCACCATTGTTGGATGCTTCCCATAAAGAGTGGAGCATCAACAAATAGGGAGGGTTCTAATATGCATGGCGAATCATAAAACGCCATGAGGTTGGGACAATTGATACCCATTTCTCTCCTTCTCACGCGTGTTACCTTCTCTCCATCCTTTTTTCTTTTTAAAAAAAATGCCTCTGGCCAATAGAGTGGCACCATTTGTCATGGCAGGATGACACATGCAGCGCGCCAGCCAAAGGGCGAGTGATACGACGCCATTTATCACCTCTTTTGCTTTTTCAACTATAATATTACCGTTTACAAAAAAATGACATAACTAACGATAATATTTTTTATCCTCTATAAATAGAGATCAATCTTGACATATTTACAACACTTCAGGAATTCCATAATTTCTTGGGTAAATTTGTGTAATTAGCAATTAGCGATTAAGCTAGTGTAATTAAAAATAACGCTTGTGTTAACGTAATACAATTAATGAATTAATCCGATTAATTAGAAGGCAATTATTTAACACAATTACCACATTTTAATTTAATTAATATTATCTAAAATTAATGTGATGAATCAAATTATTTAATTAATATTAGTGGGATATGGAAAGTAGGAGAGAGAAAAGGTAGTGGGGCATGAAAAAGTACGAGAGAGAATGTAAATGGGAAACCTCATGAATGTAGGTATGAAATTGTGAAATGGGAAGGGTTGATGAAAAAGTTAGTGGAAAGTGATGTGGACTAATAAGGTGCGGAGAGAGAAAATATGGAGAGGTTGGTGAATGTGGATGCTCTAATAGTGATGAACTTATACTCGCCATGGGTAGGTGGTAGATATAAACATTTTGGGTGGATGTGGGTGTGGGGGAGAGGGTACCTTGCATCCATCGCACCCTTTTTTTTATCCTGGTTAATTTAAAGGATGTAGCATACGACACTTAGGTAAAAAAAATTATTTGTATATTTGTATGCGTAAGGAAAAACATACTTATACGGAATCTTATCAATATATATATGTTTTTAAATGCATTAAATTTTTATAATAATTACTCATACATAATTCAAGATATTAATGATCAAAGTTATACTCTGACACATGTGGAAAGTAAAAATGGCAAATTAAAAGTAAAAGAAACAAGGCAGTATCAAAATTTTTATGATTTTTACTAATACAGTTATCATTGAAAATAATTATGGTCAAAATAGTGCATTAGAAAGACTGTAAAAGCAATAGTATTGTACTTCGTATAAGTTTTGAAACGGAGAAAATATTACATAAGATCAATTATGAACTACAATTTCAAAGAGTACATGTATATATATGTTGTTCTAAGAAACATAGCACTATTTAGCGTCCAACAATTTCAAACCTTCCTGTGAACTACTAGAGCTGTCATTCAACCCAACAAACTCCCGTGCAGCTTGTTTTCCTATATGCGCAGGAAAATTCAGCAACGCCTTAGCACCCCTCATCTTAAACGCAGCCCGATCATAGGCGAACGCCGCCTCCTCCGCCGTTTCAAATGTCCCAAGCCAAAGGCGAGCACCATGTCGTGTCGAGTCTCGAATCTCGGCCGCATATTTCCCCCACGGCCGCCTCCTCACGCCTCTATAGTGCCTCTTGCTTATACCACCTACAGGCGCAGGATACTTGGTATTTGCCGTGTTTCTTTTTGTAACGGTTTGAGATTGTTGTTGGGATGTTTTAATGTTATTGGCTTCATTGAGGACTTGGTATAAGACCATGTCTTGCGAATCATTTTCGTTTAAGGGCAGCTCTGTTTGTGGCATATTTTGTTTTATTTCTATGGGAAATTTTGGAATTTTTTTAGATACTTCGCTAATTTTGGGGTTGGAAATTGCATGCATTGGTGTTTGTAAGCTGATGAAGCTTTTAGGATGTCAAATTGGTTGTTGGGTTTGGGACATGTACAAGTGACGCAGATGTATAAGAAAAATCATTTTCATTGAGTGACTATGTTCAAAAGTACTATAAGAATTTTAATTTAGTCTACGGTGGACTAGTCTTCTCGCTATTATGTATTATGATGGCTCGATGGGCAATCTTACTGTAGAGGACAAGAACATAAATTATTCTTAGAGGAATTAATTCATTGACTGAATTCTATATTGTATTGAGATTAACTTTTCTTTTGGACGACTATAATTTATTTGCTCGATTGAACAGACTTATGTTCTACTGTATTTCCAATTAAACTATCAATTTTCTTTTATCCAGTATATTATATTTAGTTAATTGGTGATAATACTCGAATACTTCATGTGTACTTGTCAAAGGACCTACTTAACCAAAAATTCAAACTGATGGTTAAAGCCCATGAATAATTTTATATTCTATTACGCCCCCTCCTACGAGAGCACTCGGACTTGAAGTGTGGATTCAACACATGCCTCCCTCATATCTGACACTAAATATTTCACTTAGAAAGGAGGGGTGGATGAGATTTGAACATGAAGATCATGATGACTCTGATACTATATCAAAGGACAATTTAACCAAAAGTTTGAGCTGATGGTTGAAGCCCCATGAATTGTTTTATACTCTATCAGTACTAACCAAATTAAATTGAAACAAAAAACATTATATATATTAGTGAACCAAAACCAAAAGAGACAATACGGGGGAAATTACCCCTATCTTTTACCCACTCCTACGGTGCTTTTAAGTCTGGTTGGTTTCACTTTATGAGGTTCCAGTGTGGTGTGATATTTCTCCTTACCAACCCTACAAAGAATGAATATCAGTGAACCAAAAACGTGATATTCATAAATGTATGTAAGTTATATATTAGTATTTTTTTAGTATGTAAAACCATAAATACAGTGATGTAGATGAGATTCGATCTCATATTATAGGTAAACCTGAAGTATATAGAAATATATACCAAAGTGTCAAGTACTATCAAAGAACTCACTTGCCCAACTAAGAATGGAAAAGATTGTCGTTGACTAGCTCGCAAGTCTAGGGAGTTAATTGACGAATTAATAATTATTGTTTAGTTGACAATAAGGGAAATGAGTTGATCCATGAAATTTTCTACTTATGTAGAGACCCCGCGGTAAACAACTTTCACTGTTTTGTGGGAAGTTAAAATTCCTAATAAGTTCCGCATCTTCTATTTTTGTATATTTATTGCTAACCAAACAACTCAGCCAATTTTCAATATATAGGTAATTCTACTTCTCATGCTTTCTTTTTATTTTTTTGATAAGCAAGGTAAGATATTATATTGCATAAAAAACACACCAATGAACAATTCTAGAAACAAGCCTCTAGAAAGAAACAGCACCAGCAGGCAAAAAAAAAAGCCCAACTCCGCTATTTCTCCATGAGAGTTACAAACCATCTATGATCACTATGGCTAATTTTCCTTGGTATGATACTGTAAATTCTATTATATACACTATGTTTTATGCTATCTATGACTTTATCTATACACTTTACTTGGCTAATCCACAAGGCATTATTCCTCTCATGCCAGATGGTATATGCTGTACACATGATAGCAGTATGGAACACACTTCTTCTGAATTTATTGTTCCTCCTCCTGTGTAACCATCTAAGAATTGCAGTAACATCAAGAAGTGGTCTATTCCCAGCCACTGAAGAATGCTTGTGATGCACTTCTTGCTGAAATGACAGTGAAAGAAAAGATGTTGATGGCTCTCAACATCAGCAGCACATAATAAGCAAGAATCATCCTGAGTGACCCCATTTTTAGGAGTCTCTCCTTTGTATTCAGTCTTCTCTGCATCATCATCCACATGATAAAACGATGCTTAGGCTGACCTAGCCTGCACCAGACAGCCTTAGCCCAATACACCTCTCTATTCATAGGAACAAGGGTCTGGTAACTCAATTTAATTGAGTAACAAGGCATATTAAATAATAGGGCCTCTGTGAGATATCTCTTCATACTCTCTTTCACTTTGCAAATAGCTCTCCAGTACCAGCTGGCACTACTCTTTAGTGAGTAATCCCACCAGTTTTGCTCTTTCAAGTAAATGGAATGAATCCATTTAACCCATAGATTTTCTTTATTGGTAGCAATCATCCAGACATGTTTCCCCATAGCTGCCATGTTCCACATCTGAGCATTAATGATACCCAGACTTCCTACTTTCTTTGCTTTACAAACATTCATCCAAGCAACTTTACCAGGGCAGCTAGATTCAGCAGTGCCACTCCAAAGGAAACTTCTGCAGATGCTATTGATTTTCTTGAAAACACCCTTGAAGAATCATGATCTGAGCCCAATAAGTCTGTAATGTCATCAAAACAGAATTCACTAAAGTAAGCCTCCCAGCAAATGACATGTTCCTTGAGCTCCAAATCTTGATTCTTGAGCACATTTTCTCACAATCTTGTCACAATTAGCAGCATAAATTTTCTTGGAGCAAATAGGTATACCCAGATATCTGAAAGGAAAAGAACCCCTGATAAATCCTGTCATATCTAAAATTCTTTGAACTTCTGAATTTGCCATGCCAGAGCAGTAAACAGAAGTTTTTGAAGGGCTAACTTGAAGACCAGTTGAGTCTGAAAAAAGCTTAAACCCCTGCATCATCATGTGAACAGACTTGTACTATCCCTTGCCACAAAGGATGATATCATCAACAATACATAGATGGGTCAATCTTGTCTCTTTGCATTTTGGGTGAAATTTAAACCCTTCTTTTTCCCCTACCATTTTCAGGATCCTAGAGAGGTACTCAACACACAAGACAAATAGTAGAGGGGAGAGAGGGTCCCCCTGCCTCAAGCCTCTCTTCCCTTCAAAAAAACCATGGAGTGAACCATTTATTGCTAGGGAAAATCTGGGAGTCCCAACACAAATCATAATGAGTTTAATGAAATGTTCAGGAAATTTCAATCCCACTAGCATTTCTTCCACAAAATCCCACTCAACTGTATCATAAGCTTTTCGTAAATCAAGCTTAATGATACATCCTGCCAAAGCATTCTTCCTTTCATAGCCTTTTGCCAGGTCTTGACAGACCATGATATTATGTGCTATAAATCTACTGTGAATAAATGCTCCTTGATTTTGAGCAATAATGTCAGGCAACACATCCCTGAGTCTAGCACACAGAACTTTAGTAATGCATTTATAAATTGCATTGCAACAAGAGATAGGTCTAAACTCCTTAACACTTTCAGGGCATTTACCTTTAGGAATAAGAGTGATGCTTGTAGCATTAATCTCCCTCAAAATCTTCCCTGTGTTAAGAAAATCCAGAGTTGCATTGCACACATCATCACCTATAACATCCCAAGTTCCTTTGAAGAAATAGCTCCCAAAACCATCAGGACTAGGTGCTCTCCCACTATCAATAGCCCACATAGCAGCTTTAACTTCCTCTTTGGTGTAAGTAGCATTGAGTAGAGCTCTCATAGCATCAGTAATCAAAGGCCCCTGATTAATTACAGCTTGCTTGACTTTGGTTCTAGAATACATTTTAGAACCAAGAATGCCATAGGAACCTGAGGGGGATCAGTAGTCCAGTTACCATGCATATCCTTAATGGAAAAGATGGAGTTATGAATTTGTCTCTGCCTGATAGACTGATGAAAAAGAGTAGTGTTGTCATCCCCCTCCTTTAACCAGTCACCTTTAGCCTTTTGAGACAAGAAATTCATATAAGTCTTGTGAGCTATAATGTATTCTTCCCGAGCTTCCCTCTCTCTATTAGCTATGTCTTCATTTGCGGGATTTGAATGAAGTTCATCCTAGAGAGCTTGAAAAATCTGAAAAGCTTGAGCATCCTGAGCTGCTATATCCCCAAAACTCTCTCTATTCAGCCTTTTCAATTCACCTTTGACATTTTTCAATTTCTGCACTATTTGGTACATCTTGGTACCATTATGAGAACCCTGCCAAGCCTGAGTAACAATCTCCATGTACTGAGGGTGAGATTGCCACATTTTAAAAAATTTAAAAGGTTTCCTCCCCACTGCT
The DNA here is from genome assembly GCA_947648045.1 of Beta corolliflora. Taxonomy (NCBI): domain Eukaryota; kingdom Viridiplantae; phylum Streptophyta; class Magnoliopsida; order Caryophyllales; family Amaranthaceae; genus Beta; species Beta corolliflora. The sequence goes on from CANSZD010003249.1 coordinate 2,382,279, forward strand.
ATGGCTGGATGGACAGCCACAATTGCAGGACAATGATCAAAATACCCCTCGTTTTTGAAACAAACATCAGTAGTAGGGTACTTAGAATTCCACAAACCATTCACTAACACCCTGTCAAGCTTGGAAAACATCCTATTTCTTCCAAACTGCTTGTTATTCCATGTATAGAAATTGCCACAATACTTTGCATCTTCAACAGCACACATACTCACACATTGCTGAAAATCATGCATTTCCTGAAGCCTAACTGCACTACCAATTCTTTCTTCTATGTTTAAGACACAATTGAAATCCCCCATGAGGATCCAACGCCCTTTAATACTCCCTGCCAGCTTACATAGATCAGCCCAAAGCATCTTCCTATCACTTTGGGAATTATGAGCATAGATGAAAGAACAATCAAACTCTTCCCCATTCTTAGGAATTATCTTGCAATGGATTAATTGACTTGAACTCAGATAAGGACTAATCTGAAATTCAGTAGGATTCCATGCCAGAATAATTCTACCACCAGGGTGGTGCATACTATTTGAGGTGAAAGCCCACCCCCTAAACAATCTCAAGTATAAGGCTCCTAAATTTTTAGCCTTAACTTTAGTTTCAAGGAGACAAACAAGGCTGCATTTATTGTTATTCAGAAAGAAATTAACATCTCTCTGTTTGTCAGCCCTATTTATCCCCCTGACATTCCATACCATCATCCTATCCATCCAAATCAGGAGGTCCTCCACCTCCCTCTCCTATCTCAACCCCTTGTACAGCACCCACATGACCACCTCTTTTGCGGTTACATCACCAGATTCCTCCTATGCATATTGTTTATCCAAAACCTGGAAAGAATTACCCACTACAACTGGTGTTGGCCTCTTTTTCCTGACCTGAACTGTTTTCACTGCACTAGTAAATCCATCTGACTGACCCTCTTTTTCCTGAACCCCACCTTCCTTCACTGGCTTTGCCTTATCAGTTTGCTTTTTCTGAGCCTTATCTACCCATGTTTTCCTGCCATTCCTCTTCTTACAATCCTCGGAAATATGGCCCAACAACTTACAATGAGTACAAATGGTGGGTTTCCATTCATACCCAATTTTTATCACCCTCAAATTGCCATTTTCATCTTGAAATTTCACATCATCAGGGAGACTTTGAGATATTGCCACCTCTATTTGCACTCTAGCATATTGAAGCTTATCCCTATTGATAGTAGCTTGGTCAGGTTGAATGAATTTCCCAATTGAACCCACAATTTTGCTCATACACCTACTACCCCAAAATTTCAACTCCAGATTCTTTAGTTGAATCCAAATTGGAACAACCTGAATTTCATCCTTGAAGTTGATTATGTCTTTATGCCAAGGTTTACAAACAACATGTTTTTTATCAAATGTGGGTCTATTTTCAGCCAAGATTTTATCACGTTTCTCCATTGAATTAAAGCGAACAATAAAAACACCATGATCAATACTGGCTATCTTATCAATTCTCATATCCTTCCATATGCGTCTAAAGAAACCTTCAATTACAGCTAATGCAGGATTAGCACCAACTACAGAACAAACAATCGCCGAATTCCAATAATCCACTTCAGCTTGAATGTCATCCATTCCTATTTGCACTACATTATCATTCAATTGTCCAGAATTATTATCAAGTTGCAAGATTGGGATTACCTGATTATTCGCCATTGGAGATTGTCCAGTTCTCATGCTTTCTTATGTCAACCAAACAATCACTAATATACCTATTGTTATTTTTATTTAATTTATACCGTGTTTTAAAACAAAATGTTCGTTATTACAAATGTCTCAAAACTTTCTATTGAAAATTCATATCTTTATTTTCTCATATTCTATAAAAAATTAAAAGTATAAAACCGTAAGAAAATATCAGAAAAGATTAACAAAGGCAAAGACGTCTGCGGCTTGAATTCTTCCTTATCTTTTCCGAGTTGAAATTTTCCATCTTCAATATTATCTCGAAATCATAATGCTCGAGTGTTCAATTAACAAAACCACTGAACATGCATAAACTTTGTATTCTATCGACCAATCCTTGTAGTGGGGTTCTTAAATGGCTTTTTTGATACTTTGCACGTCCGATTTGAACAGATTATATGAAACGGGAATCAAAGTATAATCACGTGTCTTGACTTTCACCAAGAGACAAAGACTTTCATATTTTGGATTTTATGCCATAAATAATCTACTCCATCCGTATTTATTTACAAATTTAATCATGCATCCGACTATCCGAGTATACCGTAAACATGGTACAGTCAAGATTATTTTTGTGTTATTACTCATTTGAAATAATTCAAATTAGTAAAACAAATTAAAATAGGAGAGTTCCAAATGAGCAAATGAGCAAAAATTAGTCTTACGACACACCTACACTTGGGTGTATGACGAATGAACTCGTCTGTATTTACTTATTTGCTTTTGAGAAGTTCTTAAGACTTTTTTTTACCAGAAATATCTTGCATTCCGATAAATTGAAGTAAAAATTATAAAAGTTTATATTATAAATCTATGCATCGGGTTGAATTTAATAAGGTCACACATACCTCTATTTTTACTCATAAGAAAATCAAAATAATGGGTCAACGTTGATAGTTTGCGCGCTTTCCCAAAATGAAAATGTAGCAAGTAAATATGGACGAACGTGGTTAGTGTGAACCTAATAGTAGCATGAGAAATAGAATTTCCTTAATTTATCTTAACTTTTCTGGTCATGTGGACCTAATTATAGCAAGTAAATATAATATGTCAAATTCTTATCTAAATTTTTCAAAATTTAAAGGAACTTATTGGAGTTCATTTTACCAGGTGTTAAAACTTATATAAATTTATCTGAACTTATTAGTCCCGAAATAATTTATTTTAAGGTGAAGAGGATGTACCCTACGTCTGATAAGTAGATGAAATTTTTGAAATTTCATGTGGGATTGGGGATATGGGGAGTGTCTAGATAGGATTTTGCCTAAATATTAATATTATCTCCTAGAATCTTCAAATTTTATCAAATTTTAGAAGTTTTTTTTAAGAGAAATTTCATTAACTGAAAGTCAGAAGACATCTACAATAAGTATTAAAGTAAAACAAAATACAATCGGACAATGTTGTGACTCTAAGTCTGAATTTATTTTGATGATGATAAACACTTTATGCTATAACAATGATCGTCTAAGAAAGCTATCAAGAAAATAGGTAATTATATTAGTTTCATGTTTTTTTTTTTGATAAGCAAGATCGAATATTATTGCATCAAAAAACCGGAAACAATAAGCTCCGCAAGGGACAAGAACCGCAAGAACAAGAGCATAACCAACAGGTTACACAGAGCCAAAAACACCTATGAGAGAAATAACTCTCTGAACCATCTAATATCAGCAGCTCTAGTACTATGGGAAATAATACTATGAACTCTATTATATACATCATGCTTAATTCTATTTACAGTATTCTCTATTCTTCTAATTTGTGCATTCCATAGAACATTATTTCTTTCCAACCATATATGGTAAACTATACAAAGCAAAATTGTGAAGTGAATATCCCGTCTGAATTTGTTCATTTTCGTCCTGCTGATCCACTTTATCATCTCAGTAAAAGTAAAGCCTTGTCTATATATGCCTAGCCAAGTGTTAATAGCTTTCAAGCATTGAGCACTATAGTGACATTCAAAAAATAAGTGATGATGAGTTTCACTTACAGTATCACAAATCAAGCATCTGTCATCTTGAATGATATGCATCTGCATAAGTCTTTCCTTAGTATTCAATCTTCTCAGCATTGCCAACCAAGCAATAAATCTATGCTTTGGTTGACTTAGCCTACACCATATTGCTCTTGGCCAGTATAAGGTACCCTGATGAACCTCCATTATCTTGTAAATCTTCTGGATGGAATACTTTGACATACTACGAAGCTGGTTTGCAGAAACCCACATCTTCATTTTTTTTAACCTGGCATATACTCCTCCAGTACCAACTGTCACTTTTTTTGGGAATATACTCCCACCAACTCTGACCCCTAAGATAGACACTATGAATCCATTTGACCCAAAGATTTTCCTTCCTAGCAGCTATCATCCATACATGCTTCCCCAGGGCAGCTATGTTCCAATTGTAAAGATTCAACAGACCCAACCCACCTTCATTCTTAGGTTTACAGACATTTTGCCAGGTCACCTTCCCAGGACTACTTGAATCAGCAACACCTTTCCAAAGAAAGTTCCTACAAATCTTATTGATTTGAGCATAAAGACTTTTAGGAAGGGACATGATCAGAGACCAATAAGTTTGAATAGAAATCAAAACAGAGTTGATCAAGGTAACCCTCCCAGCAAAAGACATATGCCTTGAACTCCACACTTTTATCCTAGCACACATCTTCTCAAGAATATTTTCACATTCAGCAATGGAAATTTTCTTGGAACATATTGGAATGCCAAGATACCTAAAAGGGAAGCTCCCTTTAACAAATCCAGTCATGTTAAGAATTATGTTAACCTCCTCATTAGACATCCCTGTGCAATAAACATATGTTTTTTCAGGACTTGCTTTCAATCCAGTTGTGTTAGAGAACAACTGGAAACCTTGCATCAGTAAAGAAACAGATCTAAAATCCCCTTTGCAGCAGAGGATAATGTCGCCTGCAAAACACATATGGTTCAATTTCAAAGCTTTGCACCTTGGATGAAATTTGAAACCATCTTTAACCCCCACCATCTTCAGAACCCTGGAAAGGTACTCAACACACAGCACAAAGAGCAAAGGTGAGAGAGGATCACCCGGTCTCAAACCTCTCTTACCCTCAAAAAAACCATGCAGAGTGCCATTAATGGAAAGAGAAAACCTAGGAGATCTCACACAAACCATTACCAGCTTAATGAAGTGCTCAGGAAACTGCAGAGCTTTGAGCATTTCCTCCACAAAATCCCATTCTACTGTGTCGTATGCTTTTTGAAGATCAAGTTTAATAATACACCCAGGTGAGCTCATCTTCCTCTCATAACCTTTTACAAAGTCTTGACAAACCATTATATTATGTGCAATGAATCTATTCTGTACAAATGCACCTTGATTCTGTGCAATAATTTCTGGTAAAACATCTCTGAGCCTAGTGCATAAGAATAAAAAAGGGAGTTTTTATAAAACAAGATTTTCGAAAATTAGTTTTAAACAGGAAAAGATTTTAATACAACTGTTAAAATGTTGTTTAGAGATTTTCGAAAAAAATAATTTGTAAAAACTGATTTTAAAAAAAAAGATTTTGATAAAGATTTTTGGAAAAAAATGATTTGAAAAATCTGATTTTTAGTTGACAAAAGATAAGGAGGAATCTTTATCTTTTAAAGAAAGCAAAAATCAGTTTTTATTAAATAAAAGATAATCTTTGATTTGGAAAAGAAAAGATTTTTATCCCTTAATTTTAGGAATAAAAATTATTCAAGAAGATTATCATATCTTTGAGAATAATTCTTATTCAGTTGATGATCTATATATGGGATAAAGATCAGAAGAAACACATACGTTTTCAGATTTAGTTTTGATAAGTTTTGAGAGCTGAAATAGAATCCCCATAGCACAAAGTATAGCACAGAGTTCCAGTGAGTTAAAAGTTCTATATAACGATTGTTACGTTGCTCGATTTTCTTATCTAAGAAGCACACTTGTGAGGACTTAATCTTTCTGTAATTTCATCATTATAGAGAGTAGCAACACTTAGGGTTAAGTGTTGGGGAGCACTACTAGAGTTAGTAGTGGGCGAATCATATTGTATTAAAAGATTGATATTTTAAGATTCATTAATAAGAGAGTAGGTAGTGTGGATGTAGATCTCAAAGGTGAGATTGAACCACATTAAATTTTTGTGTCTTGTTAATTCATTTCCTCGCATTTAGTTTTGATACGAGTTCATTTGAGCAAAAACATTAAAAACGAGTCTGCGAGTGTTTAACACAGTGTGAGGCACAGTGTTATAGTTATGTTTTTGTGAAAATCGATTAAATTTTGTCACTCAATTCAACCCCTTCTTGAGTGTCACCTTGTACTCCAACAAGTGGTATCAGAGCAGGCTATTCTCCAGAGGCTCATCCCTAGAGAATAGAAGTCATGAACATGCAAGATGACTCTCGAGAAAGACACTCAAAGTGTTCGATTTTCAATGGAAAGGATTACGGATGGTGGAAGGCTCGGACGAGGATCTACATCCAAGGATCATATCACTACTACAAAATAGGGCTATAGCAACGCTCTTTTATGCAACAGTTTTGCTGGTGTTGCTATATCATAACTATTGCAACAATTAAATAATTATTTATTTGAGTAGACTTTGACATTGAAAAAACGTTGCTACAGAAAAACTATTGCAACAGTTATATATTATGACTAATTTATTGCAACAGTTTGTATTTTTTAATATAGTGATGAGATATTGCAACATTTTTTTTGTCAAGCATATAAAACAAGTTTTAAAAAATTTAAAAATTGGTTTATTAAAAAAATTGCAATAGAGCGCTTTTTTTTTGTTTTCCCTCCCCACTTTTTTCACGATTTTGTTCACCCAAAACCCCTTGAGACACTTTCTTACTGCCTCTGCGTTCTGGTTCTCTTTCGCCCTCCTCGTCGTTGTCTTTGATAATTCTGTAACAGCCTTGAAATTAATAGAGTTTATTTAATGCTAATTATAATTATTGACTTAATTATGTATTGGATATTCTTATTTTATTTGAGTTTTTATATTAATTTGGGATATAGCCATTTTTTCCAAATTACCCCCACATTGTCACCCCTATCACAGATAACCCTCAATTTGTAATTTATCATTAAACATGACGGAATTACAAACGGTGTTAACTTGGTTAGACTTTGGATGGGTTTGCCGCCATTTAAGAAGGTGGTTGATGGCATTAAATTTGAAGAAGGTGGTTTGGCGCCCTATTAGTGGTCTGCTACCAAAAATAAAACCCTTGAATTGTGCATCAAAACTAATGAACATCATTTTGAATAGCGATCAACCACCTTCTTAAATGGCGCCAAACTCATCCAAAGTCAAACCAAGTGTAATGCTTTCATGTTTAATGACAAATTACAAATTTAGGGTTATCAGCGATAGGGGTGACAATGTGGGGGTTATTTGGGAAAAAGGGCTATATGTTAGGGTTATCTGAGATAATATCCCTATTAATTTTTTATGAGTTATATTTAGTAATCCAATGTTTGATTTTGTTTTAAATATAGTCATGAAATGTCCCCTAAAAATAATATAGTCATGAAATGTGAATTGTTATGTTCGTAATTATTTATGCTTTTACGATTAATTATGTTTTGGGTTTATTTACCAAAATCAAGATTAGTATTTTTGCTTTAAAAAAAAAAGAAAAATCGAAAATCCTCACCCCAACCCCAACCCCAACCCCTCCTTTGTCGGTTTGATGGAAGATACAAATACGGATGGCAATGGATCGGAGATGGGTCGGGTGGAGCTCCATCGGCCCCATCACCCGCGACCCAAAACTCCATCCACACCATCCATCACCCGCCAAAATTTCACCCATATCCGCTCCACCCATCATCCGGGGTGGGGCGGGTGGAGCGGGTGGGAAACGGGTGATACGAGGAACAAATACTATTTTTTAGACTTAACAATTTTAAAGAAATTAATATATGAAAAATTAACCATAGTCACATAGATTAACAATAAAGCGACAAAATATCAATCTTATTACACACCAAAAAGTAATTATAAGTATTTTTTTTTATCCCTTAAAAATAATTTTTTTAAATTACCTTAAATGACATGTGGCAGTAAAAAAACAAATTTTTTTTTATATTATATTATTATATTATATATATATATGGGTGGATGGATGGATATATTAATGGATGGATGGATGGATGGATGGATGGAGCGGGTGATGGGTCTAAAAAATATCATCCATATCCAACCCGACCCACCACCCGATCCATCCATCACCCGTCCGTCACCCGCTTCACCGCGGGTGGGTGGATAATCCACTCACCCATGGATAATTGCCATCTCTAGATACAAAACCCAATTTCTTCTCTATCTCCTGTCGACCGTCACTTCCTCTCTTACACCCAAACCCCAAAACCCTCTCTCTCCTCCCCGTGAAACCCCTCCGTTTCTCTCTCGCGCTCACCTCGCTGTCGCCTCGCAGGCGTTTCCCGAGCTCGTCGGAGGTTTTTATCTTGTGTGATGTTCTCTCTTCTCTCCCTTTCTCTTCGTGCGTTGTTGCTGTGTTGTTGTGCGCTGGTGGCCCTGTTCCTCCCCCCCCCGGGTTGTTTTCTCTCCTTCTCTCTTGCTACATTCCTTCGTCGTTGGTGCTGGTGTTGCTGCATTTGTTGTCGTTGTTGTGCTCGACCCTGCTGCAGTTTTCCAGTGGTGGTGTTGATGGTTGTGTGCCGCTTCATCTTCTCCCCTTTGTTCTATGAGGTACAAACCCAAGTCCTCTTCATCTTCTTCTGCTAATATGAGGAACTCAAATTCAATATTATGTGGATATAACTGTCTGGTAATTTTTTGATAATTCAATCTTGATTTTGGTGTAAGTTGCATAAAGAATTATGATTGGTGATTGAAATTATGACTTTGTTATGTGAAACCTTATTGTTTCTTTTAGATATTATATAGAACTCACTACTTGATACATATCTCAATTGATTGAATTAGTTTGTGTGAGAGTTAGTTATGGAATGATTGTGTGATGAGCTGATTTTAGTTGAACATATAATCTGAATTTTGGTTTGATGTTGCAGTTTGGTTTTCTAGAAGAAAGTAATTTTAGTTTGGAGAAAATTGACAGTACTTAGCTAGATGTGAAATAATTAGTATGCAGTTGTGTATTTTACTCATCTATTCAAAGTAGTTATGATGTAAGATTTGTTAGAGAACCTAATAAGTCTGATTCATATTTGTTGAATAATATTAAGTTAGCTAATTAGTTAGTTCATGTATTGGTATGTTAGATGTTACTACTCTTACTTTGAGGATAAAGTCTGATCAATAGTTTGTGGGTATTTTTGTTTCATTAGTGTAGTGGTTTTAGAAGCAAATGACGTTATAAGTTGCGAACTGCATCTCTTACTACAAAATTTTACAATAGCAAATGCCTATTTTGGTAATGTAAGTTACTCGGTTAGGTTAGTATGGTAAAAGAAAGACTTTGTCAACTGGACTAATGAACAGTTGTATTAAAAGTTAGTTTATATAAAAGACTCATTCTCTTTATGAAGCTAGAATGTTATGAGTTAGTAAGGTGACGCAAGAAGGTTTTTATTTCTTTCCATTTTCTCTCTTCGATTTTTTTTTTTTTGTGTTAGATCTCGTGAAATTTGGGTGTTAGTGATGCAATTTCCGATGTAAAGTTTTGTAGTTTTAATCAAATTTCTATAGAATTTTTTTAAATGCATTTGTTTGTTGATAGTAATGATTCAAAAGTTTATTTTGTGTTCAAATTGCAATTTTCTCAGTTTTACTACTCTTGCTATGCATTTTTTCACATAATTGTACTCCAATGACTAAAGAACCGTTCTTACACCTTACTATGATGATCTTGGTCCCTCAAAGGAACTTTTTCAGTCCTCTACGACAAAAATTGGTTGTCTGCTACAACAAGATGCAATAAAGAAGCTAATGGGTCCATCATAACTTGTAATTTTAACTCCTCCATGTGTGAATTTATTTCCTTGCCATCGTTTGATTTAATGTCTGTTTGAGATTATGAAATTTATGAGGAAAATAGGAAGTATGAGAAACTATAGATGTGTTAAATAAATGTGCAAATGGAGGAACATTATTATATGCTTTTGGTGTTTGGTAATTGTGGAATTATGGTGTTAGGTAATTGTGGAATTATGGTGTTTGATGATTGTGAAGTTATGTTATGATCAACAGGTCTTATTTGTGGATTGTGCTTGAGTTGTTTGTAGCTGTTTTGTTTCCAATTAGCAGATTATGATATGCTAGTAGTTGTTATGTTTCCGCAAGGGTGGCTTATGGTTGCTGGTGTGTTCTTCCTGCAGCTATATTGTGTGGTTTTCATATGTTTTTCTTTTTTGATATTATTTCATTTTAATTACATGCATTAATTTTCCTATAATATTGACTGTTATTTTTCTGTTTATAGGATGGTAGATTGAAGGAGATTGGTAGATAAAAGGATGGCAAGAAGGGCATAGATTGAAGTTTTTTTGGACTGATTTTGAACAAATAAATTAAATACTAGATAGGTTCTAGATTGCTTAAACTTCTTTTTGCAGATTCATTATTTTTCTGAATTGATGTATTTATATTATAACAATGGTTTTTGTTATTAGAATGATTGTTATGGATATTTTATTTTAATAATAAGTAAAACTTAATTTGATATAAATGTTGTGTCAAGAAATGTTGTTATAGACTCACATAAAAATATCGCAATAATGTAGCAAGAAACGTTGCTATATACTCATGTAAAATCGCAATAGCAGTATCAAGAAATGTTGCCATAGACCACAAAAGTGTTGTAATATTAGAGCAATAAATGTTGGCATAGAGTGTTGATAGTGTTGCTATAGATAATTAATGTGTTAGCCTAAACAGTAAAAATGTGACTTGAAATCCTAAATAATTGTTACTAAAACTTAATAAATGTCGCCTTAGATATAATAGATCTGTTGGCAAAACATAAAAATCGTTGCCTAAGAAAAGCGTTGCTAATGATAACTATGACAACAGTTTTATAAATTTGTTGCCTAAGGCATCATAATTGTTGCTATATAGTTATAGCAGCGCCACCTATTGGCAACGCCATATAAACTGCTGCTATAGGTCTATGGCAACATTTAATGGATCTTTGCCAACACATTTAGGTCGTTGTTGTAGGCCTATTTTATAGTAGTGTATTATGAATGCTGGAAAGTCATAAGAAAAAGACCAATCCTTATCCAAGCAAAAAATGCTGAAGGAAAAGATGGTCGACAAAGATGAAGACGACTACGATTCAGTCAACTATGAAAAAGCCGAAAAGTACTTCAAAGCTATGAGTATTCTCCAATATGGAATTGGACCTGATGAATAATCAAAGATCTCTGCTTGCTCTACGGCAAAGGAAATATGGGACACCCTAGAATTGGCCCACAAAGGTATGAATGAGGTAAAACAATCTCGAATTGATTTGCTTGTACAACAATATGAACCGTTTACTATGAATAAGGAAGAATCAATTAAAGGTCTCTAGGCAAAACCCTTACTTCTGAAGATTTAGTAAAAAAGGTCTTAAGAAGTTTAACAAATTGTTGGCTTCCTAAAATAACTGCTACTCAAGAAGCTAAGGATTTGACAAAAGTACTCTCACTAGAACAACTAATTGGATCATTAATGACTCATGAACTTGTTTTAGATACTAAGACAAATGAACCAAAAAATAAGGGTATAGCCTTAAGAATTGAATTGGAAAGTGAAGATAGTGATAGCGATGATGATGTTGATCTTCTTACTAGGAGATTTAAAAAAATTCTCAAAAAGAACAAAAACAACAATCCTAGAAAAGGTGGAAATTTCAATGGTAAGAGCACTAACTCTAACTTTAAGAAAAGTGCTACTAATGTTGGTTGTTTCAAGTGTGGTGAGTACAATCACAGGATAAAGGAATGTCCCTTATGGGATGATGAGAAGCCTAAAGAAAAAAGGGAGCAATCAATGAAGGAGTTCAAGAAAGCAATGATTGCTACTGTTTGGGGAGATTCGGATTCTGAAGAAGAACAGTCAGAGGCACAGTGCCATGAAGCAAAATTATGTCTGAATGCTGTACAAACAACTCAGAGGAAGGCACAGTGCCTGGACGACACTCACTTATGTCTTATGGCTAAGAATTCGACCTCACTTGATGAGGAGGAAGATAGTGAGGTAAATCTCATTTCTCTAAAACCTTCAATCACTAGTGGAAAAAAATGCAAGGGCTGCGGTGTAAGGGCTGCGTTTTATTTAAAACGCAGCCCTTAATAGTGAAGGGCTGCGGTTAGCCCAAAAACCGCAGCCCTTCGTCTACGAAGGGCTGCGGTTTTTTTAAAAACGCAGCCCTTTTAGTGAAGGGCTGCAGTTAGCCCAAAAACGCACCCTTCGTAGAAATGAAGGGCTGCGTTTTTGGGCTAACCATGCACCCATCACCCACCCGCGAAAACATTATTTCAGTGGGCTTTTAAATATTTTAGAAGGAATTTTGGGCGGGCTTTTGAAATATCTAAACCCTAGCGCTCCTTTACTCTCCCTCATTCTCTCTCCTCCCCTGCCTCTCTCCTCTCTTACAATCTCCTTCCCTGCCTCTCTCTCTTCGACCTCGGCTAGAGGTCGCCGCCAAAGCACGCTACTGCACCAAAGCACGCTGCTTCTGCCGTCACGCCAACAGCAGCGACGCAACACAACAAAATCTTCGTCGTTCGTCGATCTCCTCACCTCCTTCGTCGTTCGTCGATCAAAATCAGTCGTCCTTCGCCGGCGATGGTTCGTGCTTTTACAGACGACTTTCTCTCTCCTCTCATTTCTTCGCCGGTTGTCTGCTAAAAACGAGGTGATTTATTTTTGTGATTAAATTTTGTGCTTGATTTTGTGGTTTTAATTTTGTGCTTGATTTTGTGGTTTTAATTTTGTGCGTTTTCCGGTGAGGTTGTCGTGCTCATCTCCTTCGCTCACAACACCTCGTCGGTTTTTTCACTTCGCGCACAGATCTCGCCGGATTTTTCCCCCTCGCCGGATTTCCCCCCTCGCCGACATAGTTCGAGATTTGTTGGTTCGTGATTTTTTTTGTCAATTTTAGGTTTTTTTTCATTGTTTTGTCGAATTTTGAAGTTCTTGAATTGTGATTATATTCTGCTAGTTTGTTTAAGACTATTAAGTTTTTGAATCTTTGCATAGTAGAACTGAAATGTGATTTTTTTTAGTGGAATAAGTTTGTTCAGCCGGTTTCTAGTGGCTCACGACAAGGAGTTCAGTCAGTTCGTGCTCATCAGTTTTTTTTTTTTGTAATTTATTTGTTACTTCTTATATTTGAGGTTTAGTTAAGCATTTTATTTTGTATTTTAGGTTTTTATTTTATTTTGTAGAATTAATTTGATGTTCTTGTTGATTCGTTAATTTATAATTTCATTTTATTTGTTTTTTCGACTGTAAATTTCGTTTTGTTGTGTTTATAATTTCAACTGTAATTTATAATTTTGTTTTGCTTGATTAGTTAAGCGTTGTTATTTTTTTGATTTTTAGGAGTAAAAAAATGCAAAAAAAAAAAAAAAATTTATTTTTTTTTGGTCAAAAGGGCTGCGGTTTTGGGCCTAAACCGCAGCCCTTCGTTGTGAAGGGCTGTTTTCACCGCAGCCCTTCCGTTTTTTTCCACTAGTGAATACATCTTCTTTCAAAAAACCAACTCGTTACTTTGCTTGGAAATGTCATTGACGATTGTCAAGAGATGAATGATGAATTTTCAAACGTGAAAAAAGAAGTGAAAAACTTAACTAAGCAAAAGATTGGGTTGGAAATGGAATATAAGGACTTGTTAAAGGACTGTAAAGGACTAATGAAAAAAAATAATGAACTTGAAAAAACTGTTGAAGAGAAAAATGTTGAGCTAAACGCCTTAAGGTACGAAAAGTCTCTTGTAAAAGAAGTTGTTAACAAAACTGTGCCATACACTATGTTAGAGGCCAAAAACTCGGATCTTGAAAATTAAATTGAATCTTTAAATCACGAGTTAACTGAGTTGAAAGAATCAAGAGAAAGATCCAGAATTGTTCCGCTTATGCTACCTCATGATGATAAGTTAAGTGATGAACTTGATAAAGCAAAAAGAGAATTAGAAATTTCAAGAAAAAAATAGCGATCTAAACACTTCTGTTGATTTCTTGGAATCACAATTGATTGTTGCTCGAAAAATGTATGAAAAATGGTCACCTAGTAAAAAAGCCTTAGACTATATGTCTAGTTCTACTAGCAATCGAAATAGAATTGGTTTAGGATATAATGACCACAGACATAGTGCAAGGCACGGTGCTAATAAGTTTGAAAGATACTTTCGTAAAAGAAATATGTTGATATACCTGAATATTTGATTTGCAACTTCTGTGGAAAAAATGGACACCTTATGGAGAATAGTAATGTCAAGAAAAAGTGTGTTGCGAAAAATGTAAAGTACGTAAATCAAATATGGGATTTGTTAGAAGCTCAACGAAAGAAAAAGGGACCCAAGCGAATTTGGGTTCCTAAAACGAACAAGTGATCTTTTTTTTTTTTTGATAGGCAAGTAAGATATATATTTCAGACAGAAAAAGGAAACCCATTACAACCTAACATCTTCCTTAACAAGTGAAGGAACATAAAAGAATCTAATTACAAGGACTCAATCCAGATTTCATCACTAACACTAATCTTCTTTGGCATACACCCTATACTTCTGTATTTCACTATATCTTTAATTACAAGTGATCTTTTTGCAGGTGAATGTGAGAGGAAGCAGCTTATGGTATATCGACAGCGGCTGCTCTAGACATGTGACAGGTGATAAATCTCAATTCCTCTCACTAGTAGCCTACCATGGAGGGTGTGTTACATTTGGCGACAACAAAAAGGGAGAAATTATTGGTATTAGAAAGGTCTGGCAAATCCCTAATACACTCCATAGAGAACGTGATGTTGGTAAGTGGTTTGAAACTTAATTTGTTGAGCATATTACAATTGTGTGATCGAGGTAATTCTGTTGAATTTTATGCATGAGTGTTTTACAAGATAATCCTTGGCTTTGGCATAAAAGACTTGAACTTGTGACCTCGAGATTGCTTAACTAATTGAGAAAACTGGAAATTAGTTGGGTATTATGCTTGTCGTTCTTCCTTCGTTGTATAGAATTGTAGTGTTGATGCATGTCTGTGTGAAGCTTTGTGAGTAAAGGTCTACTTGATATAAAAAGGACTAGTAATGGTCTAATGATGTTGTCCTAATGTCATGATCCTAAGTTGCCGAACTAATGAGCTATATGATCCTAAGTTGCCGAATTATTAAGCTATGAAATGCTAATTCTTTCTCCTATGGCAAGCTTGATCTTTAGCCCGATATTCTGATTTTCTGTTTATGAGTTTGACATTTGTGCCTCATTATTTCTTTCTTTCATATGTCTCACCTTATCTTCATTTCCCTATTAGTGTCCTTCTTTTCCTCACACATTGATCCATAAATTTTTTGGAGCATTAGCATTAAGGAGCATGGCATTCACCATGTCAGTGAGAACACCATTCTTACGTTCTGCTACTCCATTTTGTTGTGGGGTATATGGTGTCGTTCTTTGGTGTATAAGGCCATTTGCTTCACAATAGGAATTAAATTCAGTAGGAAAATATTCTCCTCCCCTATCTGATTTAATTTTCTTCCCAGTTTGTGTTTCTACCTTAGCCTTATAAATTTAAAACATGTCAAAGGCTTCATCTTTTGATTTCACCAAATGCACATAAGTGTATCTAGTACTGTCATCAATAAAAGTGATAAAATATCTACATCCCCCTCTTGTCAAAACACCATTAAGTTCACAAATATCAGAATGTGTTAATTCTAAAATTTCAGTTTCTCGGTCAACTTTTGGAAAGGGTTTTCTCTTCATTTTAGCCTGCACACAAATTTCACATTTTTCTTTATGAACTTTGTCATTACAGCTCACAAGATTATGAGTTGACATGAATTTTAAAGTTTTGTAAGGCTAAGGTAGAAACACAAACTGGGAAGAAAATTAAAATTCTAAGATCAGATAGGGGAGGAGAATATTTTCCTACTGAATTTAATTCCTATTGTGAAGCAAATGGCCTTATACACCAAAGAACGGCACCATATACCCCACAATAAAATGGAGTAGCAGAACGTAAGAATGGTGTTCTCACTGACATGGTGAATGCCATGCTCCTTAATGCTAATGCTCCAAAAAATTTATGGGGAGAGGCTTTTTTTTTGGTAAGAAAGAACTTTTGTATTAAATGAAACCCAACACAACTGAGTCCAAAAAAAGGACTGTACAAACCCTCTGGGTAGAACCAGAGAACCCAGCAATCAAAAAACAACAAACCAAACTATTACAAGCTAGTCCACCACGCTATATCTACAGCTTTCATTTGCTTTGGTAGTCTAGATTCATTTCTTTTTTTTACAATGTATTGAATTTCTTTTCTAATATATTCAACTGTATGTATGTGCATATTCCACAACGCATTGTTTCGCTCCTGCCAGATTTTATAAACCAGAGCCATGATGCCACCTCGAATAATCTGCTTCTTGAACTTGCTTCTAGTATATCTTCTCTTGATCCAAGCCAAGAAATGAGCTAAGTTATTGGAAGTTGTATTAAGACCAAACCATCTTTTTACAGCTTGAAGACATTGCTTGCTGTAGGTACACCTGAAAAATAGATGCTTATGATCCTCAATCTCACTGCCACATAATAGACATTGGTCTGTAGCACATATACCCAAATGATGCAGCCTGTTCCTTGTGCGTAATCTTTGTTTCATAGCTAACCAACTAATGAAGCTATGCTTCGGTGTATTATGATGATCCCACACATCCCTGCACCACCTTAATTTTTCTCCTGAGTTATGCAGTTTGCAGTACAAATGTGCAGTACTGAACTGAGGAGTTTGTAACCAACCAGAGCCACAGATAGATATTATATTCCGCTTAACCTTAAATATGAACTTCAAAGCCCAACTAGCAGAATTTGGAGCCCTATACTGACTCCAATCTTAATCTTTAACATACATCACATGCACCCACTTCACCCACAAATTATCCTCTTTCATAGCAATACTCCAAACTTGCTTCCCCACCATAGCCATGTTCCAGTGACTTAATGACCTGAAACCTAATCCACCATTGCTCTTAGGTCTACAAACCTCATCCCAATTGACATACCCAGGCTGGGAAGAATTGCAAGTGCCAGTCCATAAGAAGGAACGACAAATAGCATTAACCTGCTTAATAATCTTTTTTGGTAGCAGGAAAATGGGGAGAGGCTTTGAAAACAGCTTGTCATGTACATAATCGTGTCCCTTCTATGAAAAAGAAAACATCTCCTTACGAGTTATGGAACGGGAGGAAACCAAACCTAAATTATCTTAGAGTTTGGGGATGTTTGGCTTATTATAAGGTTCCAGATCCTAAAAGAACCAAATTAGGACCTAGAGCTTTGGATCTTTGGTATTTGATGTTGTCTATATTGTTAGACACCCTCATGGAAAGAAATTGGGTTATTAGTTTTTGGAATTAATTTATTAGGTAATTAAATTTCAGATTTAATTATTTAAATAAATTAATTTGGGATAAGTCATGTTGGTTGGAAGAGGAAGTTATCTGTAGAAATTTGTAACTTCCTGGCTTATAAATAGGACCCAAGGATTGCAAAACTGATGATTCAATATCCTGATATCCCTCTTCCTAATTACGTTTTCATGTTGAATTCTCCAAGAATGCTGCTTAAGAATTCTCGTATTTTAGAGGGGACTCCCGGGGGTGATTAGCCATTTTAACCCAACAAAGCATTAAGATAGTGGGGCTAATAAACACTCTAAGGAGAGTGATTATATCACGCCTTCTAGTAGTTGTATTTCCCGATTAAGTTTCTTAACAATCTTAGAGTGTTTATTATTATTATTATTATGGATACTTCCATAGATACAACTTTGAAGGCGTACGTTTCAGATGCAAACAAATTAGATAGATTTGATGGTACGAATTTCACTCGATGGCAAGAAAAAATGAAATTTCGTTAACCGCTCCCGAAGATTATATACATTCTTGATCCTGCCTTGGCACCGCTTCGGAACCCACCGATGCGTACATCGAAGGGCTGATGGCGCACCGTAAGAAGAGAAAGGATGATGAATTCTTTGTGCGAGAGGATATATTTCGAATTCATTGTCGACCGTTTGTATGATTTGTACACTCAAACTCGCCCGCAAAGGAGATATGGTCCAGTTTGGAGAACAAATACAAATCCGAAAAACAAGGCGCAGATAAGTTTATAACCTTTAAATTCTTCGATTCAGCATGACCGATTCTCGCTCTATAATGGATCAAGTTCATTAATTTCTTGTCTTGGCTTCTAAATTTACAAATCGAAAATAGTACTTCCCGAACAGTTTCTTATTGGTGCCATTATTGCTAAATTACCTTCTAAGTGGCATAACTACGGGAAGAAATTGTTGCATACTTCGAGGACTTTACTATGGAGCAATTTCGAAACATATTCGAATAGAAGAAGAAACTCGCATTCGTGAAATAGATTTAAACTTTAATGATTCCGAAATTGCTAGCAAAGTAAATTATGTTGCAGGAAGTACTTCTCAGAACAAACAAGGCAGGAAAAGAAAAGCCAATGACAATCTAAATCAGAAGAATAAAAAGAAACGTGTTCCCATGTCGGAAAAAATTTGCTATGACTGTGGAGAGCATGTTAGAAATAGTAATCTAGAAAAATCTAGTGTAAAAATCAAGATGAATTCTAGAGTTATCTAAACAAATATCTATTGTAATTAAGGCATATTATAGAAAAATCTAGGAATGAAGAATCTAGAATAATCTAGCATTAGATATTATTAGATCATATAAGATTAGTGTAGAATATTCTAGATTAAGTTATACCACTCCTATAAATATGTGTTAGCATTGTACATATATAGGAGTGTGGAGGCATATGTACTTCCTACCACATTCATAAGCAAAAGCAAGAGTTCTCTTATGGAACCTTGCTGTCACATATCATATGTATCTCCCCCAAGTTTGTAACAAATTATTCCAATCAATAAAAATTCATAAATTACAAAGTTGGTCCATTAACCTTCCGCATGCGCCTGTCAAAAATTTCTATCATAATCTTGAAAAATCTTCTGGCTCTGATACCATGATAGAAATTTTTGACAGGCGCATGCGGAAGGTTAATGGACCAACTTTGTAATTTATGAATTTTTATTGATTGGAATAATTTGTTACAAACTTGGGGGAGATACATATGATATGTGACAGCAAGGTTCCATAAGAGAACTCTTGCTTTTGCTTATGAATGTGGTAGGAAGTACATATGCCTCCACACTCCTATATATGTACAATGCTAACACATATTTATAGGAGTGGTATAACTTAATCTAGAATATTCTACACTAATCTTATATGATCTAATAATATCTAATGCTAGATTATTCTAGATTCTTCATTCCTAGATTTTTCTATAATATGCCTTAATTACAATAGATATTTGTTTAGATAACTCTAGAATTCATCTTGATTTTTACACTAGATTTTTCTAGATTACTATTTCTAACACTCCCCCTTAATCTTGAAAAATCTGAAATGCATACTTGAAATGCTCTGGTTCATCTCCCCCATTCTCGTATCTTCTTGATCTCCCTTGCAATGCTCCAATTATGTGCACTTGTTTTGTGCTCTTAAGTCCTTGTAAATGCCCCTTGATGTTTACTCCTCCACTTTTATTTCCCTTGTGTTGTAGCATTGTGTTTGTTTGCTTGAATATTTGTTGATGAACTCCATGATCCTTGTTACCCTGCTTTAATTTTTGTCGGTATCTTGATTGTTGATCCGACATACAAGGTCTTCTTGCCTCAATTTGCATTTTGGGTCTTTGCCCATCCCATGCACCGCCGTCTGCCCATTGCCCGTATTTTGCTTAGGTCTTGTGTTGGGGTCTAATGCCCTTTAATGCTCGGGTCTTTTGCCCGGCACATGATCGGGGTCTATTTCATTGCCCCTGATGTATCTGGTTGACAATATTTTGTATATGTCACCCTGGTATGCATAGGGCTAGCGTATATTTGCCACCCATATGCTTGTAATGTTGTGGCTTTGTTAAGCCATCAACTTAATTTGGTTGGCATATTAGCCACCATGTGTATGTGCATGTGAAAAGTGTAATTTCATTTTGAAAAATGAAACATGGAGTAATTTTGAAATAGACATAATTTGAGAAGCATATAGTTTACTTACTGTGGATTTGGTGAAAACTTGGAGGAGACAGAATCTTCTAGCTCTGATACCATGATAGAAATTTTTGACAGGCGCATGCGGAAGGTTAATGGACCAACTTTGTAATTTATGAATTTTTATTGATTGGAATAATTTGTTACAAACTTGGGGGAGATACATATGATATGTGACAGCAAGGTTCCATAAGAGAACTCTTGCTTTTGCTTATGAATGTGGTAGGAAGTACATATGCCTCCACACTCCTATATATGTACAATGCTAACACATATTTATAGGAGTGGTATAACTTAATCTAGAATATTCTACACTAATCTTATATGATCTAATAATATCTAATGCTAGATTATTCTAGATTCTTCATTCCTAGATTTTTCTATAATATGCCTTAATTACAATAGATATTTGTTTAGATAACTCTAGAATTCATCTTGATTTTTACACTAGATTTTTCTAGATTACTATTTCTAACAGAGCAAGGACATATCAAGCGTTTCTGTAAAAATCCCAAGAAAAAGTCTAACCAAAACCAGAAAAAGAAAGAAGTTGTTGCAGAAGCAAATGTGGTTGAACAAGATTACAATGAGATCGTTGCCATGGTTTCTAGTTTGAATGTTGGAATGATACAAGAGTTACACATGGCTGCAAGTATCTCTAGTAATGACTGGTGGTATGACTTCGGCGCAACAACTCACATTTGCAACAAGAGGTCATTGTTCAAGGACTACAACAATTCTCCTGAAGGACATACAGTCTTATTGGGTGGTCATCATCCTGTAAAAGTCCTAGGATCGGGATCTCGTAGAATTGTTTTTTTACTGGAAAGAAATTAGTTTTAACTAATGTACTCCATGTTCCAGATATTAGCAAGAACTTAGTCTCTGGTTATGTGTTAAATAAGAAAGGGATTAAAGTTGTGTTAGAATCTGATAAGGTGATTGTTAGTAAGGCTGGTGTGTTTATAGGAAAAGGTTATGTAAGTGATGGTATGTTTAAGTTAAGCATTAATGAAGTGAATGATTCTGCTTATATTGATTTGCAATTTACTTCTAGTTTCAACGTTGAATGCACACCTTTCAATTTGTGGCATAATAGGCTTGCACATGTTAATTACAAAACTGATGATTCAATATCCTGATATCCCTCTTCCTAATTACGTTTTCATGTTGAATTCTCCAAGAATGCTGCTTAAGAATTCTGTATTTTAGAGGGGACTCCTGGGGGTGATTAGCCATTTTAACCCAACAACATTAAGATAGTGGGGGCTAATAAACACTCTAAGGAGAGTGATTATATCACGCCTTCTAGTAGTTGTATTTCCTGATTAAGTTTCTTAACAAAGCAAACTAACACTAATTGTCTTGGAAGTGCAAAAACAATTGTCTTGTACTGCTAATACTTGTATAAAGTTGTTAAGTGAGCTATTTTTGTTAGTGTGCCAGGTTCATGTAAATGATTGTAGTTGAAACAAAATTTATGTCACTGAGTGTAATTTTCCTTTTTGTTCTACGTCTATCTCTCTCCTCTTTATATGACTTTCTTAGATAATATCCCAAGCAATTCAACAAAAAAACAAAAAAAATATGCCAAACATACATGTTCGTTGCAATTATTTATAGCGGAACGGATCGGAGGAAGCTAAGGCAGAAAGCACCAGTTTGGTGGGTGTTTATGTCTGATGCGATGGGATAATAGAATTAACATTTGTATACATACTATGATGTGCAGTGAGTACGGGTTAAATGAAGCACTATACTTGAATGAATGTGCATTGTGTGTACTTTAGATGTATGTTGAGTAGCTTTCGATCAACATTTTTTTTTGACAACGGGAAACGTACATTAATTAAAAGAGAAAGTACAACCTAATGCTAATACAACCAAACCTAAACCTAAACCAAACAAACAAACCTAAAGGAGCTTTATGAGCTCGTACATTCCATCTAAAACAAAAATAAGTAAAACCGATAATTAATCGCTTAGGAAGGGGGGCGTCGCTGGTTAGTGTTGGTGATGGTGGAGTCAAACCTCGGATGGCTGATAGAAGTGGTAGATGAAGCGGATGACGTTCACGATCCGGACAACGAACAACCAACGGCGAGCATCGCGCCTCGCCGCATGAGCAATCCCAACAATCTGCTATCGCTTGGGATTCTAGGCTCATGATCTTTTGAAGAGTCACGTTCTGTTGTGACTCCTTACTCTCGCTCGAGAGTATTTCAGGTTTCTCCATGAGGTAGGAGAAACACAGATGAGTGGGCGTGCTGAAAACCCCCAGATACAACTGGGGTGCCGCCTTCAGATTTGAAGTTGTCAAGGCAAGGACCATTAAGATCAATGCCAAGCTAGAAAGAGAGCCAAACAAGTTGAACTTTCGAACACACCTCCGGATTGCAAAACCGGAAAATATACGTCCCAACCATGAAAAACGTTCATCGCCTCGTCCATGCTCACAAACTTCTTGATTCACCTTGTCGCTCAGCACATATTCCCAAAAACCTACATATTCTATTATTACAACCTTGAACCACCAATCCGGACCCAATTGACAAACACTTGTCGATGGCCACAACCAACCACAGACAACATTTTAAGCAAATCGAAACAAACAACGCACTCCTATTATTTGGAGATTTAACACGCATTTTAAGAAATAACCTAACTAGTTGGAGAGCCCAACAACCAGGGGGAGGGGGAGGGAAGCCCGACTCGAATAGGGGGAGGGGAAGGGAGCCCGACACTAACGGGGGGGGAAAGGGGAGCCCGACATTGATTTCAAACGGGGGATCGGGGAAGGGAAGCCTAAAACCTAAAACTTAAAGCACCAAACCGGGGACCGGGAAGGGGAATTAGCCCTATTAACAAACTAAAGACCAGGGGAGCGAGAAGGACAACACTATTGGATAACCCTCACGATGGTACTTTGTGGTGGCGACGCAACTACGGGGGAGGGGGAGGGTGTTGCGACGAGAAAAAAGAGGGGAGGGATTGAGGGAAACTACAACGTAAAAACAGGGGAGGGGGAGTTTAAAGAGAGACCGACGAACCAGGGGAAGGAAGGGGGAGCCAACGACCAGGCCTGGGGAAACCTTCGGCGACGAGTTCGCGGCCACCAGCGACAACCGGGAAGATGGGGATGGGGAGACGGGGTGGGGGAAACAGGGGAGCGACGACGCAAGGGAGGGGGTGGACTCGACGCAAGTAAACGGGGAGGGGGATAGACTAAAGCGACGAAGAAGACTGATGCAGGCTCGCCGGCGACCTGCGGCCATAAGCGAGCCTGCGGGGCGGGAGGGGCTGCTTAGGGTTTCTAGGGTTTGGGAGTTTTGGGCAGCATTCTAGAGAGAGAGAGGGTTTCGATATTCTGGACTTTTTAGACAAGGATATATCCGATGAACATATTAAGGAGAATGGTTGTTGACTTTCCTAAGTAAATAAAACAAAACATTTTGCCATGTCAATATTATGTTTTCAGGGATGCGTATTTCACTACAACGATCTACTCAATTCATTTATTAAGAAAATGGCGAAAACCGCTCTTTCACTCAAATGATTAAACAAACTTTTTCCATGAGTTTATTTTGATGGACAAACTTATGGTTCGTTCAAGTTCACTTGTTTGGCATCAAAATACTCTATCTACGTTCAATTTATATATTACTCGTCTCATGTCCATTGAAATGATTGAATTAAGCTAAGCACAACTTCCAACTACAGAGCACATCAAATAATATTTGCATCATTTTCTTTTATGACTTCCTATAGAACAAAATTTTAATACAAGCGATGAGAAAAAACCAAGAGTAATTTTATATATAAGTAATAAGATATTGTCGGATTTGCGTGAGTTGAGATCTAATATAGCAATTCCGATATCTTCGGGCGCACAAAGAAAATAAGATTTCAATCTTCAACTCATTTAATTTGAATCATATATTTCAAAATTTCAAAATCTAGCAAGACCCCCAAATATAATCATTAAATTCTTTCAATCTAAGCAATTAGATTTCATTAGGATTTTGGTTATATAAACTGTTGTAATTGTCAAACAATGTTGCTTTCTTAAACAACCACCATTATTTTTTATCATCATTTTTTTTCTCCTCAATTACTTAACCAGGCCAACAGAAAACGACCAACTTTAGTTTCTATTGGGTAGTACTAGCCTTGCACTTAAAGGAAAGCAAAATCATTGGTGCTATAATTATCTATTAGGAAAACTTTTGCTAAAAATTAACAGTCTACCTTACCTATATAGTGGTGGTTGTTTAAGTTGTTAGGATCAGCCAACTCCACCAACACCTAGCTTTTTCAATCAATCGCTTTTTTGTATATTTATGCTTATAATACTACAAACTGTCTCTTTCATGTTTTACTTGGTCCTAGGATTATTTCTCTTATGATATGGAATATATACAAAGTCCTACTCCTGGGAAGCTTGGCTTGTTAGTAAGCTGGTTTGCACTTTCAAGATAATATTTCATAACAAATAAGTAACCAGCTAAGTTAAGAAGGTGTAGATGAGTACTGCTAGATTCATCAAGTGTGTTACTGTTGGAGATGGAGCTGTGGGAAAAACATGCATGCTTATTTCGTATACCAGTAACACTTTCCCTACGGTATGTACGACTAGGTTTTGCCTAAATTTTTTGTGTTTTCTTTTTTGTAATGAAACTAGAACTAGTGAGGGGACTATTACTAGGATACTCTCAGTCTCGTTTTCACGTAGAAACTTTGAAAGTGAGAGGATGTTATGGAATCTCATCGTCAAAGTACCCCTAATGGAATTTCAACCCATGACCTCAATGTCATGAGTACAAACTCTAACCACTAGACTAAGACAATGAATGAAAATTTCTCTACATACAGATTATCAAAGTTTCGTTAAAAAAATCATATTTATCGAAAAGTCCTTTATCTAGGCTTCCTTTTGTTACAGGATTATGTTCCAACAGTTTTTGACAACTTTAGCGCTAACGTGGTAGTGGATGGTAACACGGTGAACCTGGGCCTTTGGGATACCGCAGGTTGGTTAGTTCATCTTCTTCCGCTTAAGTTTGTACGTCATACGTATATATATACTCCTCGATCATATACTTGAGATCATGATCAAGTTCTTTGCTAAAATTTTGTTTTTTATTGTGAATTTCAGGACAGGAAGATTATAACCGGTTGCGGCCTCTAAGTTATAGGGGCGCTGATGTGTTTCTCTTATCCTTTTCTCTTATTAGTAAGGCTAGCTATGAAAATATCTTTAAGAAGGTATATTTTGCAATTTATCATTTGCTATATCAGATAATAAACAGACTACTTGCATAAGTATTGACAATACGCATTCTATTTAATCTTATCGTTCCAAAATAAGTGAAACACATGCCAAAAAGCTCTCACATAAATGAGGGAAGTGTTTTCATTTATTTTTGGAACCGGACAAGATTGTTAGTATGTCTCTCTTTTTAAACAAAAAGGAATGCTACTGATCATTCTTAGACCGCCTGAGTTACCAAAAGAAAAAGTGTACATTTACTACATATAGTGAATAAAAGTGTTTAAACACAAGTATGGTAAGTTAAAATCTTCCCTTTATTATTGGCTTTAAACGGTATGAGGCTATTCTTCATAAAACAACAAAAAATTATGGACTTCTTTTTAGAACACTTGTAGAAAATGGAAAGGGAGGGGGGATGTGGTTAACCCTATTATATATTTATATAGTTTAAAGGTAAATGTAGTTTGGCTACATATTTACGTGATACTATTGATTTTTGTTGGAAAAACTTATGTTTGCTATTATGATCCATGCACTCGATGATGAACAGTGGATCCCTGAGCTGAAACACTACGCCCCAAATGTGCCAATTGTGCTGGTGGGAACCAAATTGGGTAATTTAATCACAACGACCTCTATATAAACTTTCCCTTTCAAAGATTTAAAATAAAAAAAAATTAATCTCCGAGTTACTTGTAACAATACAATTATGATTCTATAGTAAGTGTATTTTATAGTTCAAGTAATTCTAATCAATGTGTTTGGAACAATTATATACAGATTTGAGAGGAGACCAACAATTCTTGAAAGACCATCCAGGGACAACACCTATAACAACTTCTCAGGCAAGTTGGTCGTAAATAACTTGTCATATACTCCCATAATCATATTATTATGGAAAATTGGATTTTAATAATCCAACCTTTGACCGATCTTCTTAAAACAGTCCCACTTATAAGTTTTTTTTTGAATAATCCAACCTTTTGTTAGTATCTTCTCATAATGGTCCTTGACGCGTTGTGACCAGGAATAACGGTCAAGTATGACACGTGTCACACTATCATTGGTCACCCCATTTTCTCCTCTCCTCTACCTCTTTTCCTCCACAAACACCACCACCTAGCCACCACGACCACCACCCCATGCCGGCCCTTTACCCCCACACCCTTACCCCCACCCCCGCAGCCCCTATCCCGGCCCCAACCCAACCCCACCGCCCACCCCCCCCCGCCCACCGCACCCCACCCCCACCCCCACCCTAAGCCCCTGCTGCCCCTAGCCCCGGCCCGGCCCGGCCGTGGCACAACCCACCCGAATTCACTGCGGCCCCCACCCCACCCGAGCCCCCCTGCGGCCCCACCCCACCCGAGCCCCCTGCGACCCTCTCGCACCCCACCCCCCGCAACCCCATCTCACCCCCGCCACCCCTCCCCCTCTCCCCTTCGTCCTATACCCCTATCGCCCCTTCCCCCCTTTCCTCTCGCATCTCCCCTTAACCTTTCACCCCGCCCCGCAACCCCCCTCCCCCGCGCTTCCCCATCCCACCCCCGCAACCCTCCCCCTCTCCCTTCATGTCGCCGTGAAAAATCGAAAAGAAGAAGGGGAGAACGAACGAAAAAATAAAGAAGAACTTCAACCACCGAGCCAATCCGCGCCGGCAACCGTACGCATGACCACCAGAAGTTCGAAAACGGTGGGGGTGAGGTTGTTTCGGGTGGTGGATTGTGGTGGGCTGGTGTTTTGGGTGGAGGGGTTGCCTTGGCCAAACGGTGGTGGTCGGTGGAAGAAGGAAGAGGGAGAGAGAAGTGAGTAAGAGGGAGGAAAAAAAGAAAAAAAAATACCTAATGTTCAGGTCACAAGTCACCTAGGTCCATTATGAGAAGACAACCCCAAAAGGTTAGATTATTAAATAATAACCCATAAGTTGGACTGTTTTAAGAAGACCCCTTAAAGGTTGGATTATTAAATTCCAATCTTCCTATTATTATTAGGTGTATACCAATAATGGGAAATTTCGATAATATCTTGTCTATTAGTCCCTCTATTTTTTATTTATTTAGTTAGGACATTTACTTTTGCATATAAGTCAAAGAAAAAGTGCAAAAGGTAAAGAGAATGAAAGTAAAGAAAAAATGACAATGTAGAGAGAACAAGAGTAAAAGTAAGAGATGAATGGTAGCCAACCTATAATATAAGATAAAAGGGTTCAATATCGCAATTAAAGTAGAACACGCCTAAATGGTGAAATGTTCCAACTAAAAAAACAGAGAGAGTCCATCCATTGAACAAATTTGGTGTTGCCATAAGTCATATATATATTTAGGCATATGGATATTGTTATTAAGGTGATAACTCTGCATGATTTAACTAGGTGCCAAATTTTAAGGGTTGTACCCAAGATTTAAGAACGAATCTCATTGACATATAAATTTTAACGATCCTGCTAACGAGTGCGTCGGAGCTTGGATAGGAGAAGGAGCTTATTTTAATTACTACAAAATTTTTGTTAGATATTCGGGATCTGAAAGTATATTTGTACGCATATATAGCATTAGTTTCTCATAAATGACTGCTTCATTTACACACTATTGTTTGAAAAGTTTTTATACCATCGAGCAGGGAGAGGAGCTAAAGAAGATGATTGGGGCAGTTGTTTACATTGAATGTAGCGCCAAAACCCAACAGGTAAATATTTGAACTTGTGATTACACCTCATAGCTAGTGAACCCATGTGGATTGTCGAATTACATTGATAAAAAAAAATTAAATGAACCGGATTTACAATAACCTATTGTGAACCCAAACTGAATTTATCATACAAAAACTAACTATATAAAAAGTGATTATATCATACAAAAACTGACTATATCAAATGAAAACTGACTATATCAAATAATTTCAGCTGACAATCGGTTATTCGAACCGATCCACCCAAGTCATTTTGTTACATTATATTGATACAAATCGAATTGTACCCAAAATTTAGAAGTTTCACCTAATTTTGACCAAAAATAAATGGATTAATTTATTAGTAATATTGATCTATCTGTTATTTTTATAAAAGTTCGACAGACTTGTATATAAGTTCGACAGACTTGAATATAAGTATGACATTGCCTAAATTGCCTAAACAAATGTGATGCGAATCAAATAAAAACTAAAGAATAAAACTAAACACAACTCGACCCAATATATTGTCTTCACTTTCATTTTGACAACGTGGCCATATTTTTTTTACCCTTAAAATTTGTAAGATTATATCCAATAAAAAATAAAGAGAAATTCCCAATGATAGGCTCCTATTTTTGAAAATTCCCAATGATAGATTAAACTTTTTTTTTCTTCCCATTGCTAGGCCTTAGTTTTCCTAATTTACCCAAACGTAGCATTAATGAGGCTAAAACGTTAATTTTATGTTTAGTTTTAATACTTCTGTTAAGTTTTGATAAGCCCTACTAACCATGATTTATTTAGGTCTAGACACCTAACTGAATAACAAAAAAAAATTTCCCTCCAATTCTAATTTCACTTTCCCTCCAGCCTAACCTCCCCTTCCTAGGGCTGGCAATCAGGTCGGGTCGGGTCAAATTCAGGTCGACCTGTTTACATAAACGGGTCAGCATCCCCGAACCCGACCCGTTTACCTAAACAGGTCGGAAATTCCAACCCGAACCCGACCTATTTATAAACGGGTTGATCTGAACCCGACCCGTTTAACCTGATTTTTAAAAATTTCTTCTGAGGTTCAAGAATAGGTGGGCAAGTTCTCTACGGTGAGAATTATGTAGAAAAAAATATATAATTAATTGGGGGCATTGAGCTCCAATAATTTTTATCAATAATTTATTGAGTCCTTTTGTATAGTCTCCATGTCTCTTCTTTTATTTCCTTAGTACTTGAAGCTGCAACAATGACTTCCATTTTCAATTATATGAATTAGGCTAATCTATGAGTTTCTTCTTCCCACTTTCTCTTTCTCACACTCTCTCTCTTCGTGAGTCTGGCTTTACAATTAATTTAAACGAGTTAGGCGGGTTATTTTCGGGTTAAAATTTTCAACCCGAACCTAACTCGTTTAGTTTTCAGGTCGGGTTCAGGTCGACCCATTTAGTTAAGCGGCTCGAAAACTTCAACTCGAACCCGCTTATGTCGGGTTAGATTCGGGTCGAGTTCTCGTGTTGGGTCAACTTTTGCCAGCCCTACCCCTTCCCGACCATTATTGAATGCGTTGCCTTTTGACAGTCACTCGCCTTCCTTGTTCTTTTTTAAAAATAAAAAAATTCCATGGCAAATTCATCTTCTTACTATATCACTGTGTAATTTTTTCCCTAGGGTATGCATTATATATTTCAGAAGTCAAAGAATAGTGAGTCTTTCACTTTATTAGAAAAGCACATGAAGAGTATGCATACTACTAACAGTATAACAAGATATGTCAGGATTCATCATAAACATCAATATTGACCTACTACTCTTTGACCTAAATAAATAATCATGGTTAGTAGGGCTTAGGCAAAACGTAACTGAAGTATTAAAACTAAACATGAAAATTAACGTTTAAGCCTGATTAATGCTACGTTTTGGTAAATTAGAAAAACCGAACCCTGCGAGGAAGAAGAAAAAAAGTTGAATCTACCATTGGGAATTATCGAGAATAGGAGGCTTATCATTGGAAATTTTCCAAAAGTAAAAGATTTTAGATGATGATGGATTTGGCTCTTTACCTGATACCACGCAATTATGGGTGCTCCTCAAAACTCCCCATATAAATTACCAAATTGGCCCTTTTGGGCCAAAGGCCCAATTTCAGATTCGGTTGGACTTTTCCTAAGTGGTGTGCGCAAAGTAAAAGAAGCCATCAACAACTTTCAAAAGTTTAGTACTATTGACTAGACTAAAAAGTAAAAACCTAATTGGAGTTTTAACAAATTCTTTTTGGTTTGTCAGAATGTGAAGACTGTATTTGATGCTGCTATTAAGGTTGCATTAAGGCCACCAAAATTGAAGAAGAAGCTAGCAGGCCGGAAGTTCAAAGCATGCACGCTCCTTTGAAATAAGGGTCATTGCTTGTATCTTGTTGTTCGCCTCTTGTAATAGTTAAAGAACATAGCCAAACAAGCCATAGTTTTGCAGTAACATATATATGTACACTTAATATTCTATTTCTTTTCTTTTTTTGGGGAGGGGGGTGGGGTTAATGAGTAGAAAACTCAAGAAGTGCCAAAACATGGCTCTTAGTATTGTAGTCCTTGATTAATGGAATTTATACACAATTATATTACATTTTCCTTTCGTTAGTATCCCAAAATAGTGTTTGTAAAGAATCGAAAGCCTCCTACCATATGTGACACTAGAAATTATGTCTTCGTCATGTTTGATAGTATATGTACCTACTAACCTACATTATCTACTGTCAGTATTCTTGTTCGAATCTTCCCCAATATATATACTAGAAATAATCCAGTCTATAATCTATTAAAAAAAGTTATCAAGTTTATAGTCTCAAACCATTACTAAGAACCTGTTCATTTTACCTGGTTTTTATATAAATACATTTTTTCTGATTAATCGAACTTATTTTTGTTAAACTGAACTTATTTTTATTAATTATTCTCTATTATTTTCTTTCGTATGATATACTGATTTATATTAAATTGAACTTATTTTTACTAAATTAAAATTATTCTACACATCCCACTAATTAACACATGAAATATATAAATAAGCCAAGTCCTGAGCAAAGAAACACAAAGTTTACTGAATCATTCACAATTAAAAATATAAATGATTGTTAGTGTCAAGCAAGGCTAGAGAGATGTACAACTATTAGGGGTGTGCACCGGTTCAAGACCGGACCGGACCGAAACCGGCTGGACCGGTGGACCGGAATCTGCCTTTTTCTTGGACCGGGACCGGACCGGAAACAGACTGGAATTTTTCCGGTCCGGTCTTGGACCGGTTGGACCGGAATTAATATTTTAAAAAAAAATCTTTTTTATTATATTTAAATATATTAATAAATTAGATATATTAAAAATTAATATTTTTAATAACAAGAATCCTAAAGTAATAAATAGTAGGTTTTTAAATTTCTAATTTTCTACCTTTTTAAACTTTTTTTAACATATAAACTTTTTTTTTTACTAAAATAATAGAAATTCCGATATAACCGGTCCGGACCGGAATTTTCCGGGTTTGGACCGGACCGGACCAGAAACCCGGAATTGGGAATTTTTGTGGACCGAGGACCGGACCGGAATCTCCAGTCCGGTCTGGTCCGGTCCAAATTCTGGTCCGGTCAGGCCCAAATTCGGTCCGGACCGGTTTGTGCAAATCTCTAACAACTATGTTCATCACAAACACCTTTAGCCTTTTGGAGAGTTTTTTACTGGAAATGAAAATATATATGCTTGCGGATGTTGAACTTGCACCAAACCACTTTTGCCATGCAATGGAACATTTGAAAAACCACCTTGCAGCCACTTATAACCAAATTTAACAAAGTAGAGCCCTCCTATATGATTTATCCAGCTTAAGATCCTCTAATACCAACTAGAGGACTGAGGTGGAGAATAACTCCACCAATAAATGCCGCTCAAATACACGTGATTATCCACTTGTTATAAACAATCAGTATTATTTACAACATCCTATACATAATTACCTATGGAAGTACAATATCACGATAACAAGGAGGAGTGATAAAACACTAGCCACTAGTGGTTTCAAAACCACTAGCAAGGTTCAATTTGCAAAATAAAAATCGGTTATTTCACCATATACCCCGACAAATTTTTTTTTGCACCATATACCCTTTCAACTTTTGAAATTCACCATATACCCCCACTTTTGAAAAAATACATCCATTTACCCTTAATGACTAACAGAGTTAAACTCCGTTAGTCATTAACCCCTAATCCCCCCTCTAATCCTAATTAACTAAACTAAATCAACCCCTAACCCTAACCTAACTCTAACCCTAATGTAATACCCTAACCCTACCCACCCCTCCCCCACCCCTTACCCCCATTTGCCCACCACCCCCTCACCACCACCACCCCCCAAATCCCCCCCCCCCTTCCCCACCGACCCCCTCCCCTTCCCCTGTCTGCCGTCGAACCCCTCCCCCTTCCCCAACCGACGTCGGTCCGCTGCTGTTCGCGCAGATGAGGTGCGTTTTCTCTCTCCTTTGTTCGCGGTCCGTTGTTGTTCGCAGATGAGGTGTTGTTGCCGTCGATCTTGCCGAGAGATGAGGTGCCGATGCACCGACGCTTCTCTCTTTCTTCTTCTCGCCGTCGCTATTCTTCTTTGCTAGTCCTACTCCTCTCTCTATCTTGTCGCCTCTTTTTGTTCTTTGCGCTACTTATCTCTTTCTTCTTCGCGCCGTCGCTATTCCCGCCGCCATTGTTTCCTCCCTCCTCACCTTCTTGCCGACTTGCGGGGAAGGGTGAGGGAGTTCGACTGGTAGCGGGAGTTAATGACGGTAGGGGAAGGGGAAGGGTTAGCGGGGGAAGGGGAGGGGGTCGGCGGGAAGGTGAGGGGGGCTTTGGGGGTGGTGGTGGTGAGGGGGTGGTGGGGGTGTGGGGTAAGGGGTAAGGGTGGGGGGAGGGGTGGTTAGGGTTAGGGTTAGGGTATTAGATTAGGGTTAGAGTTAGGGTTTGACTTAGATTTAGGTTAGTTAATTAGGATTAGAGGGGAATTAGGGGTTAATGACTAACGGAAGTCTAACACCACAGCCTTGATTATGGAATGTGTTTCAACTCCTATGTTTTCTCTGATGATAAATGGAGTTATGAAGCGTTTTTTTTTAAATCATCTAGAGGATTGAGGCAAGGTGATCCAATCTCACCTTTGCTATTTGTTCTTTGTATGGAATATCTTTCAAGAATTCTTACAAAGCTTGGGGAATTGGAGCAATTTCAGTACCATCCTAGATGCAAAGAAGTCAAGCTAACACACATGTGTTTTGCTGATGACTTGATTATGTGCTATAAAGGTGATTATCCTTCTTGTTATTTGATGTTGAGGGCCTTCAAACTCTTTTCAGACACCACTGGTTTGAAAGCTAACATTGGGAAGTCAGCCTTATATACATGTGGTATGGAGGCTAGTGAAAACAGAAGATTATGGATGCATCAGGCTTCACACAACACACCCTCCCCTTCAGATATTTGGGGGTTCCTATATGTGCTAAACGAATCTCTGCATCTCAATGTGAAGCCCTGGTTGAGAAAATGACATCAAGAATTAGAGTATGGAGTACTAGGCATTTATCTTATATGGCTAGGGCACAACTGATCAACTCAGTGTTGCTTAGCTTACATGTTTACTGGCCACAGGTATTTGTGTTACCTAAGAAAGTGCTTAGTGAAATCAGTAAAATATGCAGGGCCTTCTTGTGGAGTGGTCAGTACTTTACTCAAAAACCAGGGGCAATTGCATGGGATCAAGTTTGCACACCTAAGTCTGTGGGAGGACTTGGGTTTAGAGATGTTATTACTTGGAACATAGTCAGCCTTGGAAAATATGTCTGGGCAGTCTCAAAGAAACAAGATAGTGTATGGCTTAGATGGGTGAGTGCCGTTTACATCAAAGCAAATGACTGGTGGACATACCAGCCAACCTCAGGGGCAAGCTGGTATTGGAAAAAGCTATGCCGGGTTAAGGAACAATTGAAACAAGTTTTTACACGAGCGAGTTTGTTAGTATGGATCAATATTCCATAAAGGTTGTATATGATAGATTGACAGGTGAACATACAAGGGTATATTGGGATACTGTGGTATGGAATAGAATGAATCTACCTAAACATAGATTTATTCTATGGCTAGTTGTTCAAGGAAAATTTCAAACTACAGCTAGACTTGCTCAGATTGGTATTAGTAATAGTGACTTGTGCTTACTGTGTTCTGGCAATAGAGAGACACATCAACACTTATTCTTCCAATGTCATCTAAGTGCTGCTTGTCTTAGTAGCATCAAAGTTTGGCTCACCTGTAATGCAAACACTAGAGACTTGGTTCAACTTATTCGATGGATTCAGACTAGCAGGAGATCAAAGTTTCAGATTCAAGTCTTACTAGCAGGTATTGCTGCTCTAGTATACATGATTTGGTACTGTAGAAATCAGGTGTATTGGCAACAATGTACACCCAGTATTAGTACGGTTTGTAAACAGGTGAAGAGTCTTGTAAAGATGCGAGTAGCTGCTGTCATGCCCCAAAAAATATCTAGGAAATTAAGGATGTTACTTGGTTTTATAGTTTGTAAGTAATCTACAAATGTATATGATGCTTGTTTAAGCTTGTTTCTAATCTAATGGTTGAGGGGGTCCAACCTAGTTGGTTTGCTTCCCATTAGATTAGTTTAGGTTGTAAATTGGAGTTTTATCAATACAATTACTTACTTGCGTAGCAAAAAAAAAAAAGAGTCTAACACCGTTAGTCAAAAGGGTAGTTTGATGTATTTTTTGAAAAGTGGAGGGTATATGGTGAATTTCAAAAGTTGAAAGGGTATATGGTGCAAAAAAAAATTTATCAGGGGTATATGGTGAAAAAACCGAAATAAAAACTGGTGGAGGATTCAAAGAAAAAGGTGGAAAAGTACACTAATTAAATTAAAAAAAAAATTCTCATCCGATATTACTCAGCAGAATATAATATAAGATAGGGAACAAAATAATAGTGACTTTGTGAACCCTTAGCTTGTTTGTGTATTTAAAACACTTGTTATTTATAAACCTATCCCTGTTTATGTTTTTAAAACACCAATTATTTATAAATCAACCCATGTTTTTATGTGTTAGAGCTTACCTTTTTGTCCAAAAGTACAGTTGTATTCTGAAAAAAACTAAAAGTTGCATCAATAAGCGTGTTTCACCAGCTCCCCCCCTCCCCCAAAGTGCAATTGGTTATTTATAAGAACCATTATTTGTGTATTTAAATCACTTGTTATTTATAAACCAACCATTGTTGATGTGTTTGAGACAATTGTTATATATAAATCAACTCATGTTTCTATATCAACTTTTACTTTTTGTCAAAAAGTACAACTGTAATATCTGAAATAAGTTAAAGTTACATCAATTAGCGTGATTCGCCAGCTTTTTCTCCCAAAAAAGTGCAATTTATAATACCATTGTTTGTGCATTTAAGACACTTATTTTGTAAAAATCAACCATTGTTGATGTGTTTGAGACAACTATTATTTATAAATCAACCCATGTTTATGTGTGTAAAATCATACTTACTATCACAAAGTACAACTGTAATCTTTGAAACAAGTAAAAGTTGCATTAATTAGCGTGATTCGCCAGCTTTTTTCCCCCAAAAAGTGCAATTTATAAGACCCTTGTTTGTGCGTTTAAGACACTTGTTATTTATAAACCAACCATTGTTTTTTTTGACGGGATAAACCAACCATTGTTGATGTGTTTGAGACAACTGTTATTTATAAATCAATCTATGTTTATGTGTGTAAAATCATACTTACAATCAAAAAGTACAACTGCAATCTCTGAAAATAAAAGTAAATAAATAGTTTTATGTTAAACCCTCCAAGTATTTTTGTTTTGCACTTTGGTTCTTGCTAGTGGTTTTTGTTAGATGTGTGATCAAACAAGGGAACCGGATATACCACTCCAAGGCACGGAAACTACGCTTTCCTATTAGTTTAATTTCGCCCCTCTAGGATCACCGGGTTAACACGAAATAACTAATGAGATACAATGGAGAAGACAATTCACAAGATGATCTTCTATGTGAATCAACAAGAACTTTGAGTTTTTAGTTTGTGAAGAACACTAGAGAGAAAATAGCAAGGTTTCTCTCAAGCAAAGCAAGTGTCTTGGAATCTAGAAAAACTGATTTTTCCCTCATAGATTAGAGCTGTTACACCCTTTAATCTCCTGATTAAGAATCCTTAATCGTCATTAAAAGGATAACGTAAACAACACAACGGTTATAAACCGTCCACGCAAAATTTCACGCCCCAAGGCAGAATACACGTCGCGACCCGCGATACAGATCGCGAGTCGCGAAAGTGCCCTAGTCGCGACCCGCGACAGGTGTCGCGATCCGCGACGACGCCCTGGTCGCGACCCGCGACGGATGTCGCGACCTGCGACCATCCTTCTGACTTGCTTGATTGATTCACGTGATTTTGCGCATTCTAATCTTAGCATACTAGACCTCCTCTTCTTCTTGTATAGAACCATATGAGCTTATAAAACCCATTACACTATAAATGTTCCAACAATTCTCCTCCCATTTATAGGGTAATGTTGAAAAGTTTTCCAACTTGCTATAAATCACAAACAAAACATGCTCATGCATCATGGAAATATCTTACGATTGAATCTCCACTTAGTAAAAGTAACTTTACAACAATTTCGATCATAATGATAGACAAAGCTTTGAATCATATAACCACCACAAATCATTGAAGATACTAATACACATAAGCATAAACTTAGTTCTTAACCTCCGACACCTATGACGCCTTGGTGTTCATATCCATTCATAAGCATTCCAAGTCCAGCCTTAGACTTGGTGAAGCGGCCAAACCTCTAGCTTATATAGGTAAATCTTTACGCACATGCTCCTAAAATTGAGCACTTATCAAAGACTTATTAAGAAACTTAATTCAACCTCTTTTCATTGTAGTAACAAGCACTAACCTCGGGATGTAAATAACACAAGTGCTTCCAACCTTTAAGAAAAATAATATCCTCATTGAATTTGAGATCTAACGTTGTATTAGACGTCAAATTGAGTTTTCCTTAGCTAAAGGTTGATCAATAGGCTTAAGACCCATCCCTTTGTTCATTTTGTTCACTAGCTCCCTTGACAACGGTTTAGTAAACGTATCCGCCAAGTTCAAACTAGACCGAACAAAATTAATAGTTATACAACTATTCCTTATCATTTCACGCACATAGCTATGTCTAACACCAATGTGCCTTGACTTTCCATTGTAGACTTCACTATAAGCTTTAGCTATGGTTGATGCACTATCACAATGAATAGCAAGAGGTGACATAGGTTTGACCCACAAGTCAACCTCACTCAACACATTCCTTAGCCATTCCGCTTCTTGGCAACAAGATGTCAATGCAATGAATTCCGATGCCATAGTTAAATCCGTTATACATGTTTGCTTCTTGGATACCCATGAAATAGCACCTCCTCCAAGAAGAAACACCCATCCACTTGTGGATGAATAATCTTCCTTATTGGAAATCCAACTAGCATCCGAGTAACCTTCTAGAATAGAAGGTTCTCCTTTGTAAGTTATGACATAATCCAAGGTTTTATTCAAATACCTTAGCACTCTTCTCAATGCTTGCCAATGCAACATACTAGGATTACTAGTATACCTACTGAGTTTACCAATAGCAAAAGCTATATTCGGCCGAGTGCTAGTCATAGCATACATCAAGCTTCCAATTAAGCTTGCATACTCCAATTGTGAAATAGGAGTATCACTACTCGGAACCAAGTGAACACTAGGATCCATCGGAGTAGCAAAATGAGTCGAGTTCGATTCATTAAACCTCTTAATCACTTTCTCAATGTAATGAGATTGTGATAAAGAAATTGACCCTTTACCTCTCATTATTCTAATACCTAGAATAACATCCGCT
The DNA here is from genome assembly GCA_947648045.1 of Beta corolliflora. Lineage (NCBI taxonomy): Eukaryota > Viridiplantae > Streptophyta > Magnoliopsida > Caryophyllales > Amaranthaceae > Beta > Beta corolliflora. The sequence goes on from CANSZD010003249.1 coordinate 2,420,211, forward strand.
TCACCCAAATCATTCATGGAGAAGCTAGAAGAGAGAAAGACTTTGGTTTTTTCCACTTGTTCCAAATCAGTCCCAAAGATAAGCATATCATCAACATATAAGCAAATTATAACTCCATTACCGTTATTATCAAATTTACTATGTACACACTTATCGGACTGATTTATTTTGAACCCACTAGACAAAATGACCTCATCAAATTTTTGATGCCATTGCTTAGGTGCTTGTTTAAGACCATACAAAGATCGAACTAATTTGCAAACCTTAGTCTCTTGACCTTTGACTACAAAACCTTCAGGTTGATTCATGTACACTTCCTCCTCCAATTCACCATTAAGGAAGGCAGTTTTGACATCCATTTGGTGAATTACTAGACCATGAATCGCAGCCAATGCTATCAAAAGTCTAATGGTAGCTATTCTAGCAACCGGAGCATAAGTGTCAAAATAATCGATACCATATCTTTGCCTTAAACCTTGGACCACTAACCGGACCTTATGTTTTAGTATGGTTCCATCGATCTTCCTTTTCCTTACGAAAATCCACTTACAACCTAAAGGTTTGCATCCGGGAGGTAAATTAGCTAAAATCCAAGTATGATTTCCCATTATTGAACTCATTTCATCATTCACTGCCTCTTTCCAGAATGCAGAATCATGAGACTTCATAGCCTCATCAAAGGTCCTAGGATCCTCCTCCATATTGTAACAATATGAAATTTGAGTCACAATAGACTCCCTTAACCCTTCAACTAAATATAGTTGAAAATCCGGTCCAAAAGATTTCTCTTTTCTAATTCTTTTACTCTTCCTAATTTTCGGTGTTGTACTATCATGATCATTGTTAATGTCATCCACAACATTGGAACTAGTACTAGGTATCATGTCCTTTGGTCTTGGAATCGATGAGAATCGAGTCTCATCAAATATTGCATCCCTTGACTCTATCACAGTATGGATAGAGACAAAATTATTTGGCTCAATGACATAAAATCTATAGGCTTTGCTATGTACCGCATAGCCTATAAAAATGCAATCAATTCCTTTTTCACCTAAAGTTTTCCTTTTAGGTTCCGTCAATTTGACAATTGCCCTACAACCCCATACCTTAAGGTAATTGAGATTAGGCTTTTTGTTACACCAAAGTTCATAAGGGGTAGTCTTATTCCTCTTATTAGGAACTCGATTTAATATATAACATGCAGTTAAAATTGCATCACCCCAAAAACCGTCATTTAGACCCGAATTAGAAAGCATGGTGTTAACCATTTCTTTTAGAACCCTATTTTTCCTTTCCGCTATACCATTACTTTGAGGTGAGTATGGGGCGGTTGTTTCATGAATTACACCAATGGAACTAAAATAGCTAGGATTATAGTATTCACCACCCCTATCCGTCCGAAGTTTTTTAACTTTTCCATTAAGTTGAAGTTCCACTTCGGTCTTAAAAATCTTAAACTTTTCTAGTGCTTCATCTTTAGTAAATAATAAATATATGTAACAAAACCTTGAATAATCATCAATAAAAGTCACAATATATTTTTTATTTCCTAAAGAAGGTGAACTATGAAAGTCACACAAGTCACTATGCACCAATTCAAGCAATACCGTTTGTCTAGTCACACTAGGATAAGGATTCTTTGTAATCTTATTTAGCATGCATGTCTTACACTTCTCTAACTTTAAATCAAAAGAAGGTATTAAACCTAGCTTAGACATGTCATATAATCTACGATAGTTCACATGACATAAACGATTGTGCCATAGAGAAGAAACATCAAGCATGTAAATAGAACTAGTATCAATTGCATTATTAATACTAAATTAAACATCCCATTACAATAAAATCCTTGTCCAACAAAAATACCACCCTTGGAAACAATAAACTTATCCGATTCAAATACAACTTTAAAACCAAATTTATTCAAAAGACCCCCCGACACAAGATTCTTCCTAACTTTCGGTACATAAACAACATCCCGGAGAGTTAAAGTCTTTCCCGAGGTTAACAACAATTCTACTTGGCCTATGCCCTTGGCCTTTACCATAGAATCATTCCCCATATACAAGATTGGACCATCATCCAATTCTTCCAAAGACTTGAAGAAGTGCTTATTATTGCACACATGTCTAGAGGCCCCCTAATCTATCCACCAAGAATCATCAACCTGCACAAACATAATTTCAGAAATCATAGCCACAAAATTCATTTCTTCAATTACATTTTCATGTGAAACTTTACCTTGGTTTTGAACAACACTAGGTTGTCCATTCTTTGTCTTCTTCTTCTTAGAAGGACAATCCCTCTTGAGATGAGGTCCATTGCATACCCAACAAGTGAGGGTCTTCCTCTTCTTGTTTGCAAAGTTGGTTTTAGAGTTGTTATTGTTGGATTTCTTGGTCCCACTAGACCCACCAACCTCTACCATATTCACGGTAGACTTAGGAATACTAGGAGTAGTATCCTTAACCCCATCTTGAGCCCGGATACCCTCTTCAATACGAAGATGAGTTCCTAATTGCTCCATGGACATATCTTCCTTCCTATGTTTCAAGGAATGCTTAGTTTCTTTCCAAGAATGTGGTAATTTATCAATGATTGAGGCAACCGCAATAGCCTCATCCATCACCATACCATGTGATCTTATTTGGTTCAAAATATGATGAACTTCATGAAATTGCTCTATAATAGGCCGATCATTAGTCATTTTAAATGAATTAAAATTACTAACAAGAAATTTCTTACTTGAAGCATCTTCCGAAATATACTTGGCCTCAAGAGCATCCCAAAGTTCCTTTGCACTCTCCACGTTTTGGTAAAGGTCGAACAAAGGGTCGGTAAGAGAGTTGAGGATGTGACCCCGGCAAATGTAGTCATCATTCTCCCACTTTGTTCTCTTCCTTGTAGTCTCCACGGACTCTTCCTCTCCATCTTTCGGGAATGGTGGCATGGGTGTTGAAAGAACATGCACCACATTCAAAGTTGTCAACAAGAAGTGCATCTTCTTTTGCCATCTTCGATAACCCACCCCCTCAAACTTGTCCAACTTTTGGAAGTTCATAGTCATGTCCTTGAGTGATTGAGCCATATCCGAAAAGAAAGAAATTTAAACTAATAGATTGTTAGATGTGTGATCAAACAAGGGAACCGGATATACCACTCCAAGGCACGGAAACTACGCTTTCCTATTAGTTTAATTTCGCCCCTCTAGGATCACCGGGTGAACACGAAATAACTAATGAGATACAATGGAGAAAACAATTCACAAGATGATCTTCTATGTGAATCAACAAGAACTTTGAGTTTTTAGTTTGTGAAGAACACTAGAGAGAAAATAGCAAGGTTTCTCTCAAGCAAAGCAAGTGTCTTGGAATCTAGAAAAACTGATTTTTCCCTCATAGATTAGAGTTGTTACACCCTTTAATCCCCTGATTAAGAATCCTTAATCGTCATTAAAAGGATAACGTAAACAACACAACGGTTATAAACCGTCCACGCAAAATTTCACGCCCCAAGGCAAAATACACGTCGTAACCCGCGATACAGATCGCGAGTCGCGAAAGTGCCCTGGTCGCGACCCGCGACGGCGCCCTGGTCGCGACCCGCGACCATCCTTCTGACTTGCTTGATTGATTCACGTGATTTTGCGCATTCTAATCTTAGCATACTAGACCTCCTCCTCTTCTAGTATAGAACCATATGAGCTTATAAAACCCATTACACTATAAATGTTCCAACAATTTTGAAACCACTATTGGCTAGTGTTTTATCACTCCTCGACAAGTATTTTTGTTTTGCACTTTGGTCCTTGCTAGTGGTTTTGAAACCACTATTGGCTAGTGTTTTATCACTCCTCGATAACAAGTCAATATATAAGTCATGGTCACCAACACTTCCAGCCTTTTTGGGCTTACATGGAGTGATAGGGATAGGGTACTCCAAGTAACTAGAGGGATCCTTGTACTATACCAACAGCTTTACCCTCCCCAATAAACAGCCTACAAATGGAAGTTTTCTTCCTAAGCAAATTACACTCTTAGGAAGAATTATAAGAATACTTTGCCCAATATGAATGCATAATTTTAAAAAAAAAAAATCCGCAAGTTGTACTCTTCTAGCATAGGTTAAGTGTCATAAAACCCATTTTAATCTTGCGTGTGACATTTTAAACCAAAATCTCAAGTCACCGATTCTTAACTTGTTTTGAGAAACTAGGATACTCAAAAACCTAAAATAGAGTTTGTGCATCATGAAACTAGATAAAATGATCAATGTGTAGAGTAGGGGTGTTACCGAGTCGAATTGAGACCGAATTTGACTAGGCTCGACTCAGCTCGAAACAAATTTAATAGGGTTGGACTTGAGCTCGAAGCTCGTCGAGCTTGAAATATTGGGCTCGGCTCAAACTCGAGTCTAAAACTTACAACTCGGCTCGAGTTCGTTAGGCTTAAAAAGCTCGAAATTTACATTCAACTATAGTAAGTCCAAGGTAAGATTTTATGAGGCCCAAATATTTAGTTGTTCAAAGGCCCAATATCCAAACACTTGATAATTACAAAGCCCGAACAAATTGTAAGCCATCTTTAAGGAATCTCTAACTCAAATATCTCTTTCATAGAGCATTATACACAAACACGCTCATCATATTTTACCGATGTAGGATAGCTTAAATTGCTTCTTGCTATTCACTATCTCAAATATCTCTTTTATAGAGCATTACACATACACCCTCATCATTATTCTACGATGTGGGATAGCTGTAATTCTGTTTTGATTTTAGGAGTCACAAAATGGGCCACGTTTGAAAGTAAGTACTACATGACTGCAACAGTTGCAAGGAGAAATCTCGTTTTTGTTATTGCCTTGTTTTTCTTTTTTTCTTTTTTTGGAAGGTTTGTTTTACTTTTTTTTTAGGTGCTTTTCTAGTATATCAAACATTTAAACTTTGGATTTCTAGTGTAGTCTTAGAGCCAAGACTATCATTTTTTACCCATAGTTATTAATTATTTTATCCTATATTATTGAACATTAATATAATAACTTTTGTAATTTAAAAATTATCAAGCCCGTTCGCGAGCTTTCGAGCCGGGCTTAAGGTAGCTTAGGCTTGGCTCGTTAGAGTCTCAAGTCGATCTCGGACTCGAATTGTGCCCTCTCGGACCGAACTTTAACCTAGCCGAACTCGAATAGTTTGCAAACCACCCAAACTTATTAGCACCCCTAGTGTAGATTAAATCAAGAGGAACACATGCATGCAGTAAATATATATGGCTCAGATTTAGAAGCATTAGCATATAATCCAAAGTATGTTGAAAAAGTGGCAAAAGCCCTCAAAAGTAATGTCTTAGAAGAAGTATCTCCTTTGCACAATAATATGACATCATCAGCAATAAAGGTTATTCAATTTGAGAATTCTATATCTGTGATGAAAGCTAATTCCAGATCTATCACCAATAGGTGCGACGATCTAGAAAAATAATGCATAAGAACCACAAACAAGAGGGGATAGAGTGGATCACCTTGCCTCAAGAACCCTTTTTCCCATAGTTGAATCCATGTAGACAAAAAAAAAAAAATCAAAGAGATAGGAGAACAGGGAGCAATAACAATCACATAACTCACCCCACCTTTTGTGTAGGAAATGTAGACTCACCAACATCTCATGCAAGAAATGCCACAAAATGGATTCATAAGCCTTCATAATATTAATTTCCATTAAACACTTAAGCATACCAGCTCTCTTGTTAATTTGATTAACCAAATCTTGACAAATTAGTATATATATGCCATCGGTCTGTTAAGACACAAAGGCTCCTTGGTTGGAAGATATATTATTTGGAAAAACCATTTTAAGTTTTCTTGCATAACAATTTTAAAACACACTTAGGATAAGAGGAGCTTTACGATCATATGGATCTTAACGGAGAATCTATTCCCATCATAAGACCTTAGAAATCCTTGATAGTATCTCAAAAGGGCATTAACTAATATACTTCTTTCGTTTGGAAATAAGCGAAACACTTCTTTCTTTTATGTGAGAACTTTTTGAGAGAAATGTTTCATTTATTTCAGAACGAATGAAGTATTTGTTAGTTGATGCCTTGAAACTTGGCTAAGGAAGAAGAATAACGCGAAGTTTGTTGCTCGCCCGGTTGACCGGGCGAAGTTGCCCCATTGGGCTTCTGGAATGGCCCGACCGGGCGGTGACCGGGCGAGCTGTGTTTTACCTTCATGGCGTTTTTGACTCTCGCGCCCCGACCGGGCGGATTTTGGCCCGACCGGGCGGGTTTTGGCTTGACCGGGCGGTTTTGCCCTGGCGACCCAGCGACGCTTTATTTCACGGATTATATATTATATAATTTAACCCTAGTTTTTTAAGCCGTCATTAGAGTTATACTACGAGATTATTCTAGGGTTTATTAGGGTTTCCTTATATTATAAAAGGACTCTTTTGGTGATCAATTGATACACACTTTTAGCCTCTAATATTTTAGGACTCCCTTGTATTCTCTCTCTGTTTTTCTCCATTATAGTGAAGAAGCTCTCGAATCCCCCACCTGTGGACGTAGGTCTATTTTGACCGAACCACGTAAATCTTTGTGTCCCTTCTTGTTTATTTTTTTTGTCGTTTTTCTCATTCTTATTATTTCATTGACTTAATCCGCATTAATCAAACACTACAACACCCGTTTCCTAACAATTATAGTATACCGAACATTTTGCTAGAGTTATTATCCGCGAGTAAAAACCCATATGACCCTCCAACATATTGTACTATGGTAAGCCATCTTGTTTACTAAACCCATTCTGCTGCTTATTGCTTGCACGAATCAAGAGCTAACAAGACTGAGCAGAATCGGCAAATCCCTAGGAGGTAGTGCAATATCTGCAGCTCTTTTCATCTCAAGTTTGGTAATTCTCATCTCATTTGGACCAAACAGGAGTATATAACATCCCTTCATTTGTCAGCTTATTGTTCTATTTGATAAGACTATAGAACTGATTAGATAAGAGATATAAGTTGTAGGAGTAACATTCTGTGGTTGAGTGATGTAGGCTGTTTTACGTGCTTACTACTAAGAACAGTATGTCTAAAAGTTATTTTACAAAAAATTGAGATTGACTATTGTATTTATAGAATGAAAATGCATTTAAAGCTCCAAATAAAACAAGAAAATAAAGAAACTTGATTGATAGATGGGTAGAGTGGGGTGAGTGATGGGGATCTATCGGTATGAAAATTGAGATAGCATAGCACTGTAAAGCCAAAATAAATTATTAAAATGAAAATGAAATTATTCCTTCTCTCTGCGTCACGTTTAATTACTGTTTTGCATGAACCGTCACGTTTCACAGCCATCATTTATGGTCATGCCTCCACCACGTCCCCTCACCTCTCTTAAAATGAATATTTGTTTTGGACGAACTCACGAACAACCGAAAATGCATTAAATACACTACATATATATTGCCAGAGCAAATATAAGTCAATAATCACTATTGGTAATAGTACATAATTAAATAAAATAACACCTTTGTATAATAGTACTCCATCCGTCTCATAATATAGTGCTTACTTCTTCTTTTTTCACGGGAATTAAGGAGAATGGAGGGAGTAATAAAATTCTCCAAAAAAATATCTAATGAAATACTTTTGTCTTGGAACTACTTAAAAGCAATAAATATTCCTTGGAATGGTGTAAAGTAATAAATAGAGACACACATTTTGAAAGAAAAGTAGGGGTATTTTGAAAAGTTTGTGTAAAAATTTAGGATAATTTAGTCAATCCAAATTGATAATAAATGAAATAGGCACAACATTTTGGGACACCCAAAAAGGAATGTAAGCACTATATTATGGGACAGAGGGAGTATATATAAAAATGGAGTCTCCCCTTATCTTATACTTCTTCCGTTCCAATGAACATCTCTGTTATGTGAGTATTTATTGAAAGAAGTGTTTTATTTATTTCAGAACGGAAGAATTATTATAATCCTTCGGAAAAAAAAAACTCATTGTTGTACAATAGTGAGCATTGATCTATCACCCCCCTCATTTTTCCTCTTCATAATTGCAACCCGTTTATAGTGAAATTTCCATAATTCAAAATTGCAAGGAAAAAAATTTGATATATTTTTTGTATAATCTGTTTCTTTATAATTGCAACCCGTTTGGTTTTTTTTGGGTAAGCAAGTGAGAGTTATATGCTTAGCAAATTGATTACCACATAAAAACATATGGAGAACTATCATTAAAGAGGCTCAAAGATTAAAGTTAATGAACCCACCCATTCATCTGTTGTTATGTTTTTGCCTAGTAGTCAACTGAAAAATATGCTTTCCTTAACAATATGATTTTCATTATGGGTGTATTTTAATTCAATTCCCTACTACAATAGAATTCCATTAGGGATAATTGAGTATTTTTCACTTTATAACTATGATAGATGAAATGACACGATGTATCCAAGATGAGATCATATCATGGTGTATTTTGTTTGCGGATGATATTGCATTAGTGAATGAAACTAGGGATGGAGTCAATGCTAAACAAATGAGAGACGGATAAAACATTAGAATCTCAAGGGTTTAGGCTAAGTTCGTTTAAGCAAAATAGAGTACATGTATGGAGTGTAACTAAATATAGATATTATAACATTGGATGGAAAGAAATTATTCATTACAGACTGTTTATATATATATTGGTTTGATCTAGCTAACAAAGCTAGTCACCAAGACATGATCGACTCATGGGTTGACGTCAAATGAGAGGGGCAATTGAAATTTTGCACAATCATAGTTAGGGGTGTGCATAAATATCTGATCCATGATCCGGTTGATCCGATCCGATAAATCAGATATCTAATCCAATTTTTTAACTTTTGGATATGTCGGATCGGATCCGGATCGAAAATTTTAAATTTCGAATATCCAAAACATGGGGTTTTCGGATATTTTCGGATATTCGATTCGAAATATCATAAAATATCTGTTTTCAAGACCCGATATCCGAATTTTCCGATCATCCGAAACTTATTTTATGTACTTTTCCAATGGAAAATTTAATTTTTAAATATTCGAATATCCGATTTTTTCGGATCGCATTTTTCCCGATTCGAAATTTTTGAATATCCGAAGTTTCGTATCGGGTCGGATATCCGAAATGAACACCCCTAGTGGTTTACAGGAAAAATTTTGTAGTTTAACTACTCCAAAGCTATTATGTAAGTTATTTGAATGGTGAGCTTTTGAAAAGTTCATGTTAGGAAGATGGGGTTTAAAAAATTGCGCATGTTGAGATGGATGTGAGTGAACACATTAAGAGATAGAATTTGAGATGGTATTCATATTATAATAAGGTTGGAGTTTCCAACTTTATTTTTATTTTTTTGTTATTAGATTTGAAAATAAATCATATGAGTAGAATGAATTTGGCTGATGCTAAATACTTCCTCTAATTACTTTTACTTGCAACACTTCTCTTTATGTCAATTGCCAATATCAAATTACTCATGATACTAGTACTTTTGGCATTGAGTTTTCTCTATCTCTCTTTTTATTACATGTGTAATACCCTCATGATTGCTTTAAAGGGATTTAGCAGGCTACTCATTCCAACAAGATGCATCATTCTTTTAGGGAATTTATTTCCTTAGTTAATCCACAGTTAAGCGTGCTTGATTGGGAATAGTTTTGGGATGGGTGACCTCCTGAGAAGTTTTCTTAGGGTGAGCATGAGTGAAGACAAATGCACCAGAAGAACTTGTGTTGGTTATGGAGGACAATTGTCTGCTCCTGACCATTTGCGTCACTTCTTCGTGCATGCGACGCAAATAGGCAAACGCAAATCGTTGATTCTGTACTAGTGATTGGTGATGATATATAGACTCGACTCCATGTGGGTCGGGTGTTACAAATGGTATTAAAGCCACCCTGCGACCGCAACTGATCGTGTGGATAAGTAATCCAAGGTTATGATCATGATTAATCCAAGGTTAGTCGCCTAGTGGGGGAGGATTTTGGGGCTATATCACCTGCTGCGGTTGAATATGTGATTAGTTTCCAGGTTGGGGTGACCCACAAGTCGTTGTGGCCGAATATGTGGATTCCTCAGGCACAACGAGGACTTTGCTATCCTCAAATGGGGGTGTATGTAATACGTTCATGATTGCTTTAAAGGAATTTAGCAGGCTACTCATTCTAACAATATGCATCTTTCTTTTAGTGAGCTTATTTCCTTAGTTACTCAACAGTTAAGCATGCTTGGCTGGGAGTAGTCCAGGAATCAGTGACCTCCTGGGAAATTTTTCGGGGTGCCTATGAGTGAGGATAAAATGCGCCGGAAGAACTTGTGTTGGTTATTGAGGACAGTTGTGGCCTTGGATGCGCATTGATGACGATAAACTCGAGTACGTATGGGTCGGTGTTACAATATCTCCCAGTTATTGCTCTCTATTTCTCTCCTCTTTTTGGTTCTTGTGTCTCCCCCCATGTTGCAAGTAAAAGTAAATGGAGGAAGTAAATTATATATCTTACATGATATGACTTATAAAATCTTAAACTGAAAACTATCATATAATGATATGGTAACAGACTCTTGAATAAACGCTCCCCCATATTAAATCTTGTCTACTTATATTTAATTTGTGTTGCTGGAAAAAAAGGAAGTATATTGTTATAACCGACACAATAAAGCAACAAAGAATTAAAATAGAATCAACACAAGAATTAATGTGGTTCACTAACAATGTGTTAGCTACTTCCACAGGCATAAGAGAAACGTTTTATTATATTTAGAAGAGAGTACAAATTACAAAATATGGAAGCAAAAGTTAATTATAAAGCATATATGGTAACCTTCTAATTAACCTAAATAGATGGGCCTAACCCCGAAAATAAAACATAATCGATATACTAAACAACATATAGCGAGACCCCATACTTGATTAACATAACGCCAGATAATTCAAGACATATATCTAACATATATATCTCGATCACTTTTAACATGTTTACACTAGCCTTGATCTCACCACGCCCTGCAAATATGAGGCGGAAACTGGAAAGTATACCGGAAATTCTCACCCTCGTTCTTTACAGCAACATCATAGATGACATAAGCTGCTGGTGGGAGAAAAAATGTAATTAAAAAGAGGCCCAAACTATAACCACCAGCCTTTCCAAAAAAGTGTAACGTACAAAAAAAGCAAGGAAACGTATATGTAGCCCTAAAATACTGGCATGCATCAAGAAAAAGTGATATCACCATCTCCATTTAAATTGAATGTTTGACGATTCGTAGAAATCAGACATGACATAGCATTATGTACATCATAGCTCATCCTTGCACAAATAAGAGTAATATATATACTTTTTTTTTCGTGTCAAACAATACATATTGACTGAATATTATATTAACGTATCGCATTTGAATTGCTTATAGATTTTTTTTCTGATTTTATCAGTAAAGATAATGAAACATATTGACAGATAAAAGTGTGCCTTTTGGGGGGAAAAGTTGCACTAATTTATCAACTAATTATTATTGTGATATACTCCCTTAATTTCTTTTTGTTTAACCCTCTCTTTACTTTTGTGGTCAAAATTATCATAAATAATCACCAACATAGAAAAAATATGGTCGTGTATAACCTTATTTGGCTCATCTTGATATATAATTTTCAAAATTAGAGATATTCCGTTATAACCTTTTAGCTTCGTCTCGGTATGAAACATTCTCTATGGAGTTTGGAGTATAATTTTAAAAAAGAAGTTGGTATCTTGCAATGAAATATTATTAACAAAAATATACTAATATATTAAAAGGCATTCCTAAACAAGGAATAACGGTGTCACATGACGCTCTCTGTAAGGACATTTTACTCCATGTAATCTACATACAATAAAAAAAATTAGAAATTGCATAGTATATGGTTTGATCTCGTGACTTCAAGTTTATATACTAAAGTTTTTTAACCACTAGACCAAGTGATATTTAGTGTTATCATTTTAAAGTATAATATTAATAAATGAAAATTTTCCTAACCCGGGGTATACCCCGTGCCAAATATCTAGTTCTCATTAGAAAGAGATTTGTATTAAGAATTGATGGGCAGTTACCATATACTAGGTGATAATATGCCTGACCTGTTCGTGAACAGTTTGAGCTCGGCTCGGTCAAAGTTTGGTCAAAGCTTCACTCGTTGTGGCTCGGCTCCAGTTCGAGTTCGACTCGAGACCTTAACGAATTGAGCTGAGTTATGACAAGCTCAGCTCAAAAAGCTCATGAACAAGCTCGATTGCGTTTTTATATATGGAAATAGTGTATTATATGTATACATAAATATATTTATTCTAATATTACACAATAATAAGATAATAGTTTGATTGTCAAAAAATAAATATTTAAAGAAGAAACATAAAGAAGACGAGTAAACTAGAGATAATAATAGGTCAAGCTTGTTCGTGAACAGTTCGACAACGGCTCGGTCAACACTTGGTGAAAGCTCGGTCACAACTCAGTTCGTGAAGTTTCGAGCTGGACTCGAGTTTGAATAAACTTAAACGAACATGAGCTGAGCTAACAAGAGTTTGGGCTCGACTCAACCGATACCCCTACTAGATACTATGTAAACTAAAATGTGACATGAAAAAAAAAGAATTTGTAAACTATTATGGGGCAAATCAAGGAAGGACTTCATTGCAAAATAATTAATCTTCACAACTAAATGAATCACTTATTATGGGCCATTTTTTTAGCACAGTAGCACTCACCTCGAACAACAAATGTACCAAAATAAGAGGACGCTCATATGTACTGGTCCACAAACACTTACAATGTTTTTGGAGGGTGGGAGGAGAAAAAACACATAGAGTTCAATATCCCAAATTACATAGAACACTAGATAATAAAGATTAAAACTAAAAATTTAGAGCTTATAAATTTTTGTATGTGGCTTCACATTCCTTGCATCTTTAGAGTATTATCATAAACTCGCCGCGGATAGGACACTTCTAGTCTTCTAGATCTGCACAATGTGAGAAGAAAAATATTGTTCTCAAATAAATGGTCGCATCATAGCTAGCTATGTCCAATTCATTGTATTCCACTGCAAATGAAAATGGCAACAACAACCGTAAATTAAGTGTGCTTGTTATATGAATTTTCCAATCATAAAACTACCCGAAACATGATAAATGTGCAAGCTGGAAACTATAGTTAGAAAACAACATATTTACACAAAAATGGATCATAATCAAGAACCCCAACAATTTGGAAGACAAGTTTAAAAGGGATTTTTCACAACCTACCAAAAGAATTTTGTACCTTGCTTGCTTCATAAACTTATGTAACATTTCATGGCTAAGTTGATTGTTCTCTCCCCTCAAAAACAAAAAACAAAAGAAAAGTAGATTGTTCTCTTATACTATATATAAACATATCCAAGGTTTCTAATTGTTTTTGCTTTTATTTTTAACATTACAGCTAACTTCGAATAGTATTATGCTTTTATCTATTGCCCTACTAAAACCCTCCCTACTATAATATTTAAATTAGTTACTTTGATTAATCTAAATTATAATAATTAAGGTGAGGCAAATTCAAATATGTGAAGTTACTTATATTAAGTTCACATAAATTCAAATAAGGTTGAAAAAATTTAACAATATAAAAGTTTTAACAAAAATCAACAAATTCAAACTGATTGAGATAAGTTCAATTAAATTAAGTGCTAATAAGTTCAAATAGAATACATCAACCTCACTCTTATTCGATGTTAATTGCTTATTTGAAAGTTAAATATTGCTTAATTTGGAGACTCACATCAACAACATACCGATCTAATGGCTCAAGCACATGAAATACAAAAAGGACATTAAAGAGATTCCTTAACATTACTACAGCATTTATGATTATCTCACTGCAAACAGCATTTCATCTTCCAATGTGTTATGGGATGAATTTTATGTGTCCAATGTTTATGTTACTATAGCATAATTATGTAAATGTTCATCATAACTATGTACAATCATAACTATGTACTTGTAACACTACAACATTTCTCAATTCATGCAACTATTCAAGTCATAGTTACTATTATTACTTTACTTACAAATGTCTCTATTCATGTATCTCATCAAGACATATATAGTTACTACTATTGGTCTATTGCTATAGTTAGTGTAATGTTGCTCTTTCATCAGTATTAGCAAATTAAACTAGCAACTATAGACACATAAAATTCAAATAACAAAATCTAATTATAATTTCATGAATACCTGATGGTAAGGGTATCCCGGAGCAAGGAGATCAGGGGCGGTATCAAGTTTGTCAAGCAATGGCGAGGCTGCGACACTACCAACAAGGTAGTAAGACGCACCATGCTGAAGGGGGTGTAGTGTAACACCCCATTCGTGTGTTAAAACGGGGTGACCCGAACCCGAGTTAATCAACACCGCATCCTCCCCAAACTCCTCCTTAACATTGAACGGTCCAACCGGAACATCGAACGCCATTCCGTTAATAAACACCGTTGATTTAGCTGCAAGTCCACCTGCCCCACCTACACCTGCATACATACAAACATTATTTCACCCTTTGAAGAATTCAGAGTAAACAATCAATCAAGAAAACTGGCCATGCACACGTCCGGGGTTAGAGGGAGGGGGTTCAGTCTGTCGATTTCAGTTGAGAAAAGACAAAATTAGTCCCTTCTTGATTCAAATATGACAATGTTGTCCTTAGTTTTCATAGGTGTGTAAGTTTCAGTACAGCTTATATGTTACATTACATCAATCATATGATCGTGTCATATCCATTATTCCAAAAGTCTATCAAACTTAATTGGTTACATATATAATTATGAAATGATTGATGTACCTAACCAATAGTAACATATGTCAGAAAAAAATATTTTTTTTCCTATCAAATTTTTTAGTTAAACAAGAAATTTTATTCCTTCCATGTCTTGTAAATTTAATTGATTACTTCCTACGATCCATAGTTAGTTCATGCAATTATGCGCGAAAATTAAGAGATTATAAGCATTTTAGAGAAAAATAATTACCAAAAAGGATATGTAGGAAATATATTTAGATTTTCTTCAGAAGAAAGTATACCAAATAAATTGGGATTGAGGGAGTAACTCTATAATTAAAATCTGACTATAGTAGAAGTATATAATTAGTATCTTAAAAAAGACAAGTAATAGTGTTTACATATTATGGGTGACTTAGAAATAACATTACTTAATTAAGTGGTTATAACCTAAGATAAGAAAGAATGAATTTGGGACTAAAAGTCCCTTTCAAAGTACAAGTACCAATGACCAGTCCTCATTTTCTTGTTACTTTTTCACATAATTAAATCTAACTATAGCTTTTGACCTAAGTTCAAGCACTCATATAATGATAACTTTTACTTATTTCAACTCCTTTATATGTAATTCATGTAAAAAGAGAACTTAAGAGATGAAACAGAAGCATAGAACTTAAAGCAACATTTATGAAAAAAGTGCAATTAAATGTAAAATATGGCATTATTTACCTAGCATGTGACCAAGATTACTAGGAATGGCGCTTGTAGTGGGTGTAGGAACAATTGGTGAAGATGAAGTCATAGTATTTTGAGGATTAGATACTAAAAAACTCAGCTCTTGTTGAATCTTAAACTTCTCCACCTTTGAATGATCATGACTTCCATCACCACCAAACATATCTCCAAGCAACAAAGATGAGAAACCGCCCGCCGTCTGATCAGTATCCGGCGACACATGGATGGTAGCCGAATTAGTATTAATAAGTTGGTTATGATGATGATCATCATCATGGTGAGAAGTACCAAAGCATAACCCTTGGCTAAAATTACCCACCATATTTACACCACTACTTTGGTGCGATGGGAAATACAAAGGCTCTTGAGGTACAAACTCGTGAGTTGTAGTAGTAGTAGTAGTATGATGATGAAGTGGACTAACAAGTTGTTGAAAGTAAGAGTTACATTGGTTAACTGAAGTTGGTGAATTCCCAAATTGATCAACAACCACATTATTATTATTGTTACTATTATTATTATTACTACTACTATTGTTGCTACTAATGCTACCATATGATGAACCTCCTCCTGACCTACAAGGCGGCACCTTTCGAGGCGACGCCTTGTCGGAGGAGGAGGAAGAAGAAGAAGCCGGCATTGGCGGCGGTGGACTATGATGGTTTGTGGTGGCGGCCGTGGCGGTGATCTTTGCTTGAAGAGTGCGTTGCTTATGCTTACTCCTAGACTTCCGATTTTGGAACCAATAAAACACGTTAGCATCACCTACTTGACCATACTCTTGGAGCTGAGCTCGGATCCTCCGAATCTCATCTCTCGGTGGATTCACCATACCCGAGTTAAATATCGCCTCTAGGATCCGAATTTGTTCCGGTTTCGGGTTCCACCTCGGCTTCGGCTCCGGGCTCCTCTCTTCACACCCTAAAACACAACCAACAAAAAATGAAACCCTAGAGAATTAAAACCATAATATATATCATAGAAAAAAATGAACTACACTTAAACTTATACTTCCTCATTTCTAATATAAATGAAACGCTTATTTCTTTTATTTATTTCAGAACGGAGGGAGTATATATATACCTGACAAAAAGGGGGAATTAGTAGAAGAAGAACGAGCGCAAGAATTGGAAAGGAGAGAAGATTGATGATGGGTGGTGTCATGATGCTGTGACCATTGTTGGTTATTACATGGTTTGGACTTGAACATGCTAGGCCAGTGACGGTTAGATGAAGCCATATCTTATGATTTTGATATGAAAAGCTGATTTTGAGAAATGATAACAATTGTTGTTCTTCTTGTTGTTGATGTTGCTAGGTTTTCAACATCAATCTCTTTAAATAGTACCTTCAATAATGATACAAAAATGTTAAAGAAACCAATAAACTTAATATTAAAAACAGAAATTAAACCGCCTGTAAAATGATAAACAAAATTAAATAAAATGAAAAGTTGGGAGAGAAGAGGAAGCCCATGCTTTTCATTAATAAAATTTTAACAGACAAATTATATAAAAGAGGAAAAGTAAGAATTATTAATGAAGAAAAAAGAAGAAATTAAAGAAGATGAAGAATACCTTATTAAAGAGATAAAAGGAGGAGTGAAACACAAAACAGTAGAGTAGGAGTTTCTGTTGAGATTGTCTCTTAGTAAATTTGATGTTCTCTATGGAAAATTTAATGAAACATGAAAATCTCTTTCTATCTCTAACTTTGGTGGGATTATTCTAATGAGAAGAAGTTGTTGCAGGAATAAATAGGGGAGGTGGGGGGTGGAGGGTTTGATTGGAAAGTTGTGAAAGGGGAGAAATTTATTGCAATTTGTAAAGGAAAGACTAAATTTAGGTTTTTAGTTTTTTTTAAGAGAAAAAAGAAAGTTGGGAGTTTAAAGCCTTTTGGATTGACTCGAGGGTGGAAAGCCAAGAGAAAGATCAGCTAAGATTAAATTCTTCAAAAGGTGACAGTTATAATTCTTCATATTTTTCTTTTGTTTCTTTAAAAATAAGTAACTCATTTATTATTACAACCAACGAATAAAAAGAAAAGAAAAGATGGCCTCTTCACACTAGTAGAAATTACGTATGTATGACTCATAATTTTAGCTATCAGAAAATTGGAGTGGAGTACTAGATTAGATTCTCTACTTATTAAGATTAAAGACTTTTCGAGTTTTCAAAATCAGTTCATTGAATGACTAACCAATACTTAGGTTACTCGTAGAGAGTACTACTTTTGACTCAAATGTGAAAGAAGATAAAATTGTAGTTTGTCCATAATTAGGGAGCATGCATGATTTTTCAAAAATAAAACAATGTCAAAGTTTGACATTCAAAATGTTACATGTTTTATTCTCTTCATAATCTTAAATCCTTTTGATAATTTAATTTGCTTTTCCGGAAGTTAAAGTTTACGAACTTCGATCATATTTAGATTCATCATATATTCAAAATCATGTGTGATTTTGGTATTAGTGTTCACATTGCTTAATATTTGCACTTTTAACTTCTTATATGTAGCACTTAGGGTTGTGTATTATAATATATCATAATCTTTTGTGATTCCAAATAAATATTAGATTTTAAGCCAACTGAAAAATCTGAAAGAGTATATTATAGGAGTAAAGAACAAAACAATATGTATGGCTAAACCTTATAGTAAGGCTAACAAATTACTCCATTATAGTCGAAATTATGAGAACTCCTTTCATTATTTAACTCGGATATTTTGACTTAGATTTTAGTCAAAGTTAAAAAGTATTGACCTAAATTATCATTAATATAATTGTTAAAACATTATAACTAACGATAAGGTTTTTAACATACAATTGCCATTTACATTTCAAATTATCCTCATAATATGAAAAAAGATCGAAAATAAGTACTTCACATAACATTGAAGGGAATATGATCTTAACGGTTGTCTAAAAACATATGTTTTCTTGATGTCTTTATTAGAATAGAGGTTCAAAATCAAAGAAGGCTAACCACATCTTAGATCTCTAGTAATCTATTAATATTGATTACATTTATATTGTATATAGTTTAAGAAAACAACTCTAATCTCTTATCTACCTATTTAGCACATTTAAATAAAATGAGGAAAGAAAGTAGATGCACATATATGGGAAAAAGCGACAAAGCCATAAATTAAGGTTAAACGTTCATCAAATAGGAGAAAAACTAAAAAAAGAATTACGGTAACAAATAAATTTTGGAAAAGTTATTTCGGTTCGGTTTTATGACAAGAAATATGCACAATCACGTGACTATATTAAAAAGCAAGAAATTTAATTTTTCAATCACAACAAATATATGACCGCTATCATCTATGACCAACACGTAATAGGGTATTGTCCAAAATTACTCCATTTAATGTACGTTCATGTTTGAAATAAGAAATTAGTTGTTCTTTTATATTATTTTAGGTAAGAATGTAATTAAATCCACCTATGTACTTATTTAGTTATTCCTCGATGTATTTTATCATGATCAACTTTTGTGTAGTTCGCTTCCAATCGATTAATGGAAAAGATTTCCGACCATTGTTCAACAATGCATAAGTTAATCGTATGAGTATATGAATTTTGTATCATATATCACTTATCAAGAAGTTCAATAAAATACATGTTAAGTTTAGTTACATACAACGAATTATATATGAGTATATAATTTTATTGTGTCTCTAGAATTAGGCTTTCATAATACCAAGGTCGAAGCAATAGTGGGTTCCAAGAATGGTTATACGTTTAGGCTGGTGCTTCATAGATTTGTTCTGACCTTTTTTAAGCTTTAAAAAAATTAATTACTTAAAAAAAAAAGCAGCAATAGTGGATGCCTGAGAAGCAGGAGACACCTTTGAGATACTCTAGTATGCTTAAAATCAGAGAAATAAGGACATATGGAGAGTTAGTACTATAGCCAAACAAGATATGAAAACCAGACCTACACAAAAAGGTGTTTGAGCCTCCAATAGCAAAGCATATATTTGCTGCCTGCAAAGAAAACTAACGATAGAGCATGTCATCTTAGTGTCTAGTCAATCGGTCTCTTGAGTCTTGAGTATACGACTTGGATTGCTTTATTTATTTCGAACCTTTACAGTCATGATCTTTCACAATTGCTTCCACTGGATAACAAATTAGAGAATCTAAAACTAACCTTATTTAGTCTGTTGCTTACCTACAATATTCTAGTCAAAGGTGACTATATTTAGTTATTATATATAAAAAAGATATAATCGTGTGAAAGTTTGTTGGATTTGTCACAATGTGTATTTTAGAATATCAACTTTAATTTGTATTATAACTACTAATACCTAAATATAAAAATTAACGGTCAAAGATAATTAAATATGTTTGTTCTAACCTAAAAAAACTAGCATAATCTACCATAATTTAATAAAATGTAAGCACAACTAAAACTTGCCATTAGTTGGCGATATATATAGCTGGAGAGTTTTTTTTTATTATAAGTCCTTGGCAAGACCAAGCTGTTCAGGTACTTTACCATTATAAATATATTTATTAAATATGGGTTTTTTTTACCTTATTTTCACTCCTTATCAGAAAAAATAAGTTGAGATAAGTTCAAATAAGGTCCAATAAGTTTAGATAAGTTAATATAAGCGAAAATAAGTTGAATAGAACCCACACACTCTATATATTATTAAAACAAAAACCTTGACATCGTTTTTTCCTTCTAGCATCCACATCTTAATTGAAACTTTTTTTCCGTTGCGGTGATAACGTAACGTCGTAACCTTATGAACTAATTGTTTACAAATTTGCTTTCAATAAAGTAGAATCTAATAATATTTCGATAAAAAATTAGCATTATTTCATCATGATCAATATGAATCAATTAGTATGTAAACTCTTAAGTATGAATCAAATTGTATTTTAACTAATAAGTATGAATCATATTATATAATACTCACCCGCAAGGCCGCAACTCAAGCCTTATTTCAAAATAATCATAAAGTTCCAAAGCTATATATATATATATATATATATATATATATATATATATATATATATATATATATATATATATATATATATATATATATATATATATATATATATATATATATATATATATTTATAAATCAGATGGTGGTCAAACTTTAATCCACCACATTCTATTCTTGAACCAGCCATCAGAGAATGGTTGAAGAAAAACTATAACGCATGTACCATGACTTCAGGGCCAAAACAATCTCAGTTCCTTGCCCGAAAATCACAGGCAAATTTGTTGCTTGCATCAGCTAAAACCCCATAAGATTACGCACGGATCCTACGACAACTAGCTAATAGTATGTCTGAATCCTCCATAACTTCGAAACATGAATCAACGGTAGACTCCTCCATCCACCTCGGTGACGATGAAGAAGATCTTTGGTTTTCGAGACTTAAAAAAAAAAAAAAAAAGATACTTTCACTATCTTCAAGCTACAGCAGGATAAGACACCACAGCAACGAGCAAATTTCTGCATCAAACAGCAACAATCAAAAGTACAACAGTGTAAAGCAGCAAACTATTGTTCAACAGTATAAAGCATCAAAAAGTGGGTCCAATTTGTTCAAACTAGTTTCTGGTATTGGGCAGCCTGTAAGATTGGATCAAGCCACAAAAGCAAAAGAGAGGTTGAACTTTGCAAGAATTATGATTGAGGTAAAGGTGGATCAGATATTTCCCAACTCAATTTGTTTTGAGAATGAAAAAGGACATGTTATAGAACAGGCAGTGGGATATGAATGGAAACCCATAACTTGTACAAATTGTCATGTTCTTGGGCATGAGATGGCTCAGTGTACTCATGAGAAGAAGAAACGGAAACAAATTTGGGTTGAGAAGAAAGATCAGAAGGTTGACAAAGAGGGATTTCAAGTGGTTGCTAGAGGAAGAACTCAGAAGAAGTCACCAGTGGTTTCAGTTCAAGTCAGCAACTCTTTTGCAATGTTAAACACAGTTGATGCTGAAGCAGGGAATTCACATGAAGTGGAGGAGGCAGAAACGGTATGGATGATGTTCACAATCTAGAACATGATGAGAACTTAGACCGGGGGGGGAACCCCACGATGGTCATGGATAATATTTTGACATGGAATGTCGAGAGGGCTAAACAAGTAGGCAAAAACAAAGCGAGGTAAAGAATTTTATTCTTTCTCACAATGTAAGACTGTTTAGCCTTCTGGAGACTAAGGTTAAATCACATAATAAGGGTGATTTATACCTTAACCTTTGTCCTGGGTGGTGTTTCTCTAGTAACAATGCGTGGCATAATAGTGGTAGAATTGTCCTAGCCTGGCATCCTGCTGCTTTTCATGTCAATATCTTATTTAGTAATGCTCAAATGATGCATACTCGAGGTGATTGTGGTAAATGGTGGCAAGAAATTTCTTTGTTCTTTTGTATATGGTCAAAATGACGGGGAAGGATAGGAAGGAAATGTGGGATATTTTGATGAATTTACGGATAAAAGGTGCTTGGGTAATTCTGGGGGACTTCAATGCCATTATGAGTATGGAAGAAAGAATTGGCCAGCCAGTTAGGGAGAGAGAACTGGTAGACCTAAGAACATGTATGGAGGTTTGTAATATGACGAGATGTGAAAGCAAGCGGTCAATTTTTTCACATGGAACAATAAACAAGAAGGGGTGAATAGGGTTTATTGCAAGTTAGACAGAGTTGTAGGGAATGCAGAATGGGTTGAAAATTGGCCTATGTCAGAAGTGATGTTTATGCCAGAAGGGGACTATGATCATTGCCTAGTTCTGATTAAATCCTATCCTTATGAACAGAAGAGAAAGCCATTTAGGTTCTTCAATATGTGGAGCAATTCACAAAAATTCCTGGAAATTGTTAGAAGAGGGTGGGGTATTGATATTACGGGGACAAAAATGTTTTCTATTGTGAGGAAATTAAAACTTTTGAAGGCTGCTCTGAAAGGTTTGAATACAGAAGAGTATGGGGATGTCTCTGTTCAGAATGCACAATGTCACAGGGCTTTATTAGCAATTCAGCAGGAGTTGCAACAAAATCCCACAAATAGTGAACTGATAACTAGAGAAATGG
This sequence comes from Beta corolliflora, assembly GCA_947648045.1. NCBI lineage: Eukaryota > Viridiplantae > Streptophyta > Magnoliopsida > Caryophyllales > Amaranthaceae > Beta > Beta corolliflora. The sequence continues at coordinate 2,442,840 of CANSZD010003249.1, forward strand.
ATTGTAGGCAGGAGTATAAGAGGGCTCATTAGAACTATCTTTCTTTCCTTAGCCAAAAGGCAAAGGTTAGATGGATTGAGGAAGGTGATGAGCACACAAGAGTGTTTCATCAAAGTATTAAGATGAGAAGGGTGCAGAATAGAGTTAATACAATAAATAATGAAAGGGGTGAATGGGTCTCTACACCAACTGAGGTCACTCAAGTTTTTCTACAGTTTTACCAGAATCTTCTGGGAAGTAAAGGGAGGATAAGGTCAATAGCAAGCGAAATCATAGATAAAGGAAAGGTGCTTTTGAGGAGCGACGAGATGTTACTTGACCTTAATTTCACTTATGATGACATTAAGACTGCACTTTTTTCAATTCCTGATGAAAAATCTCCAGGTATAGATGGATTTTCGAGCCATTTTTTCAAGAAAACATGGAGCATTATTGGTAATGATGTTGTAGAGGCAATTCAAGATTTTTTCAGGCATGGTAAGCTTCTAGCAGAAGTCAATGTGTACAGCTATAACCTTGGTTCCCAAGGTGAAATGTCCTTCTACTGTTGGAGATTATAGGCCTATAGCCTGCTGTTTAGTGATCTATAAGACTATTACTAAGCTCATCTGCATGAAGTTAGGGAAAATTCTTCCCGATTTGATTTCACCCAAATCGGGGTGCTTTTATATCAGGGAGGAGCATAATTAACAACATCCTGCTATGTCAAGACCTAGTCAAGAGATTCAGTAGATGGAATAATCAAGTTTCTGGTATGATGATGAAGATAGATTTGAGAAAGGCGTATGATTCAATTGAATGGCAATTTATTGAAGACCTTCCGGTGGCTCTAAAGTTTCCAAGTCATTTTATCAAGTGCATACTGAGCTGCATCACTTCTCCAAGATTTACAATTCTTTTGAATGGCAGCATTGAAGGATTTTTCCCTGCAAAAAGGGGATTGAGACAGGGTGACCCAATGTCACCCCTTCTCTTTGTGATTTGCATGGACTATTTGTCCAGAATCATGATGTATATAGGAGATATGCAAGGATTCAAGTATTTTACAGGCTGTGCTAGTATGAAGCTAAATCATCCGTGTTTTGCGAGATGATTTACTTTTATTTTGCAAAGGGAATGCCATTTCAGCTTACATGTTGTTGCAAGGTTTGAAGTTCTTCTCTCGAATCTTACGGTTTATGTGCAAATAATAATAAATCTGCTTTATATTGTAATGGAATGGAGGATGAGGATGTGACCGATATACAACATTTCTCTGGTTTTGTGAAAGAAAGTCTCCCTTTCGGATACTTAGGAGTGGCTATCTCTTCAAAAAAACTAAAGGTTCTTTGATTGTGAGAGTCTTGTTGATAAAATGATTGCCAAGATCCGAATTTGGAGCACAATAAACTTATCTTTTGCGGGGAAGGGCTCGGTTGGTGAATGCGGTTCTCATGAGCATTCATAGTTATTGGTCCTGGATTTTTATCCTCCCCGTGTCCGTCATTAACAATATCAATAATATTTGTAGAGTTTTTCTATGGAGTGGGAAAGTTAATGATGTGAAGGGCGGGTATGTGAAACGGGCTACAGTTTGTATCCCAAAGAAGTATGGTGGCCTTGGGGTAAGGGATATCAGAAGGTGAAAACGGGCGTGTAGGAAAAGATAGTTTGGAACATTGGTACAAACAAAGATGATCTATGGGTTAAGTGGATCCATCTTTGTTTACATCAAGAGACAATCTTGGTGGGAGTTTAATCCTCCCGCTACCGCAAGTCGGGTTGTTAAGTACATTTGCAAAGTTAAGGAAGAGTTGAAAAATTGGAATATTCACACTTGGCCAAGCACTACTCATTACATCATCAATAAAGTTAACAAGATGATTCTAGAAGAAAATGTGCGTGTAAACTGGGATATTAGTGTATGGAATAGAATGTCTATTCCAAAACACAAGTTCATTATGTGGCTAGGAATACAGCTGAGACTACAGACAAAATCAAGGCTCTACAGAATTGGAGTATGCCAAGAGGCAAATTGCTGCATTTGTGATCAGTGGGAGGAGACACATGATCACCTTTTCTTCAGCTGTGATTATAGTCAGCAGCTTATGTTAGGCCTAACAGGGTGGATTGGTATCCCTGCAAGGAGGAGGACTTTACAACAATGGCTCATGTGGATTAAAAGATCTTATAAAGGCTCGAAGACAAGGAAGCAAGTTCTGTATACAGTAATATGTGTTGCAACTTATCAAGTTTGGCAAGCAAGGAATGAAGCTCACTGGGAAAGAAGAGTGCAGAATGTTAATAGAAGCTTAGAACATATTAAAAGCATTGTAAAACATAGGATACAGTTATGTTTACCAAAGAAATGTAGTATAGAGGACAAAGCTTGGATAGATCAGTTGTGATCTGATTTTGTAGTCATTTAGACCTTCTGTGGTCTAGTTTGGGTGCTTCTTTAGGCTCCTGTTTTTTCTTGAGCTTTGGAAGTTTAGGTTGTAAATGTGGTTTTTTTGGTTGAATATATTCTTTCTTACTTACCAAAAAAATAAAGCATCAAAAAGACAAAATTTTGAACAGTTTAAAGCAGAAGACAAATTGTTCATGCACAGTCCTACATCATGACAGCATTGCTCTTCCCTGCCTATAAATAGAGGCTTCTCCTTCAGTTCTAGGTTTGGAACTATATATATTTGGAACTTCTCTCTCTTACTTTCTAATACTTCATTCTTACATTTTGATACTTCTCCTTTACTTTTTGTTGCCTAAATAAGATAATAGTTCTTTCAGGAATAACTTTTTTAGAAAACCCTAATGGGGGAATTTAGAAAAACATTAAACAACCGAGTGGGTATAGTTAAGAGATATATGTATAAACATATGTGACAAACAACAAACAATTGTATATAGTCTTTAATAGTATAATAATGGTTGGTGAAGTTAAGTGTAGATTTTGTCCCACATAGAAAAAAAACAATATGTTTGTTGTTTTTATCATAACTCTTGTGGTTTTTATGTTGTATTGATAAGGGCCTAATAAGAAGAGGGATGATAAACATCTAACAGATAGATGTGTTAGATACAAGTTTTCGTGTAACAAATATTGTTTGTGTATGTAAAAATATTGTTTGTGTTGTTTTCCCCTTATTTGTTATACGAAACACAAATAATATTTGTTACAGTAAAACTTATGTTAGATACATCTAACTGTTAGAGATTTATTATGTTAGATACATCTAACTGTTAGAGATTTATTAAACCTCTAATAATAATTGGATAAAAAACTGCATTGGACTTAGATGTGCTTGTAATTGGACTATTAATATGCTTATATATCATTGATCAAATACTAGCACTTTTTTAGCCAATTATTTATTTTAGTTTTTGAATTCGTATCTAAGTGTTAAAGAACAAATCAGTTTTCTCAATTTTAGTTATCTGTTAGTTTTATTTCCTTTAGATACTATGACTAAAGACTAATTGTTAATCACTTATCAAAGACTAGCACTTATTTAGTTAATTATTTATTTAACTTTTTAAATTCAAATGACAGTTTTCTCAATTCTAGTTAACTGTTTGTTTTTTTTTCCTTTAGATAATATGACTAAAGATTAATTGTTAATCAGCGATCAAAGACTAGCATTTATTTAGCCAATTATATATTTAATTTTTTAAGTTCGTAATTAAGTGTTAAAGATCAAATGTCTAATGGCGCAATTGAAACTCATCTTTCACCTCGGAGTTCATTGAAGGATCTTCAACATCACACGAAAGATAAGGCGCAATTGTCGGAATGGTTAACAATCATGAAGAAGAATCGGGGTTGATTGGAGCAAATTGAATCAGGTAATCAACATTCTCGTATTCTCATGCCTGAATTTGAGAAAGTTGCATCCCCATTGCCTAAATTTGAGAAAGCTGCAACTCCATTGCCTGAATCGCATGAAATTTCACATATTAAAATTGATTTAGAAGATGTTCAAGATGAAATTGCATATTGGGAATCTTCAATAATATGCTATGTCATAGGTGCTAAACCACCATTTCCATATAATGGATGGGTTTGTACGAAGAATTTGGGCTAAAAATGGGGTTGATAAGGTTGTTTCGGTGAGAAAGGGTATTTTTCTTGTTAGAATTCATAATGTAGAACAACGTGATCAAATGCTCCAAGATGGGTTTCATTTCTTTGACAAGAAACCTTTAATTGTCAAGAAATGGCATCCCGACATAGATTTATAGAAAGAAGATCTTAAAACAAGTTTCAATGTGGGTTCAATTGCCTTCTTTAGACCTGAAGTAATGGGGTGAAAAATATCTGTTCAAATTAGTGGCTGGAATTGGTAAACTAATTAGGTTAGACCAATCTACAATTAATAAGGATAGGTTACATTATGCAAGGATTATGATGGAGGCACAAATGAATCAACATTTCCCAAAAGAAATTCAGTTTGAAAATGAGAAAGGCATTATAGTCATACAACAGGTCTTGTATGAATGGAAACCTATAAGTTGTGAGAACTGTCATGGTGTAGGTCATTCAAAGGAAGACTGTAAATACAAGCCTAAACGAGTGAAGCAATTTTGGGTTCAAAAGAATAAGATTGTGCAAAAAGATAAAGATGGGTTTGGAAGGTCTCATGTGGTCATGTTCCCGGAATTAAGAGTCCTCGGAAGATTGCAAATGACAATTCCTTTCTTTGCTTTAGATGATATAGACATCGAAGACACTAGGGAAATAGAAATGGAGAAGGTGCGGGAAGAGGATTACCATGGTGGGGAGGGGGAGCCTTCCACTATGGATGGATAAGTTCATGTGTTGGAATGTAAGGGGACTAAACAGTAGAAAAAAGTAAATTGAAGTGAGAAATTTTGTCCATTCTCACAACATAAGACTGTTTGGTCTCCTTGAGACAAAGATAAAAGCTCCTGCCCTATGAGACTTTTATCTTAATGTTTGCCCTGGTTGGTGCATCACCACTAATAATGCCCGGCATGGAAATGGTAGAATAATACTATCTTTGGCATCCTTCGCTCGTGCATGTAGACATTCTATCATGTACTAGCCACTTATTCATGCCAAAGTAGAGGTAGTGAATGGAGGAAGGGTGTTCTTGTGCACCTTTATCTATGGTGTAAATGATAAAAAGGTAGGGAGAGTTTATGGAATGATGTGAGAGGTCTGTCTAGTAGTCTGCTTCCTTGGATTATACTAGGAGACTTCAATGCTCTCATGAAGTTGGATGAAAGAGTTGGGCAGCCAGTGAGGGATAAGGAGGTTGAAGATATGTAAAGATGTATGCAGGATTGTAAGCTTCTTGAACTGAAAACTTTTGGCTAATACTACACGTGAAGCAATAAACAGGAAGGGATCAATAAGGTTTTACGTAATTTGGACGAGAGCACTAGGTAATGATGCTTGGTTTGATGAGTGGCCAACTACGAAGTGATTGTACTCCCTGAAGGGAGTATGATCATTGTCCCTTGATCATAAATTCTTTTCCGATGAGAATAGAAGAAAACCATTTCGTTTCTTCAATATGTGGGGTCGGGCTCCTCGGTTTTAGAGCTGGTGAAGAATGGATGGCAAAAGCATATTCAAGGGACCAAGATGTTCCAAGTAGTTTGCAAGTTGAAGATGTTGAAACAGGATTTTAAGAGAACCTTAATAAAGAGCAGTTTGGTGATGTTTCAGTTAAACATTACAAAGCCCAGCAACTGATGCTTGAAGCACAACAACAATTACATTCTGACCCCAGTAGCTTTTTTTGGTAAAATGTAAGTAGATTACCAATAGCAAGAAGGAATCACCCAAATACAACCTAGCAAACAAAACAAAAAACAAAGGAGTAACAGACTACTCCAACTCACCACAGCCACCTAAACACTATTAATTACAAGTGTATTTAACCAACTTCTATCCTCATCATTCCATTGTAGATCTATACAACTTTTAACTCTACCACAAATGTCACGTTTAATGTTCTGTACAACCCAATCTGGGTGTTTAACAGCATGATTCCACAAGGAAAAATTTCTACTACGCCAGACATGATAAACCATTGCTGCAATTACAGCATAACAAAATTTTTCCTGCTTCTTTCTTTTGAATCTTCTGCCCCATTTTTTCCAAGCAACAGCCAAACATTCCTGATTTGAAGTCTGAATGCCCATTCAGCACATTACCTTTCTACAAATACCAGCACTGTATTGACATTTGAAAAAGAGATGCATACAAGATTCCTCCTCCACGCCACAATTCAAACAAATAGTATCGTGAATAATACCAGCTCTGAAGAGCTTATCTCTAGTTTTAAGCTTCCCTAAAGAAGCTAACCAGGCTATAAAAGCGTGCTTTGGAATATTCAGTGAGTTCCACACCCAATAATGCCAAGAAACAACTTCATGAGTGCCCTGAAGCCAATTATAGCCCTCCTTAATAGAGTAATCTTTAGCACCAGTGAGCCACATATTACCACTGTAAGCAGGCTTAAAGGTATTCTTTGTCTTGCATATAATTTTCCACACCCAACTAGCAGTCCCTGGTGGCTCATACTCCCACCAGTCACTCTCCCTTAAATACACTGAGTGAACCCATTTTATCCACAAAACATCTTCCTTTTTAGCCACCTACCATATATACTTGCATATAGCAGCAGTGTTCCAAATATAGCAATTTTTAATGCCTAAACCATCACTCTTCTTAGGTCTACAAACCCAATCCCATGCAACTGGAGGACTACTCTGCATATTAATCTTGCCTTCCCAAAGAAAATCCCTACACACCGTGTAATCCTAAGTAAAACACATTTAGGAAGGAGGAAGACTTGTGCCCAATATGTGTGAAGGCTAAGTAAAACTGCATTAACTAGTGTAGTTCTTGCAGCATAGGATAAATGACGAGAGCTCCAGCACATAATTTTCGTCATGATCTTTTCAACCAAAATGTCACAGTATGCCCTTCTTGATCCTCTTTCTTTGTTATTGGAACACCTAAGTATTTGAAAGGGAATGATCCTTTCTTATACTTAGTCACCTGAAGAATACTCTCTTGCACTTGATCAGTCACATTACCAAAATAAATGGCAGTCTTCTCAGGACTAGCCTCCAACCCAGAAGTTTCTGCAAAGGCCTTCAAAGTCCTCAATAAGAGAGCAACAGACTGAGTATCCCCATGGCTAAAAATCATCAAATCATCCGCAAAAATGAGATGATTTAGCCTTAAGTCAGAGCATCTATGATGGAACTTAAAATTTGCTCTCTTACTCATTTTCTTCATTAGTCTTGTTAGATATTCCATTGCTAAGACAAATATCAAGGGAGAGATGGGATCTCCTTGCCTAATCCCTCTCTTCCCTTGGAAGAAACCACTAAGCCCACCATTAATATTTAATGAGTAGGAAGTAGTTGAAATACACACCATAATCCATTTAACAAATTGGCTAGGAAACTTCAAACCACAAAGTAAATCCTGGATCAAAGTCCAACTTAAGGAGTCATAAGCTTTCCTTAAGTCAACTTTAAGTGTACATCTAGCAGGCATTTGTTTCCTTTTATAATGTTTTAACATATCCTGGCAAATGAGAATATTATGAAGAATGACCCAATTTTCAACAAAGGCACTCTGAACCGGATCAACAACAAAAAGGGAGGACACTCTTCAGTCTCTCACATATCATTTTTGAAATGATTTTATATAGTACATGATGAGAGACATTTATGTCACTCATAGGGTAGTAATTCGTGCGTAATTAGAGTCGTTTTAGTTTAATTTTCGTAATTATTCTTCTAATTTTATTTCCTTTTTAGTTATTATTGTTTTCTTTATTTATTTTCATTTTATTATTTTATATGTATAGTTTCTCCCCTTGTGTTTGGTTTTCTATGTAGGTAAGCTTTTTGGAGCTACGCGTTCGAGTTTCAAAGTTAGAGGGGTGGCTTGATTTAGTGCTATAATATAGAGCTTATCCTACACCACACTTTCCACCTATCCATACCACAAACCAAGCATAGAGTGGAGCAATTTTGCCAAAATAAGAGCTTTTAGAAGGATTTGTGCACAAGGGTCATATTATAACGGTCATAAATTTTACCACAAACAATATTTTTCAGTGATTCAAGTTGGAGATGAAAGCTTAGCTCGATAGCTTTCCAACGAGTGGTCACAATCCTGATTCCGGTAAAAACTGAAAGAGATATGGTTCTTTGAAGTCAGGCGCGTCTGCTGGACCGACCGAGCTATGCCCAGCCCGCCCGGGCTCCTCAGCCCGCCCGAGCAAGTGTCCTGCCCGCCCGGGCTGCTGAAGAGTGGAGCTTCTGCCTCGACGAAGAAGGATAGCATGTCCCGCCCGGTGGATCAGCATTGGCCCGACCACCCTGCACCGCCCGGGCCTTGACCCAGCCCGCCCGGGGTGCGTTGGTCAGACCGCCCGGGCCATGTGGAGCCCGCCCGGGCTGCTGTTATACGCACGTTTTTCTTCGGCCCATTTTGTTTACGACGATGTAATTGAGGGGGAGTATAAATACCCCCCTTAGCCCATTTTGAGGAAAAGAGTTTTATTTTATTCACCTCTTTTAGTTTTAGAAATAGTTAGGGTTTTAGGGAGGATTAGCCTCCATAGCTTAGTTTAGGAGAAAAGTGAGAACACTCAAAGAGATATTGAAGTTTGGAGATTCAATGGTGACAACTTGGATTTAAAGATTCAACAATTTATCAATGAGCATTTCTTACTCTCTCTCCTCTTTTATTGCTTTATTTTAATGTTTAATAGTTAATCTAGATTAAAGTTTCCATCTTTTACTAGTTTCTTCTTGTTTGCTCTCTAGATTTTGTTTTGTTTTTGCTTTGAAAGACTTGATTTTTGGTTTTTCCTATTTTTGAATTGGTGATTTGTTGTTAGTTTTTCCATGTTTAGGATGTTTGGTAGTATAATGGGTAGTGAGTAGTTCATTAACTAGGATTGGGAGTAGCCCAATCATTGTTTGCATCTTATTTTCATGAGTAGAGTTTATTGGGTTGGTTATGCTTGGGATTTGTGCAATTTTAATCTTTGATGTTGATTGGTGACTTAGTTGATGTATGTGAGCTCCATCACCTTTCGATCCTTTTGTTGCTCATTTAATGGTTTACTTTTATGTGGTTGACCTTCATGATTGATTGATTAGTTGCTACACATCACTTGTTGATTGGTATTAACTTGGGTTTGATTTTAATTCCTAACTTGGCCAAGTTAGGTGATAACACCTCGAAATATTATAGGTTTTGTTGCCATAATTAGGACTCTAAACTCCCTAACAACGATTTTAGAGGTGTTTAGATTTGTTTATTCCCTTTGCATATCCCCAATACGTGTCAATCCCTATATCTCTACTCGGTTGTTGGATGTCAACTATGATTGTGGTGTTTTTCCATTCCTAGTGCTTTTCCTAATTTGATTTCAATAGTTTATACCCTTAGTTTAACCAAAACTTGACGATTTCTTCGGCCTAGCTTATTGTTAAATTAACACATATTGGTGCTCCTTAGTCCTTGTGGAAGAATGACCCTTGCTTGTCACTTTACTTAGTTTAGTGGTCTAGTTAGGTTTTGTTTGAGTTTAGGAGACTAGTAACGACCTAGTTTTCCCCTTTGTCAAAATGGCGCCGTTCTTTGGGGACTTCGGCATACATTGATTTGTGTTGATTAGATGAGTCTAGGCTTTTTGTAGATATTCTTTATTTTATTTGATTTCTTTTTATTTTCTTTTTGTTTATTCAAAAAAAAATGGCAAATATCTCTTTTCCTCAATATGACAATGAGTCCTTTTGGGTGTACTTTGAAAGACTTGAGGAATTTGTAAAGTACTATGGTTATGGTCTTTGGGAGGCTTGTGAGATTACTTATTGGGGTGTTAAATGAGCAAACTAGAGGAGTGGTTGAAGATATGTTTAATGGTGAATTTCGAGCTATATCTTTAGATGAAGCTTGGGATTTCTATTTGTGGTTAGCTAGGGATACTTATGACTTCGATTGTGCAAATTGTCATGATTCATCAAACAATGACATGAATTTCTTTGATAAGTCAAATATTTCCACTAGTGAGCCTATTATGCATGATTTTAACCCCCCTCCCTCCTATGCTTGTAATAATGAGGTGCATTCTAATGTTGAAGATATTCATGCTATTTCTCAATGTTCATTGAATTTGTGCATGGATTTCAATCAAGTGCCTCATGTTCCCAATATTGATTCTCATATGCTTGATTGTAATCCCCCTCCCCAAAATGGTCTCCAAATTAGACTCCAAGCACCTCTTCAATTAGGACCGCCCACTAACACCACTAGTCTAGAGAGTATGATGCAAACCTTCATGACTAATCAAGCTAAAGAGACTAGTGAGTTGAGAGAGAGCTTAAAACAAATGCAAGTTCATAATAAAATACTTGAAACTCAATTGGCTCAAATGGCGGGTTCTATGAAAAGTGCTTCCACTACCCAACTCCTTAGTCAAGATGTAAATCCTAATGAACAAGCCCATGCTATAATCACTAGGAGTGGAAGACAATTGGGGGATGTGTGTGTAAATGGGGGTAAGGCAAAGAAGGATGGCAAACAATTGACCAATGACTTGAATGATGAAGGGTATGCTTTTGAGGAGAAAAGGCCCATTATTGAGGATGTTGTTGAGTCTCTACATACCCTTTTTAAGTCTCATGTGTCTACCTCTAGTGGTTTGGACCTTACTATCCCTCCTTGTGCTTTAGAGTACTCATCCTCTCATACCCCTTCATGCTTGAGTGAAGATCTTGGTCAATTTGAGAGTGAGGTACCTCATTTGGTGGTTGGTGATGCTTTTGAGGCTTTAGAGGTTGAGAGAAATGTTAGTAAGGAGCCATTGGTTGAAAAAAGTTTGTGATTTGAAGACTTGTGATATAGGAGAAGTCATTTGTGAAACCTTAAATTCTATTCCTTCACCTTATATCCCATTTTTAAGAAAGCTTGACATATTTCCTTCATTTCCCATCCTCTTTCATTATTTACCCAAATTACCTCCATTAGATGAGTCTCTTTCCTCCGTTGCCCCTCAAATGCTCAATTTGATTATATTTGAGGAAGAGAGTGAGATTGCTAGAAAAAAGAGTTTGTTGAGGAGAGTTTGTCATTTCATTTTTCTTTTTCTTCTTATTTCTTTGTTTTTCCTTTTAACCCTTCTTCTTTTTGGCATCCCTCTCCTCATTTGCATGGAGTTGCATTGCACTTAATGCACATTTTACATTTTGTCATTGCATACTTAATAATAATAGAAATGTGTGCTAGTGCATTTGACAAACTCTTGCGATCTTTGAATTGCTATTTACTAGAAAGGTCAAGCTTAGGACCTTAAATAAGCCTTTCTCGGGAAGTAACCCATGATTTATTGCTTTCATTTTATTTCTTTTAATTTTAATCATTTTTCTTTTCTATCCTTGATTTTGATTTAGGTGCATAATTGGAATAAGACACATTATCAATAGCACGTGGAAAGCAAATCATGGTTTTGATCGAGTAAGTTGATTAGAAGTGGAGAAATTGGGTCATTTGTGGGTATTCGCACCCACCTACTATCCGGTAACATCATTCATTTTCTCCTTTTCTAATGTTTTATGATTGCGGAACATGTGCTTGTTGGTTTGGATGTTTCTTCCCTCCCTCCCTCCCTTTGATTGTCTTGTTCAAGCATTGAGGACAATGCTTTATTCTAGCTTGGGGGAGTAGCTATTCGCTAGCTTGGGGGAAGTTTATATACTTTATTTTTATTTACTTTTCTCATTTTCACAAAATTTCAAAATCTAAAAATATTTTCCTTTCTTTTCTTTTTCATTCAAGTTTTGAGTTTCTCTTTATAAAGAAAAAAATTGAAAAAAAAAATGAAAAAAAGATATTTGGCAAAATCCAAAAAAAATTGAGGAATAAAGAAAAGTACAAATCATTTCATGTCCAAGGGAAGATTCTTGATGCCAATTTATGTGGATTCCTTTGTTTTGGTCATTTAGGTAGATGAGTATAGGTGTTTCCGTTGAATGCATGTATGTGTAATTTCGGGAGATTAGGGATGGATTAATCTTTGTTGCTTGATTTTCTACTTGAAAAAGCATTCTATAGTTCTAAATGTTGTCAAACTTTGTGTTGAAAAGAGCCGAATTATTTCTCTTATGGAAGTTGTAGTGACCCTAGTTGAATCTTCTTTGGTGAATCTTGAAAAGGAGTATGTTTAGAGACAATTCTCCTCTCCAATCTAATCAAACATGGAATGTGATCTGAAATATTCTCAGGAAAAAACATAGTTTCAGCATTAGGGAATACATCCATTTCTCATTTACCACAACTCTGTCAATCCTAGAGAAGACCCCTGTCAACCCCTTCTCCTCGTTTATTTGACCATGTGAAGAAAGGACCGGAAGTGATCCGTTCTGAAGTTCACAAGTCCTCAAACATCGCCCGAAATTCATCACTTCATCTAAAGTGACAAGCAGACCCCACTCTCTCATTAAGATGCAAAACATTATTGAAATCTCCTCCCACAACCCAAGCTCCATCAACACTTTTTTTCAACCTTTTCAAATCCTCCCACAATGGGAACCTTTAATTTCCTGAGCTTCATTGCAACCATAAACCATAGTAACCCAGCACTTCTTACCAGTAGCCGGATGCAAGACCATACAATGAATAAACTGAGCAGAGCATTCAATGACAGTAACTTTAATTTTACTAGGTAACCAAATTAACCACACTCTACCACCATGGTGATAGTGATAGTTAGTTGTAATACTCCACCTATTGCCAAATCGAGCAAAAATATTAGGAAAATTTCCCCTACGAACCCTTGTTTCAAGAATCCCACACAAACCAATACCCTGATGTTCAAGGAACCATTTAACATCAGTGTATTTATGAGGACTATTCAGTCCTCTTATGTTCCGAAAACCAAAATTATCCATCTGGTGGGATAGTAATCCTCACCACATGGTTTGTACATTGAGCATTCTCTTGATTCTTGTCTGCATCATTAAGCACCTGCTCCTGTTCCCCTCCTTTTATCACATCTTCATCCTCACCTTTCTCCTCCTCTCCATGAACCTCAGCAATTGTATCTAAAGAGGACCAAGGATTCTTCTGTGCAGGTGGTTGAATTCTGCTCACCATAGCCTCTTGTCTATTCACTACTGTTTTCACTTTTGGAACCCATTGTTGTCTTGGTTTAATTTTGTTCCTTGCAACCTCATACCTTTTCTCCCTGCATTGGACAACAGTATGTTCAATACCCTTACAGTCAGAACAGAAAATTGGTTTGCACTCATAGTGCACAACCTGTTGTACCATAACTCCATGTTCATTCAAAAAGGAAATAGACTCAGGGAATTCTTGGTCCATATTCACCTCAATTAAGACATGAGCATACTCAAGAATGTCCTTCTGAGCAGTAGCACGATCTGTTCGAATGGGCTTCTCAATCATTCCGGCAAGCTTATTGAGGGAACTCTGGCCCCAATATTTCAATGGCAATTTCTGAAGTCTAATCCAAGTCGGAATAGTCTTGACATCAGCAGATTGTAAATCAAAATCAGGAGTGCAATTGCGCACTATAACCGGTTTCCTATCATACAAAATAGGTCCAGCAGCCATAGCTCTATCCTTAGCTTCAACAGTCCTGAATCTCACAACAAACACTCCATTCTCCATCATTGCTACTTTCTCCACTCCAAATTTCCACCAAATCCTCCTAATAAATCCATCTATGATACGAATCGGAGGCTTCACAGCCAAGATATAACAAATAACAGCAGATTTCCAATACTCAATCTCAGGATTAACATCTTCAATCGTAATTTTCACCACATTATCACCACCCCTAATCTCCTGGTGTTCATGATTCGAAACTAAATTCAAACCCTCCTCCCTAATATTAGCAAATAAGGAATTCCAAGCATTACTTGGATTAGATTGCTGTTCAATTGTTGCATTGGGTGAGGTGAAGGATTCACCGACAAAGATCCAGGATGCCTTACTGGAGTACGAATAGTCGCAATCCATTGATCCAAGCTACTTCGCGCCGCCTCAAAATTAGCTCTGTCCTGATTCGAGAGATTCATATCAATAGAACAATTCGAATCAGCATCATCCTCCTCAGTCGACCAACTCAAAGCTGCTAATTCCTGAATCTCATTCACATTTTTCGTCTTCCTCGCATCTCCAGTTTGCGGAACTCTCAACACTTTCGATTTTTGTTTCTGTGAAGCAGATTGCTTAGATTTATTCATCTTCTTCTTACCACCGTTTCCTTTTTTTGCACCCTTTGCCATTGCTTCAGCTTACGCCGAGGTTCAAAATCAGGAAACAATGGAGGAAATCTCACTTCTAGAGAGAAGGCAGTCTTTCTCTCTCTAGACTCTCATTTCACGCTTATTTTCTGACCCCAGTAGCTTGGAGCTGAGGAAGAAAGATCATGATGCTAGATCTGAGTATGTTAGTGCTCACAAAACTTACAGCATGTTTCTGGGACAAAAAACAAAGCTCAAATGGCTCAATGAAGGTGATGACAACACCAAGACATTTCATCAGAGCATTAAGCTAAGAAGAGTCCAGAATAAGGTGAATACCATAAGGAAGGAAGATGGCACTTGGGCTCAGAATTTAAAAGAAGTTGTTGATGCTTTTTTGGAGTTTTATCACAAGCTGCTGGGTAGTAGGAGTCCTTCTAAGAAGGTGGAATCAGCAATTATTGCACAAGGTGTTGTTCTTAATCCCACCCATCAACAAGCTCTAAACCTGGTCTTTACTGGTAATGATATAAAGGAAGCTCTATTTTCTATTCCTGATGACAAATCACCAGGTTTAGATGGATATTCTAGTTACTTTTTTAAGAAAAATTGGGATGTCATAGGCAGTGATATTATTGCTGTTGTTCAAGATTTCTCTCAATCAAGAAGAATGTTGACAGAAATCAATGTCACTGCCATAACACTGATACCTAAAATTAGTTGTCCTGCTGCTGTAGGGGATTTCAGACCCATAGCTTGTTGTTTAGTCCTGTATAAAACCCACCAATTTAATATGTGCAAGGTTGGGTAAGGTCCTTCCAGAGATTGTTTCTCAAACACAAGGGGCATTCATAAATGGAAGGAGCATAATCAATAACATTTTGCTGTGTCAAGATCTCGTTAAAAAGGTTTAATAGGAGAGGCAATAAAGTGAAAGGTTTGATGATGAAAGTTGACCTTAGGAAGGCTTATGACTCCATAGAGTGGAGCTTTGTCAAGGAGCTACTTGAAGCTTTACAGTTCCCAGGGCACTTTATTACTTGCATCATGGCTTGTGTGACTACCCCAAAGTTTACACTACTTATTAATGGGGGTACTGAGGGTTTTTTTTGAAGCTAAAAGGGGTTTAAGGCAGGGAGACCCAATGTCTCCCCTGCTGTTTGTGCTTTGTATGGATTACCTCACCAGAATACTTAGGTATATAGGTGAGCTCCCTGAGTTTCAGTTCTTCACAGGTTGTCACACAATGAAAATAAATCATCCCCGCTGCGAGATGATTTATTCCTTTTCGCAAGGGTGAAGCAAAGTCTGCATATATTGTTGCTTCAAGGACTTCAATTGTTTTCTGAGTCAACAGGTCTGCAAGCTAATAAGAGCAAGTCAGCCATTTATTGCTCAGTAATGGAGGAAGATGAAGAGGTCAGAATAAGTTAATTTTCTGGATTTGTGAAAGAACAACTTCCCTTTAGATATTTGGGTGTTCCCATAAGCTCAAATAAGATCAAGGCAGCTGATTGTGATGCTATTGTTGAGAAAATGGTGCGGAAAATTCGAATTTGGAGTACAAGAAGCATGTCCTATGCTGGAAGAGCACAATTAGTCAATTCAGTACTCTTGAGTATACATTGCTATTGGGCTCAAATTTTTATACTCCCTAATTCGGTGTTACAGAGAGTCAACTATATTTGTAGAAATTATCTTTGGGTCGGAACAACTACTAGTGAGAAAAGTGGTAACATAAAATGGGACTCAGTTTATAAACACAAGAAGTTTGGAGGTCTGGGCTTCAGAGATATCATGATCTGGAACCTGGCAGCAATTGGCAAGCTTGTGTGGCACATTGGTTATGGTAAAGATGATTTATGGGTCAAATGGGTCCATAATATTTACCTCAATGATGTTAGCTGGTGGGATTATCAAGCTCCAATGGGTGCTAGCTGGATTCTGAAACAAATTTGCAAAGCAAAAAACAAACTTCAACACTTGGGAATGCAACAGTGGGATATAAACAGTAAGTATTCAATCAACAAGGTGTATGAGCAGTTGATGGGGGTCCAAAACAAAGTTCCTTAGACTGCTGGTATTTGGAACAGAATTTCACTCCCTAAACATCGAATCATAGCATGGTTAGGGATACAAGGAAGGCTTAGAACCAAGGACAAGCTGTTTGCTTACAACATCAGTCCTGACAATGTCTGCTGCCTGTGTGGAGATGGGATTGAACATCATGATCATCTTTTTTTCGAGTGTGTTTTTAGCAAAAAATTGATTCAATTGATGCTTGACTGGCTGGGTATAAGCTACAGGAATAGGACTTATCAGCAGTGGATTATTTGGGTCAGGCGTAGCTACAAAGGGTCTCCAATTAGGAAAAAGGTTGTGCTTGCTGTGCTGGCTGCTAGTGTTTATCAGATTTGGCAAGCAAGGAATGATGCTCATTGGAACTATAAAGTTCAACGAGTTGAGTACATAGCAAAGGAGATAAAGTGTATAGTTAAACATAGGTGTAGTTTTTGTAAATCGTCCAAATGGACAAATAGAGATGTAGATTGGTTGTACAGTTTGTAGATTTGGGCCAGTTTGACCTTGTTTTGTTGGCTCTCTTTTGAGAGATAGGTTGTATTGTTTTCTTTGGTTGATATATACTTACTTACTTACCAAAAAAAAAAAGATCAAATGTCAGTTTTTTCAATTCTAATTAATTAAATTTTGTTTTATTTCCTTTAGATACTATGGCTGAAGATTAATTGTTAATCAAGTTTTTCTCTTTTCCCGATCCTTCTTAAAACTTCTATTTTCAAACTGATAATATGTAGTAAATCCATACTTAGTTTAGAGAATTATGAGGGTAAATTAGCGTATTAATCCCATCAGCATATATATTTGTGGGACTAGTATTATACTAAGGACATAGATTAATCTCGTTCTAGTCTGGTCTCCTCAACCCTCCACCTAACAACCTACAACCACTGAAACCACACTGCTCGCCACCTTTCAGTTAATCTCCAAAGTTCACTAATGCGGCCGCCACAATCACCACCACCACTCGCCAATAAGAACTCTTCATTCGACCATATATACCGTCCACTCTTCTCCTCTCCAATTCTCAATTTTCAAGGCCAATCTCCATCTTGCGAGCCGTGGTCGTTTGTCTGGTCTCCGTTACAGATAAATTCTTTGGTTGTTTGTCATGGAGTTACTCATCTCTCTCTCTGTGGTGCGAAAGAAATGCTAGTTGGTGGCGACGGTGGTGGTGGATGGTAGTTGGTGCTGGCCGGTGGTGATAGTGATGATTTATGGTGGATGGCAGTGGGTTGGCAGTTAGTGATTGTGGATAGGAATGACAATTTGCGGGGACGGTGCGGAGGATGGTACCTCCACACCCGCACCCGTATTAAATTCTCATCCTCATCCCTGCCCCACCACCCATTGCAGGGGAAAATTCCAGACTCATCCTCTCCTCAGCAAGTACGTATTCAAACCCATCCCCGCCTCACCACCCGCATGGGTACCTGCATCCACATTCTACCCGGGTTGGGTCCACTTCATCCCGCCCCGCCGCCCACATGAGTACCCGCACCCGCTTCGCACCCGCGTCATACCCACATATTTATATTTTGCAAGATAAAATTAATAATAATATAAGTATATAAATAAAATTTTAATAATAAATATGCGGGGAAGGCGGGGGTGGGGCGGACGGATATAACATAAAATCCACACCCGTTCCACCACCCATTGCGGGTACGATTTTAATCCCCATCCCCGTCCCATCCCCGCCAAACCTAGACCCATCCCCTCCCACTTGGGTAGGGTTGGGGCGGGTCTCCTACTTGACCCGCCCACTGCCATCCCTAATTATGGATGATTTGTGAGTAATTAGTGTAAGTGTTCATCAAGGCCATGTTCTTTTGGACTTATTTTCAGTTCATTTCAGTTTCTTGCAGTTCAGTTCAATTTAGTTCAGTTCAGACACGCTCTCATGTTCAGCTTTCTCACAATTTAGTTCAGTTTAGTTTCTCGCAGTTCAGTTCAGTTCAGTTTCTCCCGGTCCAAAAGAACGAAACCTAAATTGTCCATTCTCTATTATTTGTGGTCTCTAACTTTTTCTCTCTAGCTGTCTTGGTCTGTGCCCTCTTTCTCTCTATTTCACTTATTTAAATAAGGATGAAGTATATATTTTAAAAAAGGAAAACAAAAAGTGAATTTGAAACCATTTCTAATATCATTGCAAACTTTTGAGTAATTTTCTCATGGAGTAAGTTTTTAGTCAATGACAATTCCACATTATGAAGACTAGCTAGGTGTAAGATAACTTGTAATCCATAAATCTTCATTTGAAGTCGTCAGAAGATTCAGGACAAGTGCAGAAGAGAAGTATGAGTTTGAGCTTGAGTTTTTGGTACGAATTAGACGAAAGCAAAAGCAAATCACAAGACACTACATTACATACCAACAGGCAACAGAGTGAATGAGTGCGTAAGAGCAAAACCAACATAAATTAATTGACATCAATCCAAATGTTGTGCACGTACTCCCTCGTTTATTGCAATTTTGAAGGGGGGGCCCACTACTTAACTTCCCCATTCCCCCCCTCTTTCAATGCTACTTTTGCTTTCACTTTTTATTTTTCCTTTCTTTTTTCTCTCTCTTATTTACGGTGGCAGTAAAAGTAAAACCTAGTAGTCAAAATAGTTGCCCGATTAATATCCCTCTAGGTCAATAGTACACAATTTACATTTATGTTTCCTTTTACCTTTTTTCATGTCTTCTTTTTTCATTGACCTTTTTCAAGTATCTTAGCTTTTCTGTTCCTACCAATTTGTCTCCAACAAGAATGGTATATCTCGATTTAATTGTATACGTACCATCCTTAACTACTAATTCAATCTCTGAAAAAAAAAATTATATTCGAGCATAAGCTATAGCTATTATTTTCTAGCAATAGCCTATAAGCATTATTAAGGGGAAAAAAAAGAAAGATCTCTTCAACCTTAGATCTTTGCATCATCATTCAA
The DNA here is from genome assembly GCA_947648045.1 of Beta corolliflora. Taxonomy (NCBI): domain Eukaryota; kingdom Viridiplantae; phylum Streptophyta; class Magnoliopsida; order Caryophyllales; family Amaranthaceae; genus Beta; species Beta corolliflora. Next base: position 2,462,114 of record CANSZD010003249.1, read on the forward strand.
TAGTTTTAAAAGCAATGTTTGAGTAGTTCAAGTTTTACAATATGATGTATAATGGCTATATTAAACTCCTTCGACTGTCTAAAACATACAACCAAGATTCGGAGAAGATTAAGGATAGACATTGCCAATAGTACGATCAAGGTGCAATCACCTAGATCAATTACTAAATCAAGTACTATTTGAACGAAAAGGAAAAGTTTGACCTAGGGGTTGACTAAGGCACCGTTCTTTTGGATTGAGAAACTGAACTGAACTGAACTGAACTGAATTGAGAGAAACTGAAATGCAGAGAGTAACTGAACTGAACTGAACTAAACAGAACAGAACTGAACTGAAAATAAGTTCAAAAGAATAGGGTCTAATAATGCCCTTGCGATGTTCAAGTTAGTGAAATTACAACTTAGAACAAGTTAGAAAGTATTGTATTGGAGTGTGAAATTAGTGAGAGATCGTTAGACTGGTCAGAACTAGTTACCAATAATTATGAGAGAGGTGCCTTATTGATTGTGTATGTATTCTACATCAAGGGTAGATCTTGATTTGATATGGGCAAATTCGTAATATGATGTTTCCTGGGCCCTGGTCCAAGGAAGGAATAGGTCCATCGTATTGCCAATTTGCGGATTTGGAGGACAAATTATAAGACCTACCACCTTATCAACTATACACCAACAAAATTTTGTCAAGAATGATGCAATTACATCTAAATTATGGACGATCTGATCAAAAGCGACGCCATATATAGAAGGTTGTTTAATACTTGTAATGAGAATTTAGATACTTTAAGGGATGATAGTAATTACCAAATGACTTTTACTATTTGATAAAATGTCCCCTCCACTATTCCTTCAATAAAAAAAAGTTCTTCCGACATAAATATAGAAGATTTATGAGATTAAATGAAAATATTGTCCTTCTTTTGTTACCTTAGGGTAAGGAAAAGAAAGTTGTTAGACATGCATGTATATAATCTAATGTATTTAGTGGAATCATGTGACTGTGTGAAGGAAAGTTGAAGAGAAAATTTTGTTTACCAACATTAAATTGAAGTAAAAGTGAAGAATTTTAATAAGCAAATGAATAATGTGTAAAGTGGGAAAAGCTTCAGAAAATGAATGATACATTCATTTGGCTTAATAATTAGTCCAACTTCAAAAACATCATTTTTCATGGGGAGCTCATTATCCTCAAAATGTCTATCTTCTTCCCTCCTTATCCTCTATCCTTATTATTTTCTCTCCAACAACGAAGATTGCTTGAGGACTCACTTATTTGGCAGATAAGTAACATCAAAATAGGAAAAAGAAAAGAAAAGAAACCAATGCCATGCATTTTGCACATTGGCCGAGATTCTTCATAATCATCCACCAAATCTTGAAGATTGCTTGCCATCCTCATTTTATGAGGATCCTTATTGTATTTTTTCATCCATGAGGACATCATCATAGAAGAGAAAAAAGAGTGCAATAAGGATGACCAAAGATAACTGTTGTTGATGCTCTTAGAGCCCATTAGAAACCTTATCTAAGTCCGTGTGACTCCTAAAGAGTGAAGACTTTTTTCCCATCAATTAATAATGCTTCTCATATACTTCTACTAGCATTTTTTGCACGCTATGCGTGCGTCTCATATTAACGTTTTTATTCTCAATTAGTTATTCATCAATGTTACAAAAATTTGATCCTAACAGATATTTATAATTATTTTTATCTTTTTAATATGTTATTTTTAAATCAACATTTCATTGGTTTTTTTAGTTATTTGTTAATCATCATTCAAATATAGTATTGAGAGAAGGAAATATAAAGCAGAAAAAAGCGTGTGCTCAAATAAAGTGGAAGAATTTGTGTATCAAATTCAATCGTTGAATATTAATAAAGTGGAATAGTTTGGTTTATATAATAGAGATGACCGAATAATAATCAACATTTAGGTTTTAAAAAATTATCAGTATATTATTAATATGAAATTCAAGTTATTATTTTTTCTTCTGATTGTGTCAATCAAATTGTCAAATTAATTTTTTATTAGAGTTTTTCACACATATGTAAGAAGAGGAAATTATTCTCCTTAATTTAATATTTAATTGAAATTTCAAATTCATTTCCATTATTAACTTGTTCAATATGTATTGCAAGTAAGAAGAAAAAATGATTATTTTATATATATATATATATATATATATATATATATATATATATATATATATATTATATATATATATATATAACAATTTAATTTCATTAGGGATATATCGAACATTTTAGAAGGGGGCACCATCTTCCTCCCCCCTTCACTTATATAATAGAGATAAAATTTGAATCTTACAAAGTTCTTCCAATTTCCTATATTTGTTTTTCCCCCAATCCATCACCTTGAGTACATATTAAAGTATTCTGGTATGAATTTATAAGATTTGGTCTTATTTTATCCAAATCTTATTAGTCTAGTCCGGTCTTGTCTGAAATTTTTAGAGGTGATCAACATGGACCCGGCCCGAAAATGGACACGACTTTTTTGGTCCGTGCTTTGGGACCGGCCCGATTTTTAGGCAAAAAAACGGGGCCACGAGCAACCTAAATATGAAAATCAGACTAAATTTTGGACCGGCTCGAAAATGGCCCAAAAAGCCCACTTGACCCGGCTTAAAATAGCGGGTTTTGGCGCGAAAATTTCAACTCGAGTCCCGGCCCGAGGCCTGGGCCCATTAAAGCCCGTCCCGGCCCATGATCACCTCTAAAAATTTTGTAGTTCTTTTTTAGAGGAATCTGAAATTTTGTAGTTTGGTTTGATATAAGCTTGTTATAGTCTAACACTCCAAATAATAAAAGCAAAACCTTACAAAAAGATAAGTTGTCTTCCTTAGTCCTTCTCATCTCCAAGCTATTGTTTAATCTTGTTCTAACGGTTCTGCCCATGCATTATCTTAAAAAAACGGAGGCGTGCCAACTGCGATCCTAATCTGAGTAAGCTTTGGATCCACATTTATTTGTGGCATTATACTCCCTCTGTCGATCTCAATGTGTTCATTTACTTTAATTCATTACTAGCTTTGAAGCCCGTGCGTTGCACGGGTTGTTGTTTATTTTATTTTTTTTAATTTTTTATTAACATTGTTGCTTTTTTGTTGTTGTGAAATGTGATTTTTCAACACCATTTTATTTTATATACTTCCTCCATTCTTTTCCTATTGTAACAATTACCACTTTGGGTAGTTTTAGCTATTGGAACCATTTTGGTAAAAAACAACTATAGTTGACAACATCACCTTTACTTTATGTTAATAAAACCATCATTAATTACTCAAATTGTCTCATAAAGTTACGTTTACTTTATTAAGGATTTACCTATCCCCTACTCTAGTTAACTCCTACTACCCATTTTGTTTTATTTTCTTAAAAACCATGCCCAAACCCATTGTTGCAGTAGAAAAAGACAGAGAAAGTATTTGTCATTATATTTTAATTTCTAGATTTGTTATTGTAATATATAAATTTTATATTTTTAATGTTCAACTGAATATTGTAGCTAAGTCTATTATTAAATAGTATCCCAATAATTGGTATGATTAACAATAGTTAACACAGTTTTAAACATGGAAAATACCCGAACGATACTTTAAGAAAGTAGAGGGTAATAATTTAATAGATGCAGAACAGAAAGAATAGTGAAAAAATATGAGTGTCATCCATAACTTCAACTTTTAATATAGCACATAAACATAACGCATATAGAATAGAAGATGGAAAAGCCAAAAAGAAGATCATAATGATGGTATCATGAATAAAAAAAATATAAAACTAACCTCTATTAATAATCGAAAATATTATTTAAGAGAAAAAATTCTCTTCATCAATCATGACCAATCAAAACTTATCAAACTTACCCCTTTTTTATGATCTGTGATCTCAAATAGTCTACAAACTCGAACCTTGATTTTCCAATTAGTTTTAGTAGAATTAAGTTTATTGAGAAAAGAATAAGATCTGACATATAAATATATGAAAAAGAAAAACATAAATAATTATGTATACAACAAATATTTTAGGAATAAAATAATTAGTCAATTACATAATACCTCTGCAATGTCGTTGACAAACTTTCATTTGATTTTTCATGTAATGCCATTATGGTATGCTCAAAACTACAGATATGTATTTTTTATTTTATATAACTCAATTTTTAAAAGATTGATTTTAAAAGACATCACTACTATTTTCACATATAATACGCTATTTTTATAGTTATTTTTGAATGTATTTAAAATAAAGAATAAATAATATGTTATTGTTCATCTAAATAAATATATTTTCATAAGTTGTAAAACTATATTGTATATAGAAACATATTTCGAGCACTCTCCGATGGTAAGAAATTTATAATATTGTGAATTATGTAGCAAAAGTTATATTCAATTTACATAGTTGAATAATTTAGGTTGTTTATATAAAATCAGATTGTAATCTTCACTTATTAAAAACACCTTATATGTATTTATATCTATGTTAAACACTATTTTGAAAAAAATTTAAATTAAAAAGAATGACATGTCATGTTTAGGTGGAGCTCTCTATAATATTCTAAGGTTGCTTTTTAAAATCATACTCTAATTTTTTCATCCAAACTCTAATATATATAGATTTTAATTTTTGTTCTAACAACAAAGTTTCCTTAATAAATTTGGCTGCAATACTAAATTGCTTTGGTTCAGTTGAGTAAGGCTGGTGTTTGGATCCTCTAAAGTTCTCAACAAACTCTACAATGTAGAGTTTGAGCAATATCAACCATTGAATAAAAAACCAATGGCTCATATATTATCTTTCCAAAACCCCCTCTATTTTTCTCATCAAAATCCACCCCTTATTTCCCCCCTTCCACCAATATGAGCCTTTGATTTTAAAATGTATGGTTCATATACAACTCTACCTTGTAGAATTTGATTAAAACTCTAGAGGATCCGGAACTCGTAAGGCTGAGGTTTTTAAAGATTATATATATGTTTAATCCTGTAAATTAGAATTATGATTAAATGCTATAGTCACATATAGTACACTATAGTTATAGCTATTATTATATTTATCTAAAAGAAAGACTAAATGATGTCTTACCATTCATCTAGTTAAATATATTTTCATGAGTTGTAAAACTATATCGTAAATGGATCTTATTTTGAAGCATATTTCAAGCACTCTCAAATGATAAAAAATTATAATGTTTTGAATTAGGTAGCAAAAGTTATATTCAATTTACATAATACAATAATTTAGGTTGTTTATTCAAAATGAAACTCTAATTTATTGTTACGCAAAACTCCCTTTATGTATTTAAATATGTGTAGAACTCTATTTTTTAAAATATTTAAAATAAAAATTAATGACATGGCAATCCTACGTGGCGCTCTCTATTTCATAAGTTGTAGAACTATATCATAAATGAATCTTATTTCGGAGCATATTTCGAGCACTATCCAATGGAACAAAAATTATAATATTTCGAGTTACGTAGCAAAAGTTATACACAATTTACATAATATAATAATTTAGCTTATCAAGAACCCCTTATGTGTATTTAAATCTATGTGAAACTCAATTTTTTTAAAAGATAATTATATAAAAATAAAATTTGATGACATGGCAATCCTACATGACGCGTTCTATGGCCTCGAAATCTTGAGGAGCTCCCTATGCTCCCGAAAAGTTCCTCCTTTATTTATATATATTGATTTTTTATGCTTATTTCTATTATTAATATCTTTAATAATAGTTACAAAAAATTGATATTTAATCATATATGGTAGTTAAAACCTAATAAAATCTCACATGACTAATTTTTTTTTCTTATATGTTATTTTTTTGGTTATTCTGACATTATAACTAAAAAGTTCCAAATGAGAATATCAAGATGAAACGAACATAATACTAATATCGACAACTTTTTTAAAGGAAATCTCAACAGTCCTTATGAATCCTGATAAAACAAAAATATGCAACAATTATAGCGCTTTTTATTGAAGAAGTATCACATTAATCAAACTATAATAAGTGCCCAACCTCGCCTTTTAAATTATCTACAGAGCAAGTAGGTAAAGATCCGGCGAAATTGTTAATGATAAAATTACACAAATTGAATTATTTGATCTAAATCCATATTGTACTTGAAATGAAATGATCCAATTTAAACCTAAATTATAATTGACTCAATCTAAATTGACTCAGCTTGAAATAAAGTACTATCATGACTATTACTCCATATTTATTTATTAGTTCAAGTTAATTGACAATAAACTTGGAGCTGACTCAATAAGGAATGATGTAAATCAACTCGATCAAAAACGAAGCTAAAGGTTACCATCCTATTATGACTCAAGTCCAACTAAGCTTAATCTGTAATCATCAAAATGGCACGTCGTAGGATATTTGGTATCCTAAGGGTGGATCTTTAGATTCTACTCATGTCAATTACATCCACAACTTGATATTGATACTTGTTCAATTTTTTTTGGTTAGTCTACTTTATTGTGCTAATACCATATCAACCGACAAACATACCTAGCTCTAGTATGAAATCCGGTTTGAATATGCATATATAGCAAAGAAAATTTGGCAGATATTATATGAATCCTAATGTTAAGAAGGTGAAATTCTGCTAAGTATAATTTTTGTCAATTGAGTGGTATAATCTAGGGGAAACAAGCACATGATTTCAATAAATGTTGTTATTAGTCTATAGCAAATATGAAATGGGTATGTGTGTCTTAAGCGAAAAATGCGCTTACAAGCTTCAGTTAATGCAAACGTGCCTGTATTAAATAGGGGACATCCTAATGGTTAAATTCATAAATTTGGGGCACATGCATGTTAAATAGTTTATGTAAGAAAAATATTTGATTCTATAATTTTGAATATTACTTTTGTGGCACAAAATTTAGCAAGAGAGACAGAGAAAGCGTGAGGGAGAGACATATGCATATATTTGAGTTAGAATGTTGTTACGAGATTCTTCGGCACAAAATTTTGCTTGTCCTAGTTAAGCCTACCCAATGCTTGCTTCCCTGTGAACATCTCATTGAATTTTATGCATCATTTGATTAGCAAATCAAAGATATAAGTCAAATAAACTATTATTAGGAAAATCATGCATATATGTAGATAAACATAGGTTGACCTTAGTCTAGATTAATAAGTATTAGGTTAATGCAAGCTTCTTAAAAAGATCTATATATTTGAATAAAACTGATCTAAAGTAACTATATATAGTTTTCCCTATTAATCTGCAGTGTTTAACAAATATACCAGGTGGAAAGAATATCTTGAAGAACCAAATACGTAAGCAGGGGAATCCTATTGATCAATAATAGTATCAAATATACATAGGCCTGGAAAAAAAGAAATCGTTGATTTGGTTAATATTATTTTATTTAAAAAAAACAGTAAAGTAAAAAAAATGAACATAAGTTTTCTTTGAAGAAACCTTAATTATTAAGGAAAGAATATAAGTATATTTGTTGTCAAAATAAGTATAAATCAATATCTTGGTGAGTAATCGTATTAGACTTGTGTCCGACATTTCAACTCGATCATGTTGGGTTTTGGCATGTTAAGTTTATGTAATAATGAGTTTAGGTCGCATTAGGGTCATATCTTTCAGGTTCTAATCAAGTCGAATTTACAACTTTGTAGATTCTTTCAAGTTCGGGTGCTTATCATGTTCAGGTCAATTATATATCTGACTCGGGCAAATCCAATTTAGATTTATATGGGTAATGTCTCGTTTCAAGTAAAATAAGTTTAGATCGCATCATTCACGAATTCAAGTTAAGTCATGTGGAATATTCAGTTTCACTTAAGCTTTGATTAGATTGTGATTCGATTTGTATTATGTTGACCAAATTGGGTATATTATATTAGGGTGACAATCAAGTTCTATTATTGTTGGTTCGAATATATTAGGAATGTATGATGGTTTATATCGTGTTAAGGTTATGATCATCTCCATTCATATATAGAGGGTTGTTTAGACCTCCGAGTTCGAGATGTCCAATTATATTAATATTGGCGCATCTCTTAATTTGATTTTTGGCGGGTCCATGTGGATTAGTTATGGTTTGATTCGAGTTCGAGATGTCCGTGTATGATTTTAGAATATTTATACCTCCACCCAACCCTTAAGAAGCTTCCCAATTTACAGAAGATATTCAATGTACACCTTGATAATACATATTGGAAAGCTTATGAAAAATTGATATCGAAATATATGAATACTGAAAATTATCTAAAAGTATCACACTTTTTTCTTTCGTAAAAACAACTAGATATGGTCAGGCCTTCTCAGTTGAATGATATGAATAGTAGTTGAGACTAGGGGTGTTAATGAGCCAGGGTGGCTCGCAAACTATTCGAGCTCGGCTCGGTCAAAGCTCGTTCAAAGCTCGGCTCGAGATGGCTCGATTTGAGTTCGAGATCGGCCCGAGATTCTAACGAGTCGAGCCTGAGCTACCTTAAATTCGGCTCGAAAGCTCGCGAACAGGCTCGATAATTTTTAAATTATTAAAAATATTTCATTAGTGCTAAATTTAGGATATAATAATTAATAACTATGGGAAAAAAATGGTAGTCTTGGACTCTAATGCCAAAAATTACATGTTTAATAAGTTAGAGAATCACTTGAAAAAAAATAAGTAAAACAAACACTAGTTAATAGTTTAATATGAAGCACTTGAATTTGACCTTATTATAATAACAAGAAAAACAAAGGCAAGAAAAAGATGATGCAGGCAGCAGGCATGAACCAGAAGCACGTGATGTTGTCGGTAGAGATTTCATTAGCAAATAGCAAACAATGTAAGTCCTTTATTAAAAGCACAACAAAAAGCTGAAATTTCAGCTATCCCAATGTCCCACATCGGTGATTTAACAAGATGGTCTCTCAAATGCTTCTATAAAAGAAACCTTGGAGTTACATTTTTTCAACAGCATGCCCATCATTTTTTTGGGCTATGCAAGTAGCAATAGTTTGGATGCTGGGCCTTCAAACAACTAATGTTTGGGCCTTATAAAATATGACCTTGGAGTACTTGCTTTAGTTAAACTTAACTTCGAGCTTTTCGAGCCTAACGAACTCGAGCTCGAGCCGAGCTTGATATTTGAAGCTTGACGAGCTTCGAGCTCGAGCCGAGCCCCATCGAATATGTTTTCGAGCCGAGCCGAGCCTAGTGAGGTTCGGTCTCGGTGCGGCTCGTTAACACCCCTAGCTGAGACCAATGTTAATAGAATCCCGACCAGATTTTACGATCCTACAAATCTACGATCCGTAAGGACCTTTTCGATCTCGATCCTACATAGAATCTTAATTTAATAGGATCTTTCGATCCTACCCAACTACCAAAATTCACATGGTAGGATCATAACACGATTCTACGATCCGATTCTACCATAAAATAATTACAAATATTATCTTTCTCCTATTAGATTTTGGTAACATGTTACCTCAGTCATAGAGTATTGAACTACTATCATCATTTAAGAATGAAAAATATCATTATTAATGTGTGTAAAGTTTTAACATGAGTCTTTTTAAAACATTATAGCATAATTATCACTAATTTACCCTATGTTGTAAGATCTTACGATCCTACGATTCGATCATGTCGATTTGATTCTACCAACCCTTGCGATCCAAAGTAGGATCATGATCCTAATGACTTTGGTTAAGACAAACTTAGTATTGTGATAGATGCAATTAACGAAACAAATAAGAATGAACAATCGACACAAGAATTAACGTGGTTCACTAACAATGTGTTAGCTACGTCCACATGTAGAGGAGAAACGGTTTTTATTAGGTTTAGGAGAGAGTACATATTACAAAATAATACCGGAGGCAGAGGTTACAGACCCCCGTGCTAGGTTAATCCTGGCGCCACATAATTAATTAAAGGCATAGTTCATCACTTAGCTTTAAGAAATGAATAGAATATTCTTTTACTTGATCATGATTCAAGATTAAGTACATATGATGATTGATTACAAACAAAGCTGATGTCGATGGTTCATCTAATTGTAATGAGATCAATAAATCGACTATTATTTAGCAAACATATACTCGTAATAAACCCATTTTTTTCCCAATGGACCATCTATATCTTTTAGGAAATTAAAATAGAGAGATTCCTAACTCAGAGAATGTGTCAAATATGAGTTGATTCATGATCACCACATAATTAGGTTATTATGAGGTTGGGTCATAGTTAGTTTATTTTGGTCTTGTAGATCAGCTTAGATTTAGACAAACTCTAAATACAAACTGTGAAGAATGGTGATTAGCTGCTACACTTGATAATGATTAATTTTGGTTGCTGGCACAAATATACAAGCATGGAGTTCCACACATCTTGCTGTGTCATGTACCTTACAAGATCAGTGCTCCTAATATTAGTCACATGATCCTAGACTGATCTTGTATTTTTATTTTGTCTCTTTGTACAGCTGGTCTTGTATATTTGTCGGCATATAGAGATAGTTCTCTAGGTTTTATGTTTGCCTTGTATATATATAGAGAATCAGGGTAGTATAGCCGTTGTAACACACAAAGCAAAGATTAAGAAATACAAACTGTGAATAGAGAAAATTTTCTCTGAAATTATCAGAGGAAAATATTGCGGTTGAGGTTTTGATTTCTCTTCATGGTATCAGAGCAAGGTCTATAAGATCCTTAACTGAGATATCAAAACTTCATCGCATCCATAAATTTCAAGAAAGTTTCAATCTTTATCCATTCAAGCAAAAATATGGCTGAAAAAGGAGAGAAGACTAATCAGTCTAACAACCCTTACAAAAGACCCTCTTTTTATTGATGTGAATGAGAATGCTGGTACAGCTCTAGGAAGTATCACCCTTGATGGTAACAACTTCTTGAACTGGAGCAGGAGCATTAAAATAGCTCTTGGAGCCAAAAACAAACTGGGTTTCCTTGAAGGAAAACACCCCAAAACCCACTGAGACTGGAGATGAGCAACAGAATTGGGTGAGATGTGACTATATGGTCAGGTCTTGGTTGCTTGCAACAATGAAGAGTGAAGTTGCTGGAAGCTTGGTGTCTATGCAGTCAGCTAAGGAGTTATGGCAAGAGATTGTGGAAAGATATGGGCAAACCAATGCACCACAACTATTCCATCTTAAGAAAGAGTTGTGGGAATTTCAACAAAACAACTTAAGTGTGAGTGAGTATTATTGTAAGCTCAAGGAGTTATGGGATCAAATCAGTCAACTGGAAGAAATACCAGAATGCACTTGTGGGGCTATGAGTAAGTGCACCTGCGAGATGCACAAGAAAATGATGGAAATCCAATCAAACAACAAAATTCTCAAGTTCATCATGGGACTGAATGATGGATATGAGCAGATGAAAAGAAATCTCTTGGGAATGGATCCCCTGCTTGCTGTCAACAAAGCTTACAATCTGGTGCTGCAGGTTGAGAAGCAAAAACATATTACAGGAGAGATAAGTTTGGGAAACGAAATGAGTGCATTGAATGTGAGCACACCAGTGCAACATTTGGGTCCTTTGGCACAATTTAAGAAGAAAGATTACTACAAGAAAGTGAGAAATGAAAGGGAAAGAAAGAAATGTGGTTACTGTGGTTTGAAAAATCATGTCAGGGAGGAATGCTGGAAACTTAATGGATATCTAGACATATCCAAAAACCCTAGATGGAGGAACAACTACAAACAGGCTGCAAATGTCATGAAAGATGAAGGAGAAGCAACTGAAGACACTCCTCTCGGGCCGGTAGCAATCAAGGTGAGGCAAGTGAGAAGAAAGATGACAGCAAGCTTATTTCAACTGTAGTGCAAGAAGTGATGAAGGCATTAGGAGGAAATGCGGTAGCCTACAACAATTTTGCAGGTAAAGTAGTCCTTTCAAATGCTGTAAATCATAAAAAGATGTACGATTGTGATTCTTGGATCATAGATTCAGGTGCTAGTGATCACATATGTGGAAACAGGAAGCTTTTTAGCAACATAAAATTTCTGAAAGGGACTATAAGAGTAGGCCTACCTGATGGTTCAGTAAAACAGGTGAAAGAATTTGGAGATATAGAAATATCTCCTGAGATTACATTGAGAAATGTACTCTTTGTGGATGATTTTAAACACAACTTGTTGTCTGTAAGTAAAGTAATACAAGACAACAAGGCCATGAAGTTCATCTTTGATAAAAGTGGGTGTTGTGTACAGGACCTTACCAATGAGCAGATCATAGCTCATGGAAGGAATGAGAGTGACCTGTACAAGCTAATGATTGATGAAAGGAAGCTTGAAGATGATGATGTAAGAGAAAAGAAAGCGATGGCAGCAGAAAGAAGAAAAGTTTTTGAGAAGGAATGTCCTAAGTTAGATTTAATACATGCAAGATTAGGACACATCTCATTATCTAAGATGAAACATTTAGACTTTTGCAACTGTAAAACCGTGAAAAGTTATGTTTGTGACACTTGCTCTGTAGCTAAACATCACAGGTTGCCTTTTATGTCAAGTAATTCGATTGCTGAAAATGCCTTTGATTTGATACACATAGATTTGTGGGGACCATATAGTGTGAAGGCTATAACAGGTGCTATCTACTTCCTTACTATAGTAGATGATAATTCCAGGGCAACATGGACCCACCTACTTGCTAACAAAGAGCAAGTAAAAGGAATCATTGTCGGTTTCCTGGCTCATGTTGAAAACCATTTTAACAACAAAGTTAAAAAGGTGAGATCAGACAATGGAACAGAAATTTTCCAGCAAGAATGTGGGAAGATCCTGGCAGAAAAGGGAATTTTTCATGAGAGAAGTGTAGCAGGAAGACCTCAGCAAAATGGTAGGGTGGAAAGGAAGCATAGATTCCTTCTTGAGACAGCTAGAGCTTTGAAAATTCATGCTAACTTACCTGATAATTTGTGGGGTGAGTGTATTTTAACTGCTACATACTTGATTAATCTTCTCCCTAGTGCAGTGATTGATTGGAAGACACCATATGAAAAACTCATGAAAAAGAAACCAACTTATGACCATCTAAGAGTCATAGGAAGCCTTTGTTATGCTAGCACACCTAGAAAACCTAGTGACAAGTTTGCTGAAAGAGGTGTAAGAAGTATGGTGATTGGGTATCCTTAGCTTGTTGTCAGAAAGGATACAAGTTATATGACATTGAAAAAAGGAAGATATTTGTCAGCAGGGATGTTATTTTTCAAGAGGAAATATTCCCCTTCTTGAAGGAGAGTGAAAGAGAGAATCACATCAACATCATAAGAGATGGGATGTCTCTGATGAATGATTCAAATGATGAAGAAATTTTTGAGCAGATTGCCCTTGATCTCAATCAAAATTAAGCTCTTCATGAAAGAGAGGTAGAGACACAAGAAGGCAGAACTGAAGCTGATGTTACTGGTCCTATTACTCATAATGTGATAGAGAATGCAAGGCGTAGCAGAACAAGGATTCTACCAGAGAGACTGAAGGATTATGTTGTGAATCTTCCAAAATCCATGGAAGGAACACAAGAAAATGGTGCAGTGAACATGATCATGAAATACTTGCAAAATTCAGAATATTATTCAGAAGATTACATTGCTTCTCTGAATAATGTTCTAAAGGTAGTTGAGCCTTTGAATTACAAGGAAGCAGCAAAACATGAGGGGTGGATCCTTGCTATGCAAAAGGAACTGCAGGCCCTGGAAGAGAATGGGACTTGGGAAATTACAACACTCCCAACAAACAAGAGGGCCATTGACTGTAAATGGGTATATAAGGTGAAGTTGAGACCCTCTGGAGAAGTGGAAAGATTGAAAGCCAGGCTGGTTGCCAGGGGTGATAGACAGATAAAGGGGAAGGATTACAAACATACATTCTCACCAGTTGCTAAGTTCACTAGTGTGAGAACTGTAATTGCATTGGCAACATGTCAACAATGGCCTCTCCATCACTTAGACATCAACAATGCTTTCCTACATGGTATATAGATGAAGAAATGTACATGAAGCCACCTCCAGGCCATCCTGAAGAAAAGAGTGGAAAGGTATGCAGATTGAAGAGAAGTCTGTATGGTTTAAAACAGGCTTCAAGGCAGTGGAACCTTGAACTGACTAAGTTCCTTCTCAATGAAAACTTTGAGCAAAGTAAGAGGGACTATTCCCTATTCTCCAGAAAGCAAGATGGAAAACAAGTCATCATACTTGTATATGTTGATGATTTATTGATAACTGGTGATGATTAAGCTGCAATTAACATCTTGAAGCAGAAATTGGATAATGCTTTCACTTGCAAAGATTTAGGGGAGATTAGATATTTTTTGGGAATTGAAGTATCCAGAAATGAGAAAGGAACTATGCTGAATCAAAGGAAATTTGTTCTGGATATCATTCAACAAGCAGGAATGACAGACTGCAAACCTTGCACATTCCCATTCCCAAAGGGAATCAAGTTGTTCTTAGATGAAGGAGAGGAACTTGATGATCCTGAAATCTACAGAAGCATTGTTGGGAAGCTTCTTTATCTCAACCTCACAAGGCCTGATATATCATATTCTGTGCAGCAATTAAGCCAGTTCATGGCTAATCCTAGAAAGCCTCACTTATTGGCTGCTACTCATGTGATCAGATACCTAGCAAGCACAATTAATTGGGGTCTCTACTATCAAACGGCATGTGAGGCAACCATGCCAGCATTTTGTGATGCAGATTGGGGCACATGTGCCTTTAGTGGTCGTTCTTTGACAGCATATTGTGTTTTCCTTGGACAAAACTTAATTTCCTGGAAAACTAAAAAACAGAAAACTGTTTCTAAATCTCTAGTTGAAGCAGAATACAGGTGTATGTCACAGACTGCTGCTGAAATTGTATGGATTGACGGCTTGTTAGAAGACTTGGATTTTCATCCTCCCAAGCCCATCAACCTATTCTGTGACAACAAAGCTGCTATTTACATCTCTCACAACCTTGTCTTCCATGAGAGAATAACTAAACACCTTAAGCTTGATTGCCACTATGTGAGAGATCAGATTCAAGATGGGCTCATCAATACACTACATGTGAGATCTTTTCTACAACTGGCAGATATAATGACCAAATCTTTAAGTGAACAGCAACATAACCACCTCTCTTCCAAGTTGGGTCTTCTCTCATCAGCTCCAACTTGAAGGGGGGGTGTGAAGAATGGTGATTAGCTGCTACACTTAATAATGATTAATTTTGGTTGCTGGCACAAATATACAAGCATGGAGTTCCACACATCTTGCTGTGTCATGTACCTTACAAGATCAGTGCTCCTAATATTAGTCACATGATCCTAGACTGATCTTGTATCTTTATTTTGTCTCTTTGTACAGCTGGTCTTGTATATTTGTCTGCATATATAGATAGTTCTCTAGGTTTTATGTTTGCCTTGTATATATATAGAGAATCAGGGTAGTATAGTCGTTGTAACACACAAAGCAAAGATTAAGAAATACAAACTGTGAATAGAGAAAATTCTCTCTGAAATTATCAGAGGAAAATATTGCGGTTGAGGTTTTGATTTCTCTTCACAAACTTCTACGTAACTTTTGAGTTGATCCGTCACTTACACTGCAATCAAACTGCACCTATTGTACAATAATGAAGTAAGAAATTATGTCTCATGTAATCAATTAATTTTTTTCGTATGATCATCAAGAGGCAAAGACATGCTGCCCAACCGAGTTAAGTTACCATAATCTTGTGGACCATGAGCCGAAAGTCCTGGAATTACCAGTCCCATTACTCGATGTAATCGTTCACACCAGCCTTCTTTGTAATCTGGACCCCATCTTATATATGGAAGTATAAAACCCCTAAATAGCTCCCATACTGCATTCATGTACTTGGGTATCATCCATAACAATGAGAAGTAGTTCTTATTGGGCTCCTCTTCCAGTTCCTACATTAATTTGTACGAAATAATTTTTGTTAAAAGTGTTGTTGTAGAAATTTATAAGAGAATTGAAGAAGAGAAGAGGAGGAAAACTAATATTCATTCCACTCCAAACGTACATAAGAAGAAGCTATATATAACTAGACAAACTAACTACTTACTACAGAATAGGAAAAACAATCCCATGATCATATTTTGTGGGCAACTATATCGACTCACTAAGTACACTAACACAAGAATCCTAAGCAACTAGCACATACTCCTAGACAATGATAATTAACCAACCACTAATTTGAAGCAATATTCTAACAGATGTATGTAAGATGTGCGTACAAGAACTTTGGTGGAATTATAATAGCACATGTTCAACGCATAACAGTTAAAAATATTTCTACTTTAATCACATTCTACACTCTATATTTCCGAAAATCGATAGTATATGAAATTATTAGAATGATGGTATAATAAAACTAATATATCACGATCAAATGTTTATCACTATGTTTAGAACAATTATACCAAATTAATTATTTAGTTACTTTCTCTAAGCATGTTGATTAATTTAATTATCTATGCAATTTCATATTCATAAATATATTCAGAAATATATACTGGTATAAATGTGTTCGAGAAAATTAACTAAATAAATGTAGATAAACACAAAAGTTTTACCTTTCCTTGGTAGCAACTATCATAGTAGAGACAAGGTCCAAAATGTTTGAACAAGAGTGTCTTGTCATCATAAGGAAGTCGAGGGACCATATCATTGCAATATACATACCTACAATATTTCACATTGTATTCCTTCAAGTTTTTCTTCATAAACTCCCCAAATTCCTCATCTCCAACCCTTGGTTGTCCAAATGTATAAACTCCCTCCAATCTATCAAGCAATTCTTTCTCCGCATGTAATTTCAACACACTATTAAATAAAATTGCTAATGCACCTCCCATACTATGTCCTGTCAATACAAATTTTGCATTCTTATTTTCTTGAAATATGTTTCTTAGAACTTGTCTAATTGTGTAATATGCAAATTGTGGTTTTCCCTTGCCCATTTCAATCTCTTTGGGCCATCCAACACCATTTTTACTATTTTGGAGGCCCAATGCCTTCATGAATCCACCATGAACTTTTCCTACATTAGTTAGCCCATACCAAGAGATATCAATGTCTGCACACCAATCATCAGCATCAAAGGGTTTTGTGCCTCTGAACGCCACCACGATTAAGTCTTTTTCCTTGCTTACGTTGCGCAACATAAATGCATGTGTGGAATTGTTGGCTTGAAAATCTATAACATATGTCAAAACCATTATTATTTCATTAGTGTTCTCATGCATGTCACTATATATGATTGAAGAACTCTATTCGTCTAACTTTTAAGTAGGTAATAAAAAAATGAAATAAACAGGTACGTTGTTAATTCACATAAATTAAGTGATATATATATACTCTTACTAGATTCATTGGACAAAAACTTAGCAATATACTCTAATTTAATTTTCTTGTTTACATCTCTCATTCACTAGACTTGTTAATTTTTAGCAATCATGAATCATGAATACATAATATACTTGATTACCGTGACATGTTCATTTGCATCATTGACAAGCTGACAATATTTATCTTTAATAGAGTATAAAACTATTACTGGGACTCTAACCATCATCTTAAACTTTTGGTTGAGTTGGTATTTTGACAATATTAATTGCCTACATGTCCCGTGGCACGGTAGCCTGGCACTCCTCTTTATTATAGAATCGGGTTCAAGTATTCAACCATAATGTGACATTGTAATTAATTATCTTCAAACATAAGTATATAGAAATAAATAGTTAACATAAAAATGTTAAGCCTCGAATCTGTAAAGTTTTTGGAAGAAAGGTGTAATTTCCAGTCTCTACCAACATTGATGTCGCTTATAATAGAAAAAAAATTTGTCTACACAGTGAGTAATCTACTCAGTAGAGAGACATTAGTAACGAGTGAAGTTAATATTAATTGTCCAACTCTAGTGGATAGTTTACCAAATGGGTAGATATATCAATTCCGCTGAATTAGTAAAGTATAGGTAAATGAAAAGTTGACAACTCCAAGTTAAGACATAATATGTATGTGCTGAGAGAAATTAAATATATAACTAACTCAAACTGATCTTTTTTATTGCATAAATTTTCTTCAACAATTAATGATTTAGAAATTACTCACTTTCATTTTACATGTATATTATAATTTGGAAACCTATGGCTAGGGCTAGCAATTTCATTCAAATCTGATGGATAACCATCTATCTGATCCAGATGCATGGACAAAATTCGAATTTAAGCGGATGATAAACGGATGATGGATGGATCGGGTGATAGATTGAGTCGAATCCGGGTGGACGTCCATCCAACCCATCACCTGATCCATCATCCGGTCTATCCATTCACCCGCTAAATATATATCTATAGAATAACATTTTACATACATATATATATATTAATAACTATTAATAGTTTGTCTATTTGCAACATCTGGGTTGAATTGTGATTTTTTGTCAGTAGAAAGGAACACATATTAGGATTTATCAAAGTTATAATATTTGATCACTTCATTCGCAAATCTTTTTTTTATTATGAAAGTGCGACAATACATCTGTATTATTTTATTTCACCTGATTCATCACCCCCCACTCAATTCATCCATGGAGAATGGGTGGATCAGATGTGGGTGAAGAGTAAATCTGGTGACAGATGGATTGGATCGATGGTGGATGGATTGTTCACGTATGGAGGCGGATGGAGCGCCACCCGATCCACCTCCGATCCGATCCATTACCACCTCTACCCATGGCTGTTAGGATATTTATAATTCATATCCATTTTAGACACACAACTCAAGTTATTTCATCTTCATTAATATGACTAATATAGTAATATCTCTTATATGCACTTGACTAAAAAAACCCTAGTTACATTGAAGTATATTAAAAGGGAGTATCTCCCAATCTTAGGAATCCAATCAATTAGCATTAGTAGCTCGGTTCACTATAATTTTTGGTGGGACTCACTAGAACTTAGAGTTTATAGTATGAGCAACTATTTTGGTTTAAAGAGGGCATTACATAATAAAATGCAAACTCAATGCTTTTTTTTTTTTTTTTTTTTGAGGGGAGCAAACTCAATGCTTACCATTTCGAAAGTTGTAGGTTTCTAATAGCTTCATCTGTTACAAATTGAAGAAATATAATGTCAATATCTTTAATTCCTACCTTTTAATCAATGCCAATATCCACTACCCCAAAATGAAAAGGGAAAGAACAAAGAAATTTTTTGTTATTACCTTCCAATGATCTTCAACAATAGTTTTGATGAAGGCTGAATTTTCATAGGATAACTTAGAAGCCATCCAAGATAATGAGGCCTCATAATTGGTATGTCCCGGTTGAATGCTTGGGTCCAAATCAACTCTCCTATCAAGAAGTGCTATCATTGATCTATATGTCTCGCTTGACTCATCTGGCATAAGCACATTTCCTGTCCATTTTCGTTGATTCCATCAATAAAGCTAATTAATATTTAATTTGCTAATGAAGATGATTAGATGAAAGTTGTCAAATGCAGATTTCTTTAAATTACATACCATTATTTAATTTTCATTTCTTCAAATAATTTTATCTACATAGTTTTATTGTTACGTCTTACTAGTAGTACCAATTATAAAGAAAGGAATATCTCTAAAAAAGCTAGTGTGAGTATATCATGTACAGGTAATGGAATTTAGACCCATAGCATGTTGCAACACTCTTTACAAATGCATTACCAAAATGATATGTAATAG
The DNA here is from genome assembly GCA_947648045.1 of Beta corolliflora. NCBI lineage: Eukaryota > Viridiplantae > Streptophyta > Magnoliopsida > Caryophyllales > Amaranthaceae > Beta > Beta corolliflora. Next base: position 2,481,872 of record CANSZD010003249.1, read on the forward strand.
GTTAAGGTTAGTCTTACCTGACATAATTACTGAGAACCAGGGGGCATTTGTTAAAGAACGTTTTATTGTTCACAACATCATGGTGTGCCAAGATTTGGTTAGACACTATGGTAGGAGAAATGCAAAAGCAAGTTGTATTATGAAACTTGACATGAAAAAAGCTTACGATACTATAGACTGGGATTTCTTAGAAGAGATGTTATACTCTTTAAAATTCCCTGAAAAGTTTGTTAAGCTTGTAATGATGTGTGTTAGGACTCCCAAGTTCTCTATAATGATCAATGGCTCTCTAAATGGGTTTTTTTAACTCTACGAGAGGATTGAGACAGGGGGACCCTATCTCCCCCCTGTTATTTGTATTGTGCATGGAGTATCTATCAAGGTTGATGAAGAAGATTGAATCACATGATCATTTCCAATTTCATCCAAGATGCAAACAGATTAAACTCAATCACATGTTTTTTGCCGATGATGTTATACTGTGCTGTGCTGGCAACTTCCCTGCAGTATATAGTATGCTTCAGGCTTTTAAATTATTTTCTTCCTCTTCTGGTTTGCAAGTTAGTGAGAGCAAATCTGATTTCTACACGGCAGGAGTAAGGGCTGATGTTATTCAAAGAATCAAGGATGTCTCTGGTTTCAACCATAGTCAACTTCCTTTCAAATATCTTGGCGTGCCAATCTGTTCAAGGAAGATCACAAGTGCAGAGTGTAATGGTATTATCGAGAAGATGGGAGCAAGAGTAAAAGTTTGGAGCAGTAGGAACCTCTCATATGCTGCTAGAATTCAACTCATCAACTCTGTTCTGATGAGCATTCACATTTATTGGGCTCAAATCTTCATAATGCCAAAATCTATTCTGAGGGAGATTGAAAAGGTTTGTAGATCTTTCCTCTTGAGTGGTGAGCAAGGAAGTAGGAAGCCGGGAAACATAGCATGGCAGAGGGTGTGCACTCCTAAGCAGGAGGGTGACTTAGGGGTGAGGCAAATTCAACTATGGAACAAAGCTGCACTATCCAAGTATGTTTGGGCTGTCACCACCAAACAGGACAATTTGTGGGTTAAATGGGTGCATGAAGTCTATATTAGAAATCAAGACTGGTGGGACTACGAACCACCTCAAGACTGTTGCTGGTATTGGAAGCAGATTTGCAAACTAAAAGATGAAATCAAAGCGATATACACTCAGCAGGAATTCAGGGAGATAACACAGTTCAGCATCAAGAGAATTTACATGAAGCTGAGAGGTGAAAATGAGGTAATACAATGGGACAAACTGATATGGAATAGAATGGCTATTCCTAAGCATAGAATGATAAGCTGGATGGCTATGGACAATAGACTCAGAACAGCTGATATCCTAGTTCAGATAGGAGTTGGGGACTCAGATGCTTGTATGTTGTGTGCAAATGGTAGAGAAAGTCACAATCACTTATTTTTTCAATGCAAGTATGCTGCTGACTGCCTTCTTATGGTTAAAAACTGGTTAGTCCTTCACTCTACTCATGACATGCTTCAGAGGCAAATTTTGTTTGTACATAGAAGTAGAAGAACTGGTTTTCAAAAGAGAGTACTGGCTGCTGTCTTCTCTGCCCTGGTCTACCATATCTGGTGGGCTCGTAATGAAGCTGTGTGGAATCAAGTAGTATGGAGACCTACAGTAATTTTCAAGAGATTAAAAGATCAAATTCAGATGAGAGTGAAATTGGTGCTCCCTGTGAAGCTGTCTCAGAAGGATAAGTGGTGGGCTGAAAATATTTTTCTGTAAAGAGGTTTTTTGTATAGCTGACGGTTTAGTTGTCCTTGTCTTTTTTTGGCTCGGAACACTTTAGGTTGTAAATTGTTTTTTGGTGATCTATTATACTAACTTATTTAGCAAAAAAAAAAACAAAGAAAAGAACGGAGAGAAGTGTGAAATCTACTTCAAAACACCCAAATAAAAGTTTTGAATTTAAAAAAGAGAAAGCTAAGAAGAGGGAGGGAATAATTTGTATACATTACAAAAGAAATACTACAATAGAATGAACTTTTACTTCAAATGTACGTTATAAATAGGGATGCAACTGGGGCGGGGAGGGGCGGATTTTGTTCTTTCCATCCCCATCCCCACCTATAAATATAATCCCCATCCTCATCCCCATCCCCATGGTGGGTACAAAGGCTATCCCCATCCCCACCCCGGCGGGTATGAACATAAAACCATCCCCACACCACCACCCGCGTGGGTATCCATACCCGCCTAATCCCCATTTTCCCCGCCCCACCACCCTCCAAATCCCCACCTCAGACCCGCCTTGAAAGGAAAGAAACATGTATAATATTTTTGAGTTTTGACATTGATAAATATAAAAGGCCTAAAAATACATAGATAATGAAACGACTCAAAAATAATGTAAAGGCCCATTGGCTTTTTGATATTTTTGACTTTTAACTCAAATTTATTTAAAGATGGGGTAGGTGGGGCGGGTATAGGCAGGGCGGGGTGGATATTGGCGGGGCGGGGTGGGGCGGGGATGGGGCGGGTATAACTTAAAATCCATCCCCATCCCCAAGGCGGGTATGGTTTTTGTCCCCATCCCCGCCCCACCACCCACCAAATCGGGAACCATCCCCGCCCCACTGTTTGACCCGACCCCACCTGCATCCCTAGTTATAAACGCACCATCAAGAAGCTAAGCTACATCTTTTACATGGTGTCAAATTTCAACTATTAAATCCTTGTGGATTTTCAAAATTTAAATGATAAATTACAAGAGAAAAATCAAATAAACAACACAATATATTATTATTTATTGGGCATATGGTGTCATATGGGGCTCAATGTGTGTGTATGGTGTGGAGATGAGGTTGCGTGAAGCTGTAGTTCGTCAAATAGCTGAATTGCAGGCCCGCCCAATCGAGTCGGGCATTACCGTCCGATTGGGCTGGGTCAATCGTCTTAGCAGGGGCGTGGAAGCAGGGCGCCCGATCGGGTGACGTACCGATCTTGACCGGGCGAGCGACCGGGCGAAGGTCGCCCGATCGGGCCCGAGTGCAAATCTGTTTGGCAATATTGGTCGCCCGACCCGATCTGACGGAGGTTAATTTGACGCGGAAATGCGATTTTTCGAGTTAAGTTATAATTAGGTTTAACCTAATGCGTTTATTAGACCATAATTCATTATCATTCTCATATTCAAGAGAGGAAAGGCTAGAGAGACATCTTGAAGAGCTTTTGTAACCTTCTTTTGAACATTCATCGATTCCTAGTGCATATTCGTGGTTTTTCTCCCAGTTGTTGGGTTTCCACGTTAAAAGTTCTCTTGTGTCTTTTATGCTTTCGTTCTTTCGTTGTTCTAGTATTTTTTTGCTATTACTTGCTAGATTGCTATTCAATAGAACCTACAAGTGGTATCAAGAGCCAGGTCGGATTATTGTTTAGATCTAGAAGTGATTAACAATGGAGGATGCGAAGATCAAAATTGAGAAGTTTGATGGCACATATTTTGGATATTGGAAGATGCAAATTAAAGACTTCCTATATCAGAAGAATCTGTATCAACCCTTGTCTGAGACGAAGCCGACGGACATTGATGAGGCAAAGTGGAAGGTACTCGATAGGCAAGCACTAGCGGTGGTGCGATTGACATTGGCTCGGACTGTGGCCTTCAATGTCAAGGATATCAAAACAACGGCGGGATTGATCAAAACTCTTTCAGATATGTATGAAAAGCCCTCAGCTATAAATAAGGTATATCTGATGCGCCGTTTATTTGATTTAGAGATGAATAATGGTAGTTCTGCTGCTGAAGATATTAATGAATTTAATTCAATAATAATAAGTCAATTATCTTCGGTAAATATTATCTTTGATGATGAAGTGAAATCCTTAATTTTGTCGTCCTCCTTACCTGTTGCTTGGGAAACTGTAGTAACTGCGGTTAGTAATTCTTCTGGTAAAGAAAAATTGGTTTATGATGTTGTCCGTGATCTGATTTTGAGTGAGAGTATTCGAAGGAAGGAGAGTGGAGAATCATCTGGAGCATACAGTGCTGAAGGTAGAAGGAGGGGAAAACAAAAGGGAAAAGGAAAGAACTTTCAGGGTAGATCAAAGTCTAGGGGCCGGAGTAAGTCAAACGACAGAGCTAGTATTACCTGTTGGAATTGTGGTGAGAAGGGCCATCCAAAGAGGGAGTGTCCACATCCCAAGAAGAAGGATGGAAAGTCCGACCATAATGATAAACAGGAGGATAGTGATAACTCATCGATTTATTCTGCATCGAATGAGATTGAGGATGCTTTGGTCCTAAGTGTTGATAGTCCCATAGAGTCGTGGATCCTAGATTCGGGGGCATCATTTCACTCTTCACCTATGATGGAGCTGTTTCATGACTTCAAAGCAAATAAGTTGGGTAAGGTCTATCTTGCTGATGATAAGACCTTGGATATCATGGGGAAGGGAGATGTGATTGTCAGGACTGCGAACAGGGGGAACTTTAAAACTGCAAGATGTTAGGTACATTCCAGGCCTAGCAAAGAATCTGATTTCTGTGAGTCAACTGGACTCATGTGGCTACAAGACTGTGTTCTGTGAGGGGAAGTGGAAAATTTCAAAATGTTCCATGATCTTGGCTAGAGGTACTAAGATGGGAACACTATACACTATTGCAGGGTGTACAGACATGGTTGCTGCATCTACAGTGGATGAGACTAAGTTATGGCATACTAGACTTGGTCACATGAGTGAGAAAGGGATGAAGATTTTAGCTTCAAGTGGCAAGTTGTCAGGGTTGAAATCAGTTGATATGGAATTTTGTGAGAGTTGTGTCTATGGCAAGCAGAAAAAGGTGACTTTCACAAAAGCCAAGAAAGAGTTGAAAACTGAGAAGTTAGAGTTGGTGCACACTGATTTGAGGGGGCCTTCCCCAGTCAGATCCCTTGGTGGCTCACGTTACTTTGTTACTTTCATTGATGACCACAACAAGAAGGTATGGGTCTATTTCATGAAGAGGAAATCTGAGCTTCATGAGACCTTCAAGAAGTGGAAAGCTGAGGTGGAGAATCAGACTGAAAAGAAGATTAAGTGCATTAAGTCTGATAATGGAGGTGAGTATGATCTGGCAGAGTACACAAAGCTCTATGAGGAGAATGGCATCATTCTGAAGAGAACTGTTCCAGGGAAACCTCGACAAAATGGAGTCGCAGAGAGGATGAACAGGACACTGACTGAAAGAGCTAGAAGTATGAGGTTGCATGCAGGGCTACCTAAAACATTCTTGGCAGATTCAGTTAGTACAACAGGTTACTTGATCAACAGGGGACCATCAGTTCCATTGAAGTTCAAGCTACCATAGGAGGTTTGGAGTGGGAAGGAGGTAAATCTTTCTTTTCTGAAATTATTTGGTTGTGTTGCTTATGTTCAATCTGAGAAACGCGATAAGTTAGACCCAAAGGCCGTTAAATGTTATTTTATTGGGTATGGTTCTGAGAAGTATGGGTATCAGTGTTGGGAACCTAAAAGTAGGAAGATTTTGAGACACTGTGATGTCACGTTTGATGAGACTAAGGTGTACAAGGATGTTTATGGTGATAAATCTGAGATTACTGAGCCAGTGGGAGTTCATGTTGAGGAGTTTGTGGAGACTGAAGGCATTGATGGGAGAGATGTCATTGTTCTAGAACAGGTTGAGCTACATAGAGATGAGGCTCATACTCCTGCAGGGTCTGATTCAGATGAGTCAGATATCTCACAGTAAGGTAATTTAGATGGTGCAGTTGTCACACCACCAAGAGGCTCCAGTTCTAGTACAGGGAGAATAGTCTCTCAAGTTGACTTGAGAAAATCCGCAAGGGTGTCCAAAACACCTAATCGATATTCTCCTTCTATGTTTTATTTGCTACTAACTGATGCAGGTGAACCAGAATCATACAAAGAAGCAATAAATTCGACTGACTCATCCAAGTGGGAGTTAGCCATGAAATATGAGATGCAGTCCCTGGAAAAGAATCAGACATGGAAGTTGTCTGCATTGCCTGCAGGTATGAGAGCACTTAGCAACAAGTGGATCTTCATATTGAAGAAAGAGCCTGATGGAAGTGTCAGGTATAAGGCGAGATTAGTAGAAAAGGGGTTCCTACAACAAGAGGGCATTGACTACAACGAGATATTTGCTCCTGTTGTGAAGTTGACTACTATACGTATCTTGTTGGCTATTGTTGCTACTGAAAATCTGTTCTTAGAACAGATGGATGTTAAGACCGCGTTTCTACATGGTGATCTGGATGAGGAGATTTACATGAAGCAACCGGATGGCTTTAAAGTTCGGGGAAATGAGAACTTGGTGTGCAAGCTCAAGAGGAGCTTATATGGATTAAAGCAGGCTCTGAAACAGTACATAAAGTTTGACGCTTTCATGTGTAGCAGCGGGTTCAAGAGAGCTGATAGCGATCGTTGTTGCTATTTTCAAAGGTATGTAAATGACTATGTTTACTTACTTCTGTATGTTTATGATATGCTGATTGCTGGTACGAGCATGGAGGTGATAAATAGTGTGAAGGGAAAACTGTCACAAAAATTTGAGATGAAGGATTTGGGTGAATCTACACAAATCTTAGGTATGAGGATTTTCAGGGACAAGTCTACTGGCATGTTGAAGTTGTCTCAGGAAGATTACATTCTAAAGGTACTTAAGAGGTTTAATGTGGGAGATGCAATACCCAGAAATTCGCCACTTTCTAGCGACCTCAAATTGACAAGGGAGCACTCACCAACTACAGAAGAAGAAAAAGAGCGGATGGCCACTGTTCCCTATGCTTCGGCGGTTGGTAGCTTGATGTATGCCATGGTTTGCACACGGCCAGACATTGCTTTTGCAGTGGGAGTTGTGAGTAGATTTGCATCTAATCCAGGTGAGAAACATTGGGATGCTGTGAAGTGGTTACTAAGGTACTTGAAGGGCACTTCAGGTATGGGGCTTTGTTTTTGGAAGAAAGGAGTGAAGCTTGAGGGTTATGCTGATGCTGATCTCAGTGGAGATATCGATACTAGTAAAAGTACGTCAGGATATGTCTCTACTGTTGGTGGTACTGCAGTGAGCTGGATGTCCAAGTTACAGAAGTGTATCTCTCTGTCTATTACAGAGTCTGAGTATGTGGCTATGTCTGAGGCAGGTAAGGAGATGGAATGGCTTATTAGTTTTCTAGAAGAGATGGGCATTAAACAGGAGAAAGTGGTACTTTATAGTGATAGTCAAAGTGCAGTGCATTTGGCTAAGAATCCCATGTATCATTGTAGGACTAAGCACATTCGTCGGCGCTTTCACTACATCAGGAGTTTAGTGGAGGAAAATGTGTTGTGTCTGGAGAAAGTGTTGGGTGCTAAGAACCCAGCAGATATGCTCACTAAGAGTGTGAGTTGTGACAAACTAAGGTTGTGTCGAACCTTAGTTGGCCTTCGGTAATTGTTGATGAAGGAGGTGCTTTAGGAATTGAGATGAATGAGAGGATGATGATGGTATAAGGTATTCTTCACTTACACCTATCTCCAAGTGGGAGATTGTTGGGCATATGGTGTCATATGGGGCTCAATGTGTGTATAAGGTGTGGAGATGAGGTTACGTGAAGCTGTAGTTCGTCAAATAGCTGATTTGCAGGCCCGCCCGATCGGGCAGGGTCGGTCGTCTTAGCAGGGGCGTGGAAGCAGGGCGCCCGATGGAATCGGGCAGACTCGCCCGATCAGGCGACGTACCGATCTTGACCGGGTGAGCGACCGGGCGAAGGTCGCCTGATCGAGCCCGAGTGCAAATCTGTTTGGCAATATTGGTCGCCCGATCGGGCGGAGGTTAATTTGACACGGAAACGTGATTTTTCGAGTTAAGTTATAATTAGGTTTAACCTAATGCGTTTATTAGACCATTATTCATTATTATTCTCATATTCAAGATAGGAAAGGCTAGAGAGATATATTGAAGAGCTTTTGTAACCTTCTTTTGAACATTCATCGATTCCTAGTGCATATTCGTGGTTTTTGTCCCAGTTCTTGGGTTTCCACGTTAAAAGTTCTCTTGTGTCTTTTATTGCTTTCGTTCTTTCGTTGTTCTAGTATTGTTTTACTATTACTTGCTAGATTGCTATTCAATACGACCTACATTATTACAATGCATGGGCAAGAAATATATCATATGTAGGCACCTACGTAGCCATGTATTACACCTCACTCAAACAATGTTATAAAATTCATTATAACAAAGTAACCAAAATAAAAAGGGAACTCATACTCATCAATTATATAATTTCGCTCAACTTTTTAAATTTAATTTATTATACTTCAACTCTCGTAACTAGCGTATACATAGAGTTTTTCTTTAAGAAAATTAAAGAAAATATTGTTCATTATTCGTCACTTTAACAATTGATTTCTTTGCCACAAAATTCAATCAACCAAATTATTAAATTGTAGTTGCACATAAAATTTTCTGATAATCTTTTTTGCAAAATTGATGAATAAAAAGAATCAATCAGTTTTAGACTAATCAAGGAAATTATTTTTAAAAATAATTTGCCAGATTGTTGGTTTAACCAATTTTATTTTTTGCTAGATTGTGATTACAAAAAGAAGAACAATTTTATTTAATATATGATTCCTTACCTAAAATCTTGTCTCAAACTACATGCACCAAATTTTAGCCCTTTAATGTAGTAGTGCCTCACATTGTGCAAAGCTAGATTAACATTTCCCTTAGTTTAATAAAAACAATCATAAATTTAATTACATGCAATGACCCAAACCATTGCGGGACCAACAACTAGTTTTATTTGCAAAAGGCGACTAGTTCTCAATTGACTTTATGCGTTTATGCACACACACTATAGAATCACAATAAGCAACCAAACATATGGACTGTATATGCATGCGTAGAAAAAGAAATGCATATTGCGTTACGATTGCAAAAACTGACTAGTCCTCCATTGACTAGCATACACACACACATACGATATAAGACATGCAAAATAAATGCATATCAATTCATAAGCAACTACTTGGAATCTTTACATGTAAAATTAAGTGCAATTAAGTGCCAATAAAGAGAATAATGCGAATACTTTTTCCTGTCATTTAAAAATATTGAGTATACGTACATATTATTGAAAATATAAAAAAAAAAGTTGAAGATGAACTAATCTACTGTTTACATGTAAGCAAGTTCTTGGATCCTCAGAAGATATCAAATGAACATTCTTGCACACACAACATTTGTGTATAAAGCTCATTTTAATTATCATTTTACGATATAAACACCCATTTTAATTAACTAAATATATCAATGATCTCCTTTAAAAAGATTTATATTGATGGTTGAAAATATACATTATAGATTGTGCAAAAGCAAACAGATAAGACACAATGAAATAAACAACAAAGAAAAAAGAAGAAGAGGTGAGAATATTACAAACCTTTGATGAGATTTAACAGCAACTTGAGCATCCCACCATTGTTTGTGATTAGATTTATCCAAGCTTCGATTAAGTAGCCAATATGTCCCATTGGTGTCTTCATGCTTTGGAACAACTTCAGCATAAAAGCAGAAATAAAGACGAGCCATCGATAGTTGAATCTTCTTAATTCTTCTCCAAATTCTGAAGGGCTAACTATCAATTTTCTTCTATCATTACAACATAAAAGCCGAAGAAGATCACAATAACTTGCTTCTTCTGTCTTCAATACTAGATAATCCTTGCAAATTAAGCTATCTGGAGAGCAATCATTAGACATGACTTAGAAGTAATATGAAAGAAAAAATGATGGGCATGTGTTTTTATTAATGAGGTTGGTCCATGTCTCAAACATCCAGGTTCTTATATATTCATATAGTATTGCTGAAGCAAATATAAGATTGATGGTAGATATACAATTAATAAATAAACTACTTTAACTTTATAGATAAGCACTTAGCTGAGAGATGATTAGTCAAAAATATAAAAAATTTGCATTCTTTGTCATTCATTCGAATATAATGACATGGTAGGTGTCATTGCCAAATTTGTTATCTGAAAGCAATTTGCAAATCTTCACACTCTTTAAGCAAGATGGCCAGTTGGCCGCTTTTCGCTTTTTTCTTCAGGTTCAGATTGGATCAATTTTCGTGGGTTCAGACTTATTTATATTATTACTTGCTTTGTCATATGATATATCCTAATAACATTACTATCTATATTTCCTTTTAATCTACATAGTTTGACTTGTACGCATGCCAACGCAAAATTTTGACCAATAATGTATTAAAATACGAACAAGTAATAATTACAAAAAGTTGATCTTTGCACATTTGTCAATGCACTTTCATACTCTGACATGACATTTTCCCCTATAAAATATTAAAAAAATAGCGTAATAATAAGTCTTGATCTCGTGAGCTCTTACTTCATAATGTCATGCTCTTACGAACAAGCTACATCTCTTATATGAAACCATATTCCAAATCCAACTACTAAATAACTTATTCTCATTCTATTAACACGATGTTTAAAATAATTTGGGGCATCACCAGGTCCCAAACACTAGTTTTTTTACCATTATATACAATAGTTTGACTTGTACATTTGCTAATATATTAACTTGACCATTAATAGATCTAATCATTTATTGGTAACAATAATGAGAGATTTTGAAAAAATTCATTAAAATCAATCAAAAATTATTTTATATACTACTCCCTTCTTTTTTTTAATTGCTACATTGTTGTATGCACAACAATTTAGGCAATGTCACTTTTAAGCTTTTTGGAGGGTACTTTTTGACCCATTTAATGTAAAATAATGGGAAAAAGTTAAAAATTAATACTTTTGGGTGGAAAAAAAGAAAAACATATATAATAATATTACTTTATGGTGGGCCAAGTACCCCAAATAAGGAAAGTTTAAACAATGTATCAACTAAAAAGAAACAACCATTTAAGAAAAATGTCTCAATTAAAAAAATGGAGGGAGTAATAATCATTTTTAAACAAATTATTATTAAGATATAAAAAAAATATGGTTAAAGTGAAGTATGTGATTAGGATATTGTTTATTTCGTTTCAATGAATACATTAGGAAAATCAAACTTATAATAATAATTTTTAATAATATGTAATTAAAGATATAAATGATACAAAAGGTACATAGATAAACGTGAAAAGGAGAATTGGGAACATCTTCTTAAAACGTGGAGAGTACTACAGTTAGAGGTGTTCACCGATCCAGTCGGTGGACCGGAATCTGAAATTTTTTTGGACCGGGATCGGAATTTTTCCGGTCTGGTCCGGTTTTGGACCTGTTGGACCGGAATCTATATTATTTTCAAAAAAAAAAATCTTTTTTATTTGATTTAAACATATTTATAAATTAGTTACATTATAATTTAATCATTTTAATAGCAATATTCCTAAAGGTAATAAATAGTAGGTTTTTAACTTTCTACCTTTTAAACTTTTTTAACATATAAACTTTTTTTTTTTACTAAAAAAACAGAAATTCCGGTCCACCGGTCCGGACCGGAATTTTCCGGGTTTGAACCGGATCGGACCGGAGACCCAGAATCGGAATTTTCTATGGACCGAGGACCGGACATGAATCTTCAGTCCGATCCGATCCAAATTCCGATCCGGTTCGACCCTGGTCTTTGCACAACACTACAGTCTATACATGTTCCTCGCATACATGTGCCAACTCACAATCTAGTCAACCCGGAAAGGACAGCGTGTTCGCGTTATTGAATAGAGAAGATTAGAGCGTGAAATCGGGGATTGATCTAATAAATCATTTCTTAATCTGAATTATTTTGTCCTTAGCTACCATTACATGCTGAAACATGCAGTACTGTAGTTGTATTATTAGTGATTCAGACCGCCATTAGAGAAGATAAAAAAAATAGTTAAGAGATCAAAGTTGGACATAACTAGTAGGCGCTTGTTAACTAAGTTGGTCAAATACTGCTTTATACCTTGCTAGTTTTTTTGACCCAAGATTATGCTTGGACTATATCCAAGAATATAATCCTAGAGCTTGTTTGGTTAACCTTCAAATGTATGGGAATTAGAATTTCTAGGAAGTAAATATACGTGTTGTTGTTTGGTTGGCAAAAACATGGGAAATAGAACTTCCTAGGAAAATCTATTTCCTACAAAATGGAGGAAATAACTTACCTAGGCCCCCCTAATTAAGTGGAACTTCCCACGGGAAATAGAATTTCCATGTTCAACCAAACAGAAAAAGGTACTTCCTAGGAAATAAAAATTCATGGGCAATGCAAATTCATGGGAAGTTATACTTCCCCACTTCAACCAAACGAGCCCCTATATTACTAAATATAACATCTGTTTGGCAATATCAGTTGAAAAGCAGCTAAAACTGGTAAGTAAATTGAAACTGATAAGGTAGTAGTTGAAACTGATAATGTAGCTAATTAGCTTAACCATTTAATACCAACTTACTCAAATTTAATATGAACTTACAGAAATATCATACCGACTTACACATACTTAATACCAACTTACACATACGTGATACCAACTACTCCGCAACACATATTTGATACTAACTTACACATACTTGATACAAACACATGATACCAACTAACACATATTTGATACCAATATACACATACTCGATACTAGGCTAACTACCATTCCTCGTTAATTGCAATTTTTTTAATAGGTGGTTCCACCATATTATCACCAAGAGTTTCTCTTTAAAGCATGTTAGTTTATTTTAATTTGGAGGATGATCATATTAAGATTATAAAAGATTTCCCACCTTCTTAGGCTTCTATTTCTATGATTTTCATCAATATTCTTTCTCCTGACAAAGACATCAATCTTACTCCTAGATACCTATCTCTGATCAACTAATAGCCCGGAAGATTATCAAGTTCTCACGAGTGCCCCTAGAAACTACTCTGATTACTATTACCATCATCTTTTGACATCTCTTCTCATCGTCAACGCCGATGTTACTATTACCACTACGACCCTATTCTTTGCAACTTATTTTTACGAATTTAAATTTATTTGGACATATTCGAACTTAACTGGACTTATCATAAATTATTTGAACTTAATAAATTAGACTTATTTGAACTTATTAGTACTTAATAGACCTAACCTGAACTTATCTGAACTTATTAGACCTACTTTTTTAAATGTGTGAAACTTTATTTTTGCTTAACTAAACTTATTAGATATTAGTCATTATTAGTCCTGATTAGACCTTATCTAGAATCTATCTTAACTTATCTTAACTTTTTTTTTCCAATAAGGACTGAAAATAAGTTAAACAGAACAGGGTCGTATACTTATCCATACGAGAACCTCAATCTTGCTTTTACCTCCTATCAATTAAGGTGGGAGTGCATTCATTACACTCGGGGTTGTATCATATATACAATATATCGGACGCTATTTTTAAAAATTTGGAGCTCTCCTCACATTCTGCTTATCTCGTTCATTTGGAATATTCAAATGAGCAATGAGCAAGATAAAAGCATTGAGTGTGTCATACTCACATTACACCCAGGTGTATAATAAAATTTGTAATCAAGACCGTCTTAAACATTTCGGAGACCGTGTAATACTAATTCTGAAAATGGGCTTTGCACAATTTCTGTTGGGTGCAATTGTATGCACAACTTTAGATAACGAAAAACATATATATTCCATGAAATTGCTACTTCTACATTAAGATTCAATTATACAAAATAAAGCACCTAAATTACCGAGATTATGGACAAGGTATCTAATGTTAACAATAAATTTTAGATTTTTGGGCCCTATATATATGAGGGCCCCTGTATTGTAGGTTGCTTTTACACGCCCTATTATTCGATGGCTTTCCTATCAATAAACAATAACCCGTATGCCATATTTGAATCGTCCCTATTGTCCAATGAATCTAACCATGGGTTTTGCCTTCCTAGCTTTTGGAAGAATAATGAATCGTTTCACGAAATTTAAAGAAAAATGTTTGTAAAAGGTTGTAAATTATTGGTGGCTCCTCAATTTGCAGATAATAACCTAACCACCAAGTTAAGAGCATTTACAATGGGTGGGTTTTTAGTTGGTCTAGGAAATAGTAAAACTAGCTTTACTTAGTTTTACTATTGGGGCAATTGGCCCTTGGAGTTGGTTGGTCTAGACTTCCAGACCAAATGTACCTCGGATGGAGTGCATAGGACAAATGGATTTTGGACACATGGCGAAGAAACTGGGCAAATAAATGTTGCTGACCAAATGAAACGCGGAGCATTGAAGAAATGGGAGAAAAAGAGAAGCAAAATACCCCTGAAACGCAGCACTTTCACACAGACGCTAGGAGTGAAAGTTATTCGGATAAAATCCAAAATCCAATCCAATCCAATCCGAATTAGTAATCCGGATCGGATTCAACTGTGTTCGGATTGTATTCGGGTTGAAATTTTTGGCAAATTGGATTTTCGGATCGGATTGGATTGAGGGTAATTGGATCCAAAAATCCAATATAACCAAATAGTAATATGCCTTGTATTATGCATCTGGATTGTGCTTAAGTGCTTAACTTAATTTTTTTATAAAAAATAAGCCTAGTCCATACCCCAGTAGGCGTAGCACTTCAACCCTTCCCCTAAAACCCTAACATCACTTAATGCCTCATTTCCTAAATCTACTAGGCTGCTGTTGTGCTTAATTTATTTCATCGAAAAACTAAGTTTTAAAAAATCGGATTTTCGGATCGGATCCAATCTAGAGTATGAAAATTCGGATTGGATTGGATCGGATTCAAACTCTAATTGGTTTGGATTCGGATTGAAAAATTAAAATCCAAATTTTGTCCGGATGGGATTGGATTAGGCCCTAATCCAAACCGTACACCGAACTTTCACCCCTACCTGACGCCCGTCAGAGGCCCACTGACCAGCAAATGGTAGCTTTCCACATGTTCGCTTTTGTCAGATTGCATGTTGTATTTGTGCTGATTTTTGTAACGGGTATTTTTGTAACGTTAAAAAAAATCCAGCCATTAATTAAAAAAAAATACACTAACGACTATAAAATAATTTTATCTATAAATTGAGCCCAAATTTCATATATTTTACCACACTTCTTCCCAACCTATATTTTTTAATTACTCTCTCCTACCTAATATTATTTATACTAAGCCAATATTATGGATTCAAATAATCCTAATTACTCATACTAAGCTAATTAGCACATACGCTAATTTAATTTAACGAAAGCTAATTAGCTTTTAACGTAATTAAATTTAACGTAATCTAATTAGCTTTTATTAATTTAAATCATCACTTCATATAATAATAAACATTGGGTAAGAGAGTGGGGTATAGTAAAAGTATGAGAGAGAAATAGAAAAACCAAGTAAGACTATCCCACCCATTGTGAGAAAAAAAAAAGATGAGTTGGTAGGAGTTTAGTGGGATGTGAGGTGTAAGGAGGAAAGGAGAGAGAATGACAAAATCCCAAAGACCAACCAAGACCAACCAACCCATTGGTGATGCTCTAAGAGTTTTGTGATAAAATGCAAACTTCAAAAATGACATCTTTTTGTTTTGGGAAATTCCACTTGGTACCACTATACTTTGGAATTTTCTATTTGGTACCTAAATTTTTTTTGGATTCCATATGGTACCACTATAGTTTGGTCTTATTCTATACTTTAACATGATATTAAACAAAACATTAGTTTCAGGGTTAAATAAGGTTAGGGGTCTGTCTAATTTTGGGTAATTAAGATTTTGGGAGTACTTTTTGTCATGAACGACCAAATTTAAGGTCCAATTTTGTAAAAAAAAACAAGTAGGCATTTCCTGACACGTAAAATGAGGTTCTAGTCGTTTTTATTTAATTTCGACTTCAATTTTGACCATAAGAGCCAAAATGACTCCCAAACCTTAGTTAAACTATTCTAGATGGACAATGCACATAAACGAGGCAAATTACTAACTCTATTTAACCCAAAACTAATGTTTTATTTAACGGAATGTTACGGTATAGAATAAGTCCAAATTATAGTGGTACCATATGAAATCCAAAAAAAAATTGGGTACCAAATGGAAAAGCCCAAAGTACAGTGGTACCAAGTGGAATTTCCCTTTTGTTTTTATTAAATAATGTGAGGTGTCGCTCAAATTCAACAACTAGATACGAAGTAATCATAATAAGAAAATTACTGGTTGTCTACAAAAGCTAGAGGTATATCAATATGAAGTATAACTCATCTGATTAGTGTCATTCACCATATGATCCATTTTTGCATAATTTGAAATTAAAATTCCATATTCCAATCAAACCTTAGAACTAAAGAAACTGACAATGAGATGAAAAAAAAGTTATATATCGTACGATACAGACATACAGTAAAATACTTGAACTATTTTCTCCAATCCTGATTTATATTAGAGAAATATACTTCCTCCGTTTCATAATATTTGCAACACTTTTCAAATTGCGGACTTCGAGGCAATTTTTCTTAGTGTACAATTAGATGGGAAGGAATATGTAATTAGACCAACTAATAATACAACTAATTCATTATATCAACACCTAGGATCCACCATCACCACCCTACCACCGCCAGCCGCCACCACCCTGCCAACATCACCGCCAACACCACCTCCACAACCACCCCGCCAACACCACCACCACAACCATCCCGCCACCACCACCACAACCACCCCCGCCACCACCATCTTCCATTTCACAAAAATTCACAAAATTTCACCAAGATCTTCATCTTCTCCATCTTCATCTTCTATGTGAGCAAATTTAAAAAAAAAACAGATCTAACCACAACCCATTTAGGAATTCACCAAATTCACCAAATTCTCGAAATTAGCTTACCCATTTAGTATGTGAGCAAATTCAGCACAACCCATTTACGAAATCACCAAATTCAAAACAGATCTAACCACAATTAGATTGGAAGACGATGAAGACAAAGACGAAGACGATGAAGACGAAGAACAAAGGAGATCGTTGAAGACGAAGACGAAGACGATGAAGACGAAGGAGAACAAAGAAGATGAAGACGATGAAGAAGAAGGAGATCGAAGGAGAGACAAAGAAGGAGATCACACCCACGAACATTTCGCGAAGTGAGACGAGATCGGAAAACAATCCCGCCAGCATAATGATCCGAGATTTAACAATCTTAACATCGACATGAGTGCTGTGAGGAACGATTTCAGTGCCAATTTAGGGATTGAATTCGTTGGAGAATTTATTGCGCGCAAAGAGATTTCGGTGATAGTGGTGGGGTTTCTATTGGTCGGCGAAGGAGAGAGAGAGAGGAGGAGAGTTGGCTGGTGGTTGGCGAGGGAGAGAAGGAGGAAGGTGTGGTGGCTGGTGTTTTAATAAGGAGAGAGGGAGGAAGATGTGGTGGCTGGTGGCTGGTGGTTGGCGAGGGAGAGAGGGAGGAGGGAGAAAGAAATGGCATTGTGGTGGTGGCTGGTGTTCAAATTAGTTCAAATAATTAAATTGGGCTATTGTGTTAAGGGATTAAATTAGGTTTCACAAATCAGTTTTTATTTTTTAAGTGAGGGTAATATGGTCCTTTCACCCCTCTAAACTTACTAAATAAGGAAAGAAAAAAAAGTGTTGCAAATATTTTGAAACATCCCTAAATGGAAAGTGTTGCAAATATTATGAAACGGAGGAAGTAGATGATATTATTAGTTGGTGTGTATGATTTGGAATATGATGATCATCAGATGCAAAAGAATCAGCCACACTTTTCCGCAATAGACGTGTTTGTTGCTGAAGACGTAACTTCCAATTTGATTTGTTTTGATGTGATTGATATAACAATCGGATTCTTCCTTAATCACCTCCCAACCAGCAACCACGTGGCGCTCCTCTGTGAGTGTGGTCCCCACTGCAAATCTCATAAACATATCATAAACTTCATCATTATCTTTTCATCTTAATCATATTGGTAACTTCACCCTTGCAGAATAACTTCAAATCATCAGCAAAAATCAAGTGACTGACTCTCAGGGGAGCACATCTGTAGTGAAAAGCGAACTCCTCCTTTTTACTCATCATACTGACCAGTCTTGAAAAATATTCCATTGCTAGGACAAAAAGAAGAGGTGACATTGGATCACCTTGTCTAATGCCCTTTTTACCTTTGAAGAATCCACATAAGCTTCCATTAATACTCAAGGTGAAAGATGGAGTAGTGACACATAGCATCACCCATTCAATGAACTTTTCAGGAAATTTTAATCCCACCAACAAATCCCTAATGAATTCCCAATGCAAGGAATCATAGACTTTCCTTAAGTCCACTTTCATAGTGCACCTAGCAGGGCCATTTTTCCTCCTGTAATTCTTCACGATATCTTGGCAAAGAAAGATATTGTGAAGAATAACTCTATTTTTTTTACAAATGCACTTTGCAACTGATTAACTAGGCTAGGTAAAACCTCAGTTAATCTACTACAAATCATTTTAGAAATGATTTTATACATTACATTACAGCAAGCTATGGGCCTAAACTGTGTAACATCCATAGGTTGTTCACATTTAGGTATCAAACACAATGTGGTAGCATTTACCTGTTTCAATAACTTGCTACTCTGAAAGAAATCCAAGATGGCAGTTGTGATGTCAGGACTAGACCTGGTTATTGGGCGGGGCGGGTCAGGGTCAGTGCGGGTCGGGTCATAAGAGGGTCGCCTCATAAAGGGTCGGTAGCGGGTCGGGCCAAATGGGTAGCGGGCCGATTGTGGGTCGATAATGGGCGGGTCGGTAAACGAGCAAGAAAAACATGGAACAAAGAGAGCCAATAGTGAGTATAAATGAATGTGAATCCGAATATGTAATTGTTTTTGCAAAACCTATTTTATTTTTCAAAATTATTGGGTTTCTTTGTTGGCCCTATAATGGCCCTGTCCAATAATAACCCTGTCCAATAAAGCCCTGTCCAATAAAAGCCTTGTAGATTTGACCCTAACCCTTTAACCATTGGGCTACCCTGTCCAATAACCAGGTCTAGTCAGGACCAATGCAGCTCCAGGCTTCCTTAAAAAACCTACTAGTGTATCCATCTGGTCCACGAGCCGTAGTCTCCTCTATATCAAATAGAGCTTGCTTAACATCATCACTACTAAAGGTTCTGCATAGCCTTTGGCTCTGAATAGGAGTCACAGTCCCACCTTCCTTAAGTACAGTCTTACTCACTATCTTGTGAATGTTGCTGCCCCAACAATCTATCATAATACTGCAGGAAAGCAGCTTCTGGTCTTCAGTCCACACACCATTTATGTCCGACGGGTAGTACTTCAAAGTTGAATAGTCACCTTGCAATCATTTGTTTTATTTTTATGCTATAATTCTATCTTTTAATTTGCTTGACTATATATGTTAGTTGGATATTGTTGCTTGACTTAAATGTAATATTAGTAGAACTTAGGAATTGTTTTTACAAGTTGTGAAGAAGTAGTCCTAAATTAAGTTGGTCTTTGGTAATATTTGGTGGTGGCTTTGTATCAATTAATCAACCAATTAATTAATAAGTGCCAATCGTGGAGTGTGATTTACTATTTCTTTGTTGGGGACATGTAGTATTTCAATTCCAATATACAACTTTTCCATGATCTGGAAATTATTTGTTTTCCAATGAATAATTTGTTTCTAATTCAAAATTTTATTTCCTGCTCCTTATCTCAAACAATAAGGTCAGTCTAACTCCTTATTTGTTTAAATCATGGTGTCAAAACAAGGTTGCATCTTTTCGCATTGACCGTGTTGTAAACGTTTTAAAATCTACCGAACCGATGTTGCCGGCATCTTTAAAGGTGTAACAAAACCGGCATCTTTAAAGGTATAAAAAAATCGCATTTTAGGCGAGTTCAAGGGATATCTCATGGTATTATTTGGCGGTATGACAAACGCATCATCCATGTTTCCGCATCACCGTGACCGTTGCCACGATCGTGATAGAAACCGCATTTTTAACCTATGGTTTAAATTGAATATGAAAATTCAGATTTTTAGTGGCAATTTATTCTCTTTAGTTAACAACTTTAGGAAAATTAAAACGTGTAGCTAAAAACTAATTGCTTTGCCACATAAAACCAACATTGCAAGTGCAAGTACCAAACATCTTAGAGCATAACTTCACTTTTAACATGCTAATTAGATCTAGCCTAATTTGAATATCGCAAATACGCCATTTTGGGGTGCCGCGCGCCTACGCGCGCGGTGCAACAACTAGATATTTGAAAAATTGACATCACAATTCCCAATTTTTATGTCTTCTCATATCAAACTCATACTTAATTTCTTTATCTATAAATAAATCATATCTAAGAATGCCTTTTCCATATTTGACAATTAAAAAATAATTAACTCTACTGAGTTGTACTCCACTAATTATTAATGTCTATCTCTAGTGGGTGGATTATCCACTGGGTAGACTAAGTTTTTCCCAATTCACCAGCAAGAGTAGGGAATCAATAATTGTATGAAGTGGTTGGTTTATTACCCCATGAATTTTACAGCTACATTGGTTGAGTTGTTTCTAATGTTTTACTCCATTATTAGTTGTTAATCGAGTTCCCTACCCCTATGCCTTGTTATTTATATTTTGAATTAGTAGCTGTTCACCCCCTCAAACGTTTGTAATCTTAATAGATATTTTCTTGCATTAGTTCAGTGTCCGAGCTAAGTGTAAAAACACTAATCCTTTGACAACCTAGGTTTGCAAATGTTTAGCTAAAACTCACTAAGAATACAACATAGCTAAAACTCACTTAATACACAACTCAGCTGCTAAATGAACTTCATCATCGTTCTTACATATTTTTCCCTTTCCGAAAAAGCTCTTTTGAAATATCCAATAAACTCATTTAAACTTAACTAAATATTATATGTTTGGGCCCATTTCTTGGACCAGCCCACCTATGGCAAAGTTACTAAAATACCCCTACCTCTAGGGAAGACAATCCTCCACCGGCTGGAGCTGACTAAAATACCCTCATTTATTGGAGGTCCCATCCTCTATAAATAGCGGTTGTCTCACCAATCAAAGGGTAAGCAATTCTAAGCTGCAAACCCCAGAGCATCTCTCTCTACATTGATCACTTTCTCTCTCTACCTCAATCATTTACTGACTTGAGCGTCGGAGGGGCGATCCCGGGACCACCCCCGGGGTAGGCTAACCTTGTTTTGCAGGTTTCCGGCGTACGGATAACGGAGCTCAGGCGTACCTTCTTGGGGCCCACATCAAATCTCACAACATATTAAAATCCTTAATTTCTTAGCAGAAACATTATACATACTTCAATATTTTTTATAGCTTAAATTAAATGAAGTATTATCCTAATTGTTATCGGAAATTTGATTCATATATAGATTAAAAGCTTAACACTCCCTTCATTCTCTTTTTCTTTTTTTTAAAAAGAAAAATTTCCTTAATTAAGGCCAAGTGATATCTAAAATAAATATTAAATAAATAAGATATAATCAGACAATATCAAATCAAATTAATCTTCGAAGAGACTACAATCGACCACATCGAGTAATACAACGCAACCTCTTTGTTTTTCTTAAACAAACAACTATTGATCAGGCTGTCCATCATTCTGACATATTTTGGGGAAAAACATTCTTGATCTAATTAACTATGTTGACCGCATCCGAGTTTCCAATACATTTATGTTGATAGTCTTGAACTTCAACAAATAAGGACAATTTTCCACATCATTTTTCAAATTTGCATGTGGGAAGAGAATAAAATCAACTCCAAACTCCCATGAAAGGAGAAAAAGAACCCAAAAATCGGGTAGAAAACTCTCAAAAAGAGAGAGAATATGGGATTATAATTACTAACAAAAGCAATAAAAACTAGAAGAATAAAAAAAAATTGCGGGCTTACCACCACTTAGAGTTGGCAAAATATTACCCAACCCGCCAACCCGACCCGAACCCAACCCATTAATAATGGGTTGGATTGAAATTTTCAACCCGTTTAATCAAATGGGACCTGACCCAACCCGTTTAATTAAATGGGTCGGGTTAGGTTGAAAATTTCGACCTTATTTTAACCCGTTTAACCCATTTATGAAAACAACCTAAAAACCCTAACTCATTTCACATCTAAAAAAAATTGGGCTAGCCCATATAGAAAGTTAAAAAGTAAAAAAAAAACCTAACTCATTACAGTTATTGATGAACAATTGATTATGGAGTTGTAATGGTGTTGATTTTGAACAACGGTTGGGTTGGGTTGATTTTATTGATTTTAAACAACTCTGTTGATTTTGAACAATATCGTTTTTTCTTTTTTGATCCATTGGAGCCACGAAGGCAGTACAAAGTATAAAGAAGGGGAGGGGGGATTCGAACCTGTGACCTATCGTTCACAGCACCTCAATCTTAACCACTAGGCCAAGACATCCTTGGTGATTTTGAACAATTTCTAGCATATGGTTATGTAATGGATTAATGCTAAGTTGCTGCCTACTGTTGCTTTGTAACATAATTTTTGTTGTTTTATTTTTTTCTAGAAAAAACACAAAAAAATTAAACGGGTTGACCTGAAGGTTGACCCGTTAATCATAAGGTTGGGTTGGGTTCCAATTCCCAACCCGTTTAAGTTAACAGGTCGGGTTGGGTCAAGGGATTCTCAACCCGCTAACCCGCCAACCCAACCTGATCTTGACCCATCCCGACCCATTACCAACCCTACCACCACTGAATGGATGATGACAACCCCTTCTAGAAGAATAGAATTAGGATCTTTTAGGAGGAAGAGGAGAGGAGAAGCCGAGGAGACCCCGTTCATTCTCTTTTATTTTTCTATACTTTGAATTTTTATCGAAAAGCTTTTTCTTCTCCAAAAGTCCTGAACAACCTTAAGGTTCTCTCCTGCCTCTCCCGATGGGATATTTATAAAACCTTTGTTCTCTCTCTTTACTCTAACGAGTAAACAAATAGGAATTACCTTAGCGTCGAGTGGCTAAGTGCTTGCAAATAGAAAGAAGAAAATAGTACAGAGAATGGGGTAATATTTAATTTAATTTTTTTAATTTATTCAAACAGAATATCTATGAGTTATAAGCGATCGAGCATTGTCTCAGTGTCTCATTTCATTCATCCTTCATCCTATCGTATTCGTAGCACGTTTATATCCTTGCCATTCTACTGGTCCGTTGTATTGTACTACTAATTTGTAAGTTTGTAACATCATATTCTGTATTGTAGCACGTTCTTATCTTTTTCATTCCAGTGGTCCGTTGTATTGCAACAATCAACATTATATTATGTATTAATTATTGAACCATGTATCTACCAAGATACCCTCTTGCTCCAAATATAAGTATTTTTCTCTTCGTCATGGTCTTCTTTTCCAAATGGGTGACCAATGAAACTCTAAAAATCCACTTATATACAGGGTGCGTTAATTTGTTGTATTCCTTTTTTTGTTTTTGTTTTTGGGGTACCAATACCATTAGATTAAGATTATTCAGTTAAATTAGATAAAATAATAATTAACTAAGCATATCAAATAATACATTCACACGTTATGTTAACAAATGGAAGTAGTGGATGTTAATTGTTCCTTAGTGTGAATGTATTATTAAATAAGATAAAATAATAATTAGTACTATTTTACTATATTTGAGTTTACTTGACCGTTCAGCTCATTTCAATTCCAATTCTATAATTTATTTGGGATATTATCTCAGATAACCCTGACATATAGGCCTTTTTCCAATATAACCCCGACTTTGGCAGCCCTGTCTCCGATAACCCTGAACTTGGTTTTTGTCATTAAATTGGACGGAATTAGAGACGGCGTTAAGTACTCCCTAATTTTGTTTGACTTTTGCTAAATTCATCTCTTTCTCTCTCTTGTTCTTCATCTCTTCTCTCTCTTGTTCTTCATCTCTTCTAAAAACTGAAATCAAACATCAACCCAATTCAATTAAGCACCAATAAAATCAATCTGGATTTTGTTATGAGTTTGGGAAAAATTGATGAATGATTGAGAAGATATGAAGAACAAGAGAGAGAATAACATAATTTAGCAAAAGTCAAACCAAGTTAGGGTCTACTTAACGCCGTCTCTAATTCCGTCCAGTTTAATGACAAAAACCAAGTTCTGGGTTATCGGAGACAGGGCTGCCAAAGTCAGGGTTATATTGGAAAAAGGCCTATAAGTCAGGGTTATCTGAGATAATATCCCAATTTATTTTGTTGCTACTAAAACGTTAGTGTTACTATATTCTACTGCTATTACTATTATTATTGTTATCATTATTTTAGCTATTTATCATTATTATTACTACTACTATTGTTATTATTATTATTATTATTATTATCAATTAAATTATAATAATTGGTATGAAAATAAATAATAATAATTATTATTATTATGATTAATTTATCAATTCAGTTTCGTTGAGATTCACTCAAAAGAATATGTTCTAAAATTCTAAATGGTTTTACGAAAGAATGACATAATAAGGCTGATAATGAAGATGAAATTAGATCCCCAAACTTGAAAATCGACATCAAAATTTTGTTCAACGAAACAAGTTAACATTACCCTTGCGTAGTTATTTCGGACAGCGATTGTTTTGAGCTAGTACACATATCAGACTATCGCCATCTCAAGAAAAAATCAAATGAAATGATGTTTCAAAAATGTAGTATTATATTATCTTTGACATTGCTAGTCTAGTCTGCATCAAAAAAAAAACATTGCTAGACAAGCTGTCTATTTCTCGTCTTGTACCAACTAGTCACTTTATTAATCGATTTCCATTATTCGCTTATTTGATTATTAGTCGGTTGTACGTTAGGTCTATGTTTTTCCCGAACAAGCAAATTAAGTATTTAATTTTTGCCAAGTAGTGATGAAAGAGAATTTCAACAAAAAAACCTTGGATCGATCACTTTCGTAGTATTTTTTTTTTTTTTTTGACATCGAAAAAAATACAAATCAAAAGAGAACAAAACTAAAAACTAAGGGTCCGTTCGTTATCGTTTTTTGTTTCCAGTTTTAAGTTTTTTTGAAAATCAAAAACAAATATATGGAAACCAGAAAAAGTAGTTTCCAGTTTTCTGTTGTCAGTTTTCAAAATTAGCATGTTTACTATCAATATGACTAATTTTAACCTTATTATACAGCTCATATCATATAGTTCTAAAATCATAAAAACCAGAAACTGAACACTGACAGTGATACCGAACGGGCCCTAAGATATGGAGTCGAGCATTCATGAATCATGATGGAGGTGACTAGTTCGTGAACCTTTTGTACCTACGTAGTAATTTTGGAGAGTGATTAAATGATTTTTCGAATATATAATCTTTGACATTTGCTAGGCTAGCTGTCTATTTCTCTTCTTGTACCCAGTAGTCACTTCACCTTAAATCGCTTTACTTTGCCGCTTAGAGCATGAGCAATGGATGGGCTAGCATTAAATAATTTGGATGTGTAATTTAAACAAGGTTTTCTTCAACTATAATTCTATATTTGTTTTTAAATTGATAAATATGGCATGGTTAATTAAAGACATAATTCTCAAAATAGGAATAAGATATCATTTATGAGAACAATATCTTTAATTAACTATGTCATATTTATCAATTTTGTTGAATAAAGCTAAAACCAAATAGGTAAACCTATGTACTAGATGCATAGGTTAGAAAAACCATTAGATTAAGATTATTCAGTTAAATTAGATAAAATAATAATTAACTAAGCATATCAAATAATACATTCACACGTTATGTTAACAAATGGAAGTAGTGGATGTTAATTGTTCCTTAGTGTGAATGTATTATTAAATAAGATAAAATAATAATTAGTACTATTTTACTATCTTTGAGTTTACTTGACAGTTCAGCTCATTTCAATTCCAATTCTATAATTTAATTTGTTCCTACTGAAACGTTAGTGTTACTATATTCTACTGCTATTATTATTATTGTTATCATTATTTTACCTAATTATCATTATTATTACTACTACTACTATTGTTATTTTTATATTTATTATTATTATTATTATCAATTAAATTATAATAATTGGTATGAAAATAATAATAATTATTATTATTATTATGTTTAATTTTTCAATTCACTTTAGCTGAGATCCACTCAAAAGAATAGGTTCTAAAATTCTAAATGGCTTTACGAAAGGATGACATAATAAGGCTGATAATGAAGATGAAATTAGATCCCCAAATTTGAAAATCGACATCAAAATTTTGTTCAACTAAACAAGTTAACATTACCCTTGCATAGTAAATTTGGAGAGCGATTGTTTGGAGCTAGTTCACCTATCAGACTATCACCATATCAAGAAAAAATCAAATGAAAGGATGTTTCAAAAATGTAGTATTATATTATCTTTGACATTGCTAGTCTAGTCTGCATAAAAAACAAAAAAAACATTGCTAGACTAGCTGTCTATTTCTTGTCTTGTACTAACTAGTCACTTTATTGATCGATTTCGATTATTCGCTTATTTACTCCTTAGTCTATTGTACGTTAGGTCTATGTTTTTCCCGAACAAGTAATTAAAGTATTTAATTTTTGGCCAGTATTGATGAAAGAGAATTTCAACAAAAAAACCTTGTATCGATCACTTGCGTAGTAATTTTTTTTTGACATCGAAAAAAATACAAATCAAAAGAGAACAAAACTAAAAACTAAGATATGGAGTTGAGCATTCATGAATCATGATGGAGGTGACTGGTTCGTGAGCCTTCTGTACTTGCGTAGTAATTTTGGAGAGTGATTAAATGATTTTTCGAATATATAATCTTTGACATTTGCTAGGCTAGCTATCTATTTCTCTTCTTGTACCCAGTAGTCACTTCACCTTAAATCGCTTTAATTTACCGCTTAGAGCATGAGCAATATTTTGGATGTGTAATTGAAACAAGGTTTTCTCCAACTATTTTTCTATATTTTTTTCTAAAATTGATAAATATAGCATGGTTAATTAAAAATATTATTCTCATAATAGGAATAAGATATTAATAATGAGAACAATATCTTTAATTAACTATGTCATATTTATCAATCTTGTTGAATAAAGCTAAAAACAAATAGTTAAACCAATGCACTAGATGCATAGGCTAGAAAAACCATTAGATTAAGATTATTCAGTTAAATTAGATAAAATAATAATTAACTAAGCATATCAAATAATACATTCACACGTTATGTTAACAAATGGAAGTAGTGGATGTTAATGGTTTCTTAGTGTGAATGTATTATTAAACAAGATAAAATAATAATTAGTACTATTTTACTATCTTTGAGTTTACTTGACAGTTCAGCTCATTTCAATTCCAATTCTATAATTTATTGTGTTGCTACTAAAACGTTAGTGTTACTATATTGTACTGCTATTATTATTATTGTTATCGTTATTTTACCTAATTATCATTATTATTACTACTACTATTATTGTTATTTTTATTATTATTATTATTATTATTATTATTATCAATTAAATTATAATAATTCGTATGAAAATAAATAATAGATATTATTATTATGTTTCATTTTGCAATTCAATTTAATTGAGATCCACTCAAAAGAATAGGTTTAAAAATTCTAAATGGTTTTACGAAAGGATGACATAATAAGGCTGATAATGAAGATGAAATTAGATCCCCAAACTTGAAAATCGACATCAAAATTTTGTTCAACTAAACAAGTTAACATTACCCTTGCGTAGTTATTTCGGAGAGCGATTGTTTGGAGCTAGTTCACATATCAGACTATCGCCATCTCAAGAAAAAATCAAATGAAATGATGTTTCAAAAATATAGTATTATATTATCTTTGACATTGCTAGTCTAGTCTGCATCAAAAAAAAATTGCTAGACTAGCTGTTTATTTCTCGTCTTGTACCAACTAGTCACTTTATTAATCGATTTTGATTATTCGCTTATTTGCTGCTTAGTCTGTTGTCGTTAGGTCTATGTGTTTCCCGAATAAGCAATTTAAGTATTTAATTTTTGGCTAGTAGTGATGAAAGAGAATTTCAACAAAAAAACTTGGATCGATCACTTGCGTAGTAATTTTTTTTTTTGACATCGAAAAAAATACAAATCAAAAGAGAACAAAACTAAAAACTAAGATATGGAGTTGAGCATTCATGAATCATGATGGAGGTGACTAGTTCGTGAGCCTTCTTCACTTGCGTAGTAATTTTGGAGAGTGATTAAATGATTTTTCGAATATATAATCTTTGACATCTGCTAGGCTAGCTGTCTATTTCTCTTCTTGTACCCACTAGTCACTTCACCTTAAATCGCTTTACTTTGCCGCTTAGAGCATGAGCAATGGATGGGCTAGCATTGGATATTTTGGATGTGTAATTGAAACAAGTTTTCACCAATTATTTTTCTATATTTGTTTTTAAAATTGATAAATATGGCATGGTTAATTAAAGATATTATTCTCATAATAGGAATAAAATATCAATTATGAGAACAATATGTTTAATTAACTATGTCATATTTATCAATTTTGTTGAATAAAGCTAAAAACAAATAGTTAAACCTATGCACTAGATGCATCGGTTAGAAAAACCATTAGATATTAAGATTATTTAGTTAAATTAGAAATATAATAATTAACTAAGCATATCAAATAATACATTCACACGTTATGTTAACAAATGGAAGTAGTGGATGTTAATTGTTCCTTAGTGTGAATGTATTATTAAATAAGATAAAATAATAATTAGTATTATTTTACTATCTCTGAGTTTACTTGACTGTATAGCTCATTTCAATTCCAATTCAATAGTTTATTTTGTTGCTACTAAAACGTTAGTGTTACTATATTCTACTGTTATTATTATTATTGTTATCATTATTTTACCTAAATATCATTATTATTACTACTACTACTATTGCTATTTTAATTATTATTATTATTATTATTATTATTATTATTATTATTGTTATCAATTAAATTATAATAATTGGTATGAAAATAAATAATAATAATTATTATTATGTTTAATTTTTCAATTCAGTTTAGTTGAGATCCACTCAAAAGAATAGGTTCTAAAATTCTAAATGGTTTTTTGGAAAGGATGAGATGATAAGTCTGATAATGAAGTTGAACTTAGATCCCCAAATTTGAAAATCGACATCAAAATTTTGTTCAACTAAACAAGTTAATATTACCCTTGTGTGGTAATTTTGGAGAACAATTGTTTGGAGCTAGTTCACCCGTCAGACTATCACCATCTCAAGAAAATATCAATTGAAACGATGTTTCGAAAATGTCGTATTTTATTATCTTTGATATTGCTAGTCTAGTCTGCATAAAAAAAAACATTGCTAGACTAGCTGTCTATTTCTGGTCTTGTACCAACTAGTTACTTTATTAATCAATTTCGATTATTCGCTTATTTGCTGCTTAGTTTGTTGTACGTTAGGTCTATGTTTTTCCCGAACAAGCAATTTAAGTATTTAATTTTTGGCCAGTAGTGATGAAAGAGAATTTCAACAAAAAAAATCTTGGATCGATCACTTTCGTTGTAATTTTTTTCTGACATCAAAAAAATTCAAATCAAAAGAGAGAAAAACTAAAAACTAAGATATGGAGTTGAGCATTCATGAATCATGATGGAGGTGACTAGTTCGTGAGCCTTTTGCACTTGCGTAGTAGTTTTGGAGAGTGATTAAATGATTTTTCGAATATATAATCTTTGACATTTGCTAGGCTAGCTGTCTATTTCTCTTCTTGTACCTAGTAGTAACTTCACCTTAAATCGCTTTACTTTGCCGCTTAGAGCATGAGCAATGGATGGGCTAGCATTGGATATTTTGGATGTGTAATTGAAACAATTTTTCACCAATTATTTTTCTATATTTGTTTTTCAAATTGATAAATATGGCATGGTTAATTAAAGATATTATTCTCTTAATAGGAATAAGATATCAATTATGAGAACAATATCTTTAATTAACTATGTCATATTTATCGATTTTGTTGAATAAAGCTAAAAACAAATAGTTAAACCTATGCACTAGATGCATAGGTTAGAAAAACCATTAATTATTAAGATTATTCAGTTAAATTAGATAAAATAATAATTAACTAAGCATATCAAATAATACATTTACACGTTATGTTAACAAATGGAAGTAGTGGATGTTAATTGTTCCTTAGTGTGAATGTATTATTAAAAAAGATAAAATAATAATTAGTACTATTTTACTATCTTTGAGTTTACTTGACAGTTCAGCTCATTTCAATTCCAATTCAATAAATTATTTTGTTGCTATTAAAACGTTAGTGTTACTATATTCTACTGTTATTATTATTATTGTTATCATTATTATTACTACGACTACTATTGTTATTATTATTATTATTATTATTATTATTATTATTATTATTATTATTATTATTATTATTATTATTATTATTATTACTATTACTATTATTATTATTATTATTATTATTTTTATTATTATTATTATTATTATTATCAATTAAATTGTAATAATTGGTATGATGATAAATAATAATAATTATTATTATGTTTAATTTTTCAATTCAGTTTAGTTGAGATCCACTCAAAAGAATAGGTTCTAAAATTCTAAATGGTTTTACGAAAGGATGACATAATAAGGCTGATAATGAAGATGAAATTAGATCCCCAAATTTGAAAATCGACATCAAAATTTGGTTCAACTAAACAAGTTAACATTACCCTTGTGTGGTAATTTTGGAGAGCGATTGTTTGGGGCTAGTTCACCTATCAGACTATCGCCATCTCATGAAAAAATCAAATGAAATGATGTTCCAAAAATGTAGTATTATATTATCTTTGACATTGCTAGTCTAGTCTGCATAAAAAAAAATGCTAGACCAGCTGTTTATTTCTCGTCTTGTACCAACTAGTCACGTTATTAATCGATTTCGATTATTCGCTTATTTGCTGCTTAGTCTGTTGTACGTTAGGTCTAATTTTTTCCCGAACAAGCAATTTAAGTATTTAATTTTTGGCCAGTAGTGATGAAAGAGAATTTCAACAAAAAAACCTTGTATCGATCACTTGCGTAGTAATTTTTTTTTGACATCGAAAAAAATACAAATCAAAAGAGAACAAAACTAAAAACTAAGATATGGAGTTGAGCATTCATGAATCATGATGGAGGTGACTAGTTCGTGAGCCTTCTGCACTTGCGCAGTAATTTTGGAGAGTGATTAAATGATTTTTCGAATATATAATCTTTGACATTTGCTAGGCTAGCTGTCTATTTCTCTTCTTGTACCCAATATCACTTCACCTTAAATCGCTTTACTTTGCCGCTTTGAGCATGAGCAATGGATGGGCTAGCATTGGATATTTTGGATGTGTAATTAAAACAAGGTTTTCACCTATTATTATTCTACATTTAATTTGTTTTTTAAAATTGATAAATGTGGCATGGTTAATTAAAGATATTATTCTCATAACAGGAATAAGATATCAATTAAGAGAACACTATCTTTAATTGACGATGTCATATTTATCAATTTTGTTGACTAAAGCTAAAAACAAATAGTTAAACCTATGCACTTGATGCATAGGTTAGAAAAACCATTAGATATTAAGATTATTCAGTTAAATTAGATAAAATAATAATTAACTAAGCATATCAAATAATATATTCACACGTTATGTTAACAAATGGAAGTAGTGGATGTTGATTGTTCCTTAATGTGAATGTATTATTAAATAAGTTAAAATAATAATTAGTACTATTTTACTATCTTTGCATTTACTTGACAGTTCAGCTCATTTCAATTCCAATTCAATAATTTATTTTGTTGCTACTAAAACGTTAGTGTTACTATATTGTACTGCTATTATTATTATTATTATTATTATTGTTATCATTATTTTACCTAATTATCATTATTATTACTACTACTATTATTGTTATTTTTTTATTATTATTAATATTATTATTATCAATTAAATTATAATAATTGGTATGAAAATAAATAATAATTATTATTATGTTTAATTTTTCAATTCAATTTAGTTGAGATCCACTCAAAAGAATAGGTTCTAAAATTATAAATGGTTTTAGGAAATGATGACTTAATAAGGCTGATAATGAAGATGAAATTAGATCCCCAAATTTGAAAATCGACATCAAAATTTGGTTCAACTAAACAAGTTAACATTACCCTTGCGTAGTTATTTTGGAGAGCGATTGTTTGGAGCTAGTTCACCTATCAGACTATCGCCATCTCAAGAAAAAAATCAAATGAAATGATGTTTCAAAAATGTAGTATTATATTATCTTTGACATTGCTAGTCTAGTCTGCATCAAAAAAAAAAATGCTAGACTAGCTGTTTATTTCTCGTCTTGTACCAACTAGTCACTTTATTAATCGATTTCGATTATTCGCGTATTTGCTGATTAGTCTGTTGTACGTTAGGTCTATGTTTTTGCCGAACAAGCAATTTAAGTATTTAATTTTTGGCGAGTAGTGATGAAAGAGAATTTCAACAAAAAAACCTTGGATCGCTCACTTGCGTAGTAATTTTTTTTTTGACATCGAAAAAAATACAAATCAAAAGAGAACAAAACTAAAAACGAAGATATGGAGTTGAGCATTCATGAATCATGATGGAGGTGACTAGTTCGTGAGCTTCTTCACTTGCGTAGTAATTTTGGAGAGTGATTAATTAAATTATTTTTGAATATATAATCTTTGACATTTGCTAGGCTAGCTGTCTATTTCTCT
The DNA here is from genome assembly GCA_947648045.1 of Beta corolliflora. Classification (NCBI taxonomy): domain Eukaryota; kingdom Viridiplantae; phylum Streptophyta; class Magnoliopsida; order Caryophyllales; family Amaranthaceae; genus Beta; species Beta corolliflora. Next base: position 2,514,626 of record CANSZD010003249.1, read on the forward strand.
TCTTGTACCCAGTAGTCACTTCATCTTAAATCGCTTTACTTTGCGGCTTAGAGCATGAGCAATGGATGGGCTAGCTTTAGTTGGTCTTACTATTTTCTTTTCCTTCTCTCTCCTTTCCTCTTTGTTACACCTCACATCCCACTCTCCACCAACTCATTTTTTTTTCTCACAATGGGTGAGCTAGTCATAATTGGTCTTTCTATATCACTCTCCTATACTTTTGCTATGCCCCACCATATATACTCTATCTCCCATCCAAATTCTTTTTATTTTTATATGGACTAGATAATCTGTATTCATATTTTAATTAGTGAGATATAAATCATTTCTTATGCATTTTAATAATTTGTTATTTAATTAGTTAACTTAAGTAACGCTAATTAGATTATGTTAAATAAGTTACGCTAATTAGATTACGTTAAATAAGTTACGCTAATTAAATTATTTTGGGAGTAATTTGGATTATTTGAATCTATAATATTGACGTAACTAGGTGAATATAAATAATTCTAAAGAGGAGAAAGTGATTAGAAAGACAAGTAAGTTGGGAAGAAGTGCCCGTCAAAAAAAGTTGGGAAGAAGTGTGGTGAAATATATCACATATAGGCTCAATTTATAGCTAAAAATATCTTATAGCCTTTGGTGAAATATTTTTTTTAAAATTATTCCCCAAATTTTATTAACGTTAGAAAACATATATTACTGTTGCAATGGATAACAAATGAAAAAAAAAAGAGTGAAGCTTCCATCCACGTGGCTCTACTCCATTCGCATGTCAGTAGTGTAATAAATGCATCAGGGCCACTAAATTTCCTCCCTGTCGTGAATTGTAGCTCAAAATACGGGCCAACTATATGTTGATATTCCTTCTCTTTTCTTCTGAAATGCAGTGTTTTAACACATGATAAAGAAAAATAAAAAAATGGGACAGCTTATTTTGACACGCGGCGCAATATTAGTTGTGGAACTTTTAATAGGGAATACATGATTAGCTTAACACATAATATATATATATATATGTGTATATATATATATATGTGTATATATATATATATGTGTATATATATATATATATATATATATATGTTATATATTATATATATATATGTTATATATATGTATATATATATATATATATATATATATATATATATATGTTATATATATATATGTATATATATATATTTGTTTATATAACTTCGGGAGTAATAATACTAATTCTAAAATAAATAGGATTTTTAGAAAAGATGGAGCTCAAAACCAATAATTTACTTCATTGGACAGAGACCGTCACTAATTCTAATTGCAATACATTTTTAGAAAAGATAAACATGAAAACCAACAAACTATAGTAATTGATGATTTCTTTTATAGCAAGTCTACCGTCGCTGGATGCACGGTTTAATAACCATGTGGCCTTACACATAAAAGATAAACTAACTATATTAAGACATAAGTAAGCCATTTAATTTATATAAATAACCCAAATTAATTGTAAGTGACCCCAAAATATTATAAGTAACTCTTATTATATTGACCTGTAACCCCTAAGATAAGTAACCCCAATAATTTTCAATAACCCCTACTATTTTAAAAAGTAACCTTAACAATTATAACTAACTCATACTATATTAATTAGTAATATTAAGATACAATAATTAATAGTATATGTAGATCTGCCACACCACTAACTATATGTGTGGCCATATAAGGCTTTGTGTTTCTTCTATACGTTATTTTTAGTTGACCCGTGATTATTGTTTATTAGGGAATTTTATAACATGCATCTTAGTTCAAATATATTAGGGAATTTTAGAGAAATTGCTAATTTTCACAAAATTGTAGATATATATAAATGGATCTTGTGTTTAAAGTATTTTTGAAATACTTTTCAATGGTACAAAAATTACAATTTTTCGAAATATGTATTAAAATTTATAATCAATTAACTATACTTAAGTATTTAATTGTAAACTAAACCCTATCTCTTCTTATCCTAAACAATATATATGTGTTTTTATTTATTTAAAACTCTATTTCTTTTCAAAAATAATGACATGATGGCACCTAATAAGCACGAGAAATGGTATCTAATAAGGATGTCAAATGTCGCGACCTCGTACGCTGACTTTTGGACTATGCTTTATATGTTAGTTATTATATATGATATGATATTAGATTAGATTAAATTAGACCACATATTCTTATCCTCATTAACTTATTACTAAAGATGTTTTATTTCGTCTTGGTAAGGATTATAAAAACGAGATAGTTGAATAATACATAACGAGATGTATCTAACATATTTCTACATGAATATATTCTCTTTACGAATTAACATCAAAATACGTTGAAGGTTCAGTAAAAACAAGAGTGATCAAACTAAAAGGACTCGTAATATACCATATTTCTGAAAAACTTTAGACGAAATTAACTTATATATATGAACTTTTTGTTGGGAAAGACCTATTAAAATAGCTATTTTCCTGGGAAAGAACTAATAAAAACTTTTTTTGTTGAAAAAGAACTATAATACCTCCCTTTGTTAGTTAAGACCACCTTAATGTTTTCCGGCTAAAAAGTCAATTTTTCCGACATGGACTTTCTTCCCCTCCTTTTCTCATTTAATGGGACCAACCTACTTTTTTATTCTACCTTAATCCCTTAAAATAGGAAGCAAGAGGAAAGGGTTTGCATGATAGGGTTAAGGGATTAAGATAGAAAAAAATAGGTTGGTCCCATTAAGAGAAAGGGAGGGAAAGAAAAGTCAATGCTAGAAAATTGACTTTTTGCCCGGAAAACATTGAGGCGGTCTTATGTAACAAATGTAGAGAGATGATACACATACACTCAGTGTATGTGGGCCACACATACACTGGATGTATGCATGTGTTACTACTAAAATGTATACCTTTTATATGTGTTACTACTAAAATGTATACTGTTACTAAAAAAAATTATAAACTTACAATCATTTGAACCTGGTTTGTTATTCAACGATATTTGAATTTACATAATACATAAACGATTGAAATACTATATTTCGAATTGAATTTTATTACATGGTAGGGATGAAAATATAACATTATTTTTCTACAATCAAATTAAATAATTGAAAACGACAGGAAAATTTAGTAGAAAATCAATAGTAGAAAAATGGTGAAGATGAAGCTAATATATGAATAATCTGAAAAAAAAATTACAATTCTTTTTTTTAGTTTTAAACAAAGGATTCATACAAATCTAAATAAAGAAAATTTAATAAAATAGATTTTTTAAACAAAGATAAAGAACAAATCATTAAAAAAAATTATCTGTCGAAATATTGTAAGTTTGTAATATTTTTAGTAATATTATATATTTTAGTAGTAACACATACACAAGGTATAAATTTTAGTAGTAACACATAAACCTAGTGTATGTGTGGCCCACATACACCCAGTGTATGTGTAGCCTTTGCGAACAAATGTAAGTATTATAATAGGTATTTTTAAACAAAAATGTTTTATTAGGTCTTTTCCAACAAAATAATTATTTTAATAGGTATTTCCTAACAAAAAAAATTCTACATATTGGCCAAAGAACATGGCCTAAGTGCATAATATGTAGGGAATTAGTCCCATGTACGGCATATATCCGAGCAAGATTCACAAGCTATCTCTCTTAGATTGCCTTTAGTGTTTGGGCTTGTGGTAGGATTTCCAATTGTTGACGAAGAACTAATAAATTAGTTGAAAGTAATGTTAGGAATATGTATCGTAGGTGCTAACAAATCGAACAATAAAGTATAATATACGGAGGAATTAAGAAATAAAGCAATAAAGAACACACGAAGATTTAACGTGGAAACCCTTAAATAGGGAGAAAACCACGAACACTGCACTAGGACTTTTAATATGAGATGATGATACAAGGAGAAATCTTTAATCTCTCTAGACTCTCTAACCTCTCTCTAGGTTCTCTAGTCTCTCTAAATTGAAGAATAATTATCTCTCTTCACATATGGCATCATATCTATAATAAACAATGATGGCCTCAAAACATATTTATAATAGGGTAGCAAACATAATCCTAGAAGACCTAGGAAAACCGAGCAAAATAGAAAAACACCCTAGGCGGCAAAACCTGCGGGCGCGGGGTCACAATTCGCGGGCTGGTAGTATGTCGTGTTGGCTAGGCGCGCCAAATCCTGCGGGCGCGGGGCAAGACCTGCTGGCTGGCAGATTACCAAAGCTCTCTGGTCACGCTAGGCTGCGGGCGCGGGCTCTTCTACACGCCATATCCCGCGGGTGGCTGTGTTGTTCGATGCTTTGTGTTCTCTCTTGCTACACCACACACACACACACATAACACACACACACACACACACACACACACACACACACACACACACACACACACACACACACCTCTTTACCTATCTCCACATCTTTACCCAACAATCTCCCACCTGGAGATCGGTAAAAGTGAAGAACATAACCCCCAATAAATATGTAGCCACAATCTCAACTTGTCATCATCACTCTCCATACATCACCTAGTGCAGAACCACTTCCTTCTCACAGAGGAAGCAACACCGAGGTCTCACTCGACCCCGAGTCTCCATTATCACAACGCGAACCATAAGGACTGTTCATAGTTCTACGAGCATCCCGACAATGCTCCCACCCGAACAAAACATCCTTCTCTAGGCTCGATTTCTCACGCACCACACTCATGTGTGCCTTCTTCACCTTGTTCATTCCACGATCCACTTTAGCCGAAGAGACATCGACTTTACCACCACGGTTCTTCTTCACAGGCCTACCATATGCAAACTTTTGACCGAACGACACTCTTTGTGAAGTTTTCTTCATCCCTTCCTTAACTACCTTTGTCGTGTTCCCCATGTTGTACATCGTTCCACTTCTTGCACCTCGAGCTACTACCATAGCACCCTTTGCAACTTTCCAAGAATCACCCTCGAACACTACCTTGTAGCTGGACTTGTCAAGTTGACTAATTGGTATCAAGTTCTTCTTTAAACCAGGGATAAATTTGACATCCTTCAACTCAAACACGTCCCCAGTTGCAAGCTTCACGCTCACATCTCCCTTTCCTTCAACCTCTAATGGTCTATCATCTGCAAGGTACACTTTCCCGAGTTTCTCAAATTTTAGATTTTGAAACAACTCCTTGCAGGGCGAAGAATGAAACGAAGAACCCGAATCCAAGATCGATGAACCAGTTGAGCTCTCTGCACTGCTTACCACCAAAGCATCAGAAACATACTCCATTACAGAGTTCGTCGAAGCATCACTCTCTTCATCACTATCTTGATCCTCCTTCTTTTTCTTCCCCTAATCAGTGTCTTTGGAATCTGGGCATTGTCTCCTATAGTGACCTTTCTCGCCGCATCCCCAACACTCCACTTCTGCCTTACCAACTCTTCCACTGCTCTTTCCCCTGGACTTTCCCTACTTACATCTCCCCTGTTGTCTCCTCCCTCTACCCTCAACGTTGTATGCTCCACCGGATGACTCCCCGGAATCCTTACGCCGAGTACTCTCACTCAACACCAAATCCCTAACATCATCCAACTTTAGTGCTTCCTTCCCTGCGGAATTACTAATAGCAGCAACAACAGTCTCCCAATCTTTTGGTAAGGAGGACAACAAAATCAAAGCTTTTACCTCATCTTCAAAGGTAATTTTCATAGAGGTAAATTGACTAATAATTTTATTAAATTCATTAATAAATTCAGCAGCAGATTCACCATTAATCATCTCAAGTTCAAACAAACGACGCATCAGATATACCTTATTCACATCAGAAGGCTTTTCGTACATGTCTGAAAGAGTTTTGATAAAACCCGCCGTTGTTTTCACGTCCTTGACATTAAAAGCAACACTCTTTGCTAATGTCAATCGAACCACACCTAGTGCTTTCCGATCCAACGTTACCCAATCTTCATCTTTCATTGCAGCAGGCTTCTTTTCCGACAGAGGTTGGTACAAGTCTTTCTAGTACAGATAATCCTCAATCTGCATCTTTCAGAAACTGAAATCCTTACCATCGAATTTATCGATCTTCACCTTTCCGACATCCATTATACCTATTCAACACGATCTAGCCACACAACGATTAAACCTAGCTCTGATACCACTTGTTAGGAATATGTATCATAGGTGCTAACAAATCGAACAATAAAGTATAATATACGGAGGAATTAAGAAATAAAGCAATAAAGAACACACGAAGATTTAACGTGGAAACCCTTGAATAGGGAGAAAACCACGAACACTGCACTAGGACTTTTAATATGAGATGATGATACAAGGAGAAATATTTAATCTCTCTAGACTCTCTAACCTCTCTCTAGGTTCTCTAGTCTCTCTAGATTGAAGAATAATTCTCTCTTTTCACATATGGCATCATATCTATAATAAACAATAATGGCCTCAAAACATATTTATAATAGGGTAGCAAACATAATCCTAGAAGACCTAGGAAAACCGAGCAAAATAGAAAAATACCCTAGGCGGCAAAACCTGCGGGCGCAGGGTCACAACCCGCGGGCTGGTAGTATGCCGTGTTGGCTAGGTGCGCCAAATCCCGCGGGCGCGGGGCAAGACCTGCGGGCTGGCAGATTACCAAAGCTCTCTGGTCACGCTAGGCTGTGGGCGCGGGGTCTTCTACACGCCATATCCCGCGAGTGGCTGTGTTGTTCGATGCTTTGTGTTCTCTCTTGCTACACCACACCACACACACACACACACGCCTCTCTACCCATCTCCACATCATTACCCAACAAGTAATACCAAACCTTCAATAGAAATCAAATCATATGACAAAATCATACAAATCGAATAACAACAAAACATAGCGAAAAGTACAGTTATAGGTTAAATTTGACAATTTTATTTATTTATTGAAGTTTCTGGTTGTTGTGTACCTTTTATCTAGGATGTCTATCTCATCAGGGACAATGTATTAATTTTAAAAAAACGAGCCTTAAGATAAAGTTATTATGTACTTCCTTTGATTTCTTTTAGTCAACATCAAAGAAATTGACACGCATATTTAATGACATGGAACTTAGCTAGCGTTACAAATGGACGTCTAATGAGGACACCAAATGTCGCGACCTCGTGCCCTAATTTTTGGACTGTACTTTATATATTAGTTACATATATATACTAGTATTGGGATCCAGGAAAATACCCAGGTTTTTTGTGAAGATGTAGACTTCTAAAATATTCAGAAACCCAACTTGACTGTAGTTTTTGCTCGATGTACAACAACAAAAGTTATCATGTAATATGCGATTAATTAGATTTTTGTATTGATAATATCAAATCTGTATAATTCTTATAAAATACAAAAGCAAAGATATTGATGATTAGAGGATGTCAATGTCAAGCATCATAGTAAACTTAAAGCGGTGCAACTATTTTGAAATAAAAGAAGTAACCCATCAATTTTCAATAACCCCTACTATTGTAAAAAGTAACCCCAATAATTATAAGTAACCCCAACAATTATAGGTAACCCATAGTATATTAATTAGTAACCTTAAGATACAATAATTAACCTTATATTTAGACCTGCCACACCATTAACTATATGTGTGGCCATATAAGGCTTTGTGTTTCTTTTATACGTTATTTTTAGTTGACCCGTGATTATTGTTTATTAGGGAATTTTGTAACGTGTCTTAGTTCAAACATATTAGGGAATTTTAGAGATATTGCTAATTTTCGCAAAATTTTAGATATATCATAAATGGATCTTGTGTTAAAGTATTTTTGAAATACTTTTCAATGGTACAAAATTACAATTTTTTGAAATATGTATTAAAAGTTATATCAAGTATTAACTATACTTAAGCATTTAATTGTAAACTAAACTCTATTTCTTCTTATCCTAAACAATGTATATGAGTTTTATCAATTGAAAACTCTTAATTCTTTTCAAAAATAATTACATGGCATCTAGTAAGTGCGACAAATGATGTCTAATGAGGACGCTAAATGTCACGACCTCGTGCACTTTTAGACTCTGCTTTATATGTTAGTTATATATGATATTAGATTAATTTGACCACATATTCTTATCCTCATTAACTTATTACTTATAAAGATGTTTTATTTCGTCTTAGTATAGATTATGAAAATGAGATAATTGAATAATACATAAAGAGATGTATCTAAGATAATTCTACATGAATATAATCGTTTGATGAATTAACATCAAAATACGGTGAAGGTTAAGTCAAAATAGGAGCGATCAAACTAAAAAAAGGTAGGATGAGTTCGCTTCCTCTCTCTAAACTAATTTCTCTGCCTTCTCTCTAAAACACAAAGAGTAACTCATCCTAACCCTAGGAACTCGCCCGAGTTCCGGCGTCGCGCAAGATTCCGGCGGGTTCTCCGGTGAGTTCCACTGTATTTTCTCGGTGTTTTGTTTCATTTTTCGTAGCCTTTTCCTAGTTTTCGTTTCTCCACCAGGTTGTCATCCCCCTCCCCTGTCGTGTCTGGTAGGTTTCACTTCCTTTTCCGGCATACCACCTCCTTCCCTGTGTCGCGGCTTCTCAATCTCCGTCGTCGGCGGTATCCCCCCTCCCTAGTTGTGAGTCGGTCTTGGTTTGGGCTTCCCCTTCCCCCTCCCCTATTTAGTCGTCCGGTGGTTTATCTTGGGCTTCCCCTTCCCCCTCCCCTGTTTAGTAGTCCGGTGGGCAGTTTGGGCTTCCCCTCCCCCTAGTGTTAGTTTGGGCTGCACGTCCCCCTCCCCTGTTTAGTCTTACGTCAGCCTAGTTGGGCTTTCCCTTCCCCCTCCCGTGTTCCGTGGTGTGTTGGTATTGCTTTGGGCTTCCCCTTCCCGCTCCCCCCTCCATAGTTTAGTGTAGCGTCCCCCTTCCCTTTCCCCGGTGGTTGTTCGTCCCTCTTTCCCTATCCCCTAGTGTTTAGTTGGAAGTGTGTCTGCCGTCTCCCATTCTCGTAAGTTTTTCTTGTAGTGTTCCGCTGTGGTTGTGTCATTATGCGTTTAGTATTTGTTCACTCCATCTGCTTGATAATTTTGACAATTGCTGGAGGTAGATCGTGTTTTCAAGATGTTGGGGCTGATTTGTGCGGTTGGTTAGGGTTTGCGTGGAAAGAGATTTCATGGTTGGGGTATGGTTTCTGCGATTCCGGAAATCGGATGGTTGTTCGAGATCTAACTATGGTTAGATTTCAATCTCGCTTGGTAATGATTTTATCGATCATTGCCTTGACAAAAAGATATTTGAAGACGGCTCCCCAATTTATCAATTGAGTTTATAGCGCGTCAACTCATTTGAGCTTCTCCTTAATGGAGAAGCCTGAAATACCCCTTCAAGAGGGTATTCAGTCACAAAGGATTGTGACTCGTTCAGGACTTTGGATTCAAGAATCCCATGCGACAGAAGGTCACTGGGATTGGTCCTGTTGGTTACATTTTTGCCCCGATTGTGCAATCAGTTCACTCCTCCCGCTCCTTTCATCAGGTTTCTAGCGATCATCATCCACCAGTAGCAGTGCTTCAATACAACTATCGTACAACACAACTCTCCAGATCGAGCAGCTTTATGTAAGTCTTTTAGGTTATTGTACTTGTTATGTAAGAGCGAGTAAAGCTCAGTTTGTTTTTCTTTGCTTTTGTTTGGTTGTATTAGCGTTAGGCTGTACTTCCGTTGTTTAATTAATGCAAATTTTTCCCGTTGTCAAAAAAAAAAGAGGTCATAATTACCATGTTTCTCAAAAACTTTAGATGAAATTAACTTTATATTATATATTGGCCGAAGAACATGGCCTAAGTGCATAATATGTAGGGAATCAGTCCCATGTACGGCATATATCCGGGCAAGGTTCACAAGCTAGCTCTTAGATTGCCTTTGGTGTTTGGTCTTGTGGTAGGATTTCCAATTGTTGACGAAGAACTAATAAATTAGTTGAAAGTCACACCAAACCTTCGATAGAAATCAAATCATATGACAAAAACATACAAATCGAATACAACAAACTAAAGCAAAAAGTACAAGTATAGATTAAATTTGACAATTTTATTTATTCATTTAAGTTTCTGGCAATTGTGTTCCTTTTATCTAGGCCGTCTATCTCAGGGACCATGTATTAATTTTAAAAAGCCAGCCTTAAGATAAAGTTATTATGTAAATCCTTCGATTTTGTTTAGTTGTACCCGAAGACATTAACACGCATATTTAGTGCTTGTTTGGTTGAATATAGAGAGTGCAAATTCCCTGGAACTTTGTTTTCCCATGTAATAGTATCTCCTAAGAATTGCTAAATGTTGTTTGGTGATTCATGGGAAATGAAAATTACCTTGGGAATTTCCACTTACCTAGGTCACCTTAGGTAAGTAATTTCCCTCATTTTCTGGGAAGTGGAACTTCCTTGGAATTTCTACTTCCCATGAATTTGTCAACCAACAACACCAAAAAATTTGAGAAGTTGAGAGCATGAAAACCGGGCTTGATCTAATAAATCATTTCTTAATTTCAATTATTTTGTTTTTAGATACCATTACATGCTGAAACATGCAGTACTCTAGTTGTATTATTAGTGATTCAGATTGCCATTAGAGAAGATAAAAAAAATGGTTAAGAGATTAAAGTTGGACATAACTAGTAGGCGCCAGTTAACTAAGTTGGTCATTTTTATTTTAACATCCAGAAAATTTGCATAAATAAAGAGAGTTTACATACTACTTACTACTTGGGTCATTAGTGACCCTTACAACACTTAGAAGAGAAAGTAAAACCAAATTACAAGAAATTAAAAGGGTAAAATAAGCTCCTCCGTTGGATCCTTGTTTTTTGAGATGACTTGGTTTGTAAACCTCCAGACGCACCAAAGCCATCGGTATTACTTCCATTGAAGATGATTGAGCGCCACTTGGAATCATACACATTAAGAACACGTGAAAACCTAGGAAACTTACATAACAATAAGAGAAAGAGAAGGGTAGTAATGATCCATTGATCCGAGTCGGAGACAACGAACTTGTGAATTGATCACAAGCAACAAAAGTCACTCAAAAATGACTTAATAAGCATGCTATGAACCCCCCAAAAAATGAGGAGCTAGCAGAATATATAAGAAGTTTTGAAAGCGATGAAATCCAATGTCATTGCTAAGCGAAATTGAGAATTAACATCAGTTAATCTCAGACACAAACAAACAACCCCGACCCAAGAGTACCCACACCCCTCCCACTCAAGTCAGTCAAGTGTCTTCGCCTTGACATACTACCCAGAATGTAATCTTCGAAAATTCTAGTGAAGAAAAAAGGGTCATCCTCACCAACAAACACAGCATGTCCTGCAAACTTCTAACTCCATCCAGTAAATGAGGATACAACACCAATTAGCAAAGCCTTTAGGCTTCTATTCCAAAATTCCAATTGTTTTACATCAACAATCATCCAAACTAAACTATCCCACACAGGTTACTCAGAACTAAAGCACAAACTTGAAAACCACAAGCTAATACTTGAATCAACAACCTTAATAAGAAAACATCCAACATAACTAAATAGAGGCCAAAGCAACACTACCAAGCAGTAAGAACAGCCATTAGACATACTAAGACAAAAACAACTAGTAGGGAGCAAGCAAAACCTAACCACCGCTAAACCAAACAAAGACGGGGGAAAATCCAAGTAAATCGTCAAGTCCTAATACCAAAGCAGAAAACCTAACTTATATCTTTACCTTTACCATCAAAATCGGGGTAACTTCGAAACAGCAAGACGACGGCAGCAAGGTTAGCTCCAGTATAAAGTAGACAATTCCTAATTAAACAGATCCAGCAACCTTGAATTTAGCCCTTATTACTAATCCAAAAAAGAAACCCTAACCCTAAACTTTTACCTTTATCGGTGAGATTATCAACGGCGGCGTTCGGGAAAGTTTTGGAGAAAGGCTGCCCGAGGATATGTGATAACACGTTTATATACTCATTTTTATGTGATATATTTGTGTGTTTTCATCATATTTTCTCTATATTTCTAATCTTTTAGAGCTATTATTTTTATATTTCGTTATTGTTCCTCTCGAGTTTGTTTTGTTTTGTTTTTGTAGGATTATGGTGTTTATTGCTAGGAATATTGGAGTTGATTGGAATTTGCACGAAAGCTTGGATGATTGCGGAGCATTCAGATCGATTGATAGCTTTATTCTGCGATGCTTTTGAAGACCCATTGCGTTATGGCGTTGGTAACTCATTAATTACCATGCCTAAGAAGCCACAAGTTAGATTTTTGATGGCAAGAAAGCACAAAAACAGCATAAACTGCAACCATATGGCAGTTTATTCAAGCTTACCGCAAGCCCATGGCAGTCTCCTATTCTAATACTACGTAATCCTAGTTTTGGAGTATTTTAGGAATCCAAATCCTAGTCAAACTCCTTATATTTTCATAGCATATAAATAGGTTTTAGATAGAAAATTATTGGAGGCTCCCCTGATTCATTAAACATCACGTAATATTAGAGAGATAGGAGGTTTTTAGTTTTCTTGATTCTTGACGCTACTCTTCATTAGACGCTATTCTCAAGCCCTTGTTTTCAACATTGAAGTTTGCAATTTCATCAATTAATTCAAGTACTATTTTCTCTTCTCTATTCTATTATTATTATTATTATTATTATTATTAATCATGCTTTCTCTTAATCTTTATTTTGTTTATTCAATCATCATGTGTGAGTAGTTTTCTATTCTAGGGTTAGGTTGAACCCTAACATGAATTGATGCACGTTTAATTCCCAATTCCCAAAACCTTGATTAATTTATGATTCATTTATTTTAGGATTGGTTTTATTATCAATTTATGACTAGAAATAGTATTTATTGAATGTGATTATTTTTGCAACGAAAGTTGATTCTTAATCGAATCTAGAACCCTAATTTAAGATAAAGGAAATCGTCCCGAAAGTAGTTGATAGAATTTATTAGGATGTTAGGATGCTATGTTTAAAGTCCTTAATTTGTATGACTCCATGAAAATAGGCACAATTGCATCGTTAAGGAAGCTATTGATTGATCGAAAGAAATCCTTAGTATCATTAGGGCGCGTCTATCCTATGAATTATCTATTAATTAATTAAGGGAAAAGGGATTGTTTGTGGCATTAATTCGTGTTAGTGGGGATACCAAAACCTAGATGTCTTTAGTTCTTGATTCATTCTTAATAACTTCATTTGCTTTAGTTAATTAGATTAGTTCATCATCACTTATTTTGATTACTTGCTTAGCATTAATTAGAGTCAATTTAACTACTTTGAATCAATTAGTCTCTTGGGATTCGACCCTACTTGCCCGACTGCATTAGTAAGGAGGAATAGTTAGGTTATTTTTGTTAGGTACGCGACACGCCTTTCAATATGACACTAGATCTGAATAATTCCTCCTTACTACGACGGTGAGCTGCCGATGATGAGCAAATCAAAAAGTGGGAATGAGGAAGCGGGTAACTGTTCCACCGTTGACTACCCTGTCGGAGATGACTGGAACGAAGAAGCGTTGATGGGAGTAGGCTTGCCGGCGAAGAGCGCTCATGCCATAGCCGCCAGCGAGCCTAGGAGGGCGGCTGTACTCGCTTTGGGTTTCTCAGAGAAGAGCTTTAGAGAGAGAGAGGGTTTTTAACCAAGTTTGTCAATTACTGCTAACCTTACTAGTTTTTTTGCCCCAAGGTTATGCTTGGACTAAATCCAAGAATATAATCCTACGTTACTAAATATAGGGTTTGTTTGGCAATACTAGTTGAAAAGCAGCTAAAACTGGGTAAGTAAACTGAAACTGATAAGGTAATAGATGAAACTGATAATGTAGCTAATTAGCTTAACTATTTCGCAAATTAGTTGCTTAAATTATTAAATTATTTTGGCAAAGTTAGTTGTTATCAAAATTTTAGAAAGATTTTCCAAAATTTCAGTCACCTGCTGTAACACCCCGAAAATACATAACCTTAATCGGCAGCGGAATCGTAGCTTAAGACTGTGGGTTATGGCCCACTAAAAAAATAATAGCCTAAAATAGTATTTCAACTATACAATTGCTTATCATAGATAAATTCTTGATTACCATTAACATAGAATATCCTAGATATCCCAAATCAAACATAATCTCCTCAACTCATCTCTTTATAATATCGATACTGCAATTGTTCTTCCACACCTAAAACATAAAACAAAACATCATGAGCTGAGGCTCAGTAACATTCTACCTTAACATCGTAAAAGCATTTCATATCATTTTGTTAGCAAACATGGAGGAGAGAAACAGTAAAACCATTTCATAAACATATAAGATTGTTTCATAAACATATCATAAGTTTCATCATTATCTTTTCATCCTAATCATATTGGTAACTTGGCAAGTACGGCAGAAGGTAAGCCACGGAGAACCTTAGTTCGCCAATAGAAGGGGCATAACCGATTGCAAGTGCCACGGGAGACTATTGTCCCCCAACAGAAGGTGGCATAACGGAATACGGGTGCCATGGGAGATTATTATCCCCAAACTAGAGGTGATCATGGGCCGGACCGGGCCGCGCAAAAAAAAATTTGCCCATTGTGCGGGCCGGGCCAGGCCCAAATCCGGGCCAAAAATTTGTGCCCAAAGTCCGGTATTTCGGGCCGGGTCGAGCAGGCTTTTGCGGGCCAAAACGGGTCGGGCCCAATATTTAGACTAAAAAGTCTTTTTTGGCTTGTCCAAAGCCCGCCCAAAAAAAAAGAAAATGGGTCCGGCCCGCCCGCGGGCCCAAAAAAACTGCCCAAGCCCGCCCAAAAACCTGTCCGGGCTGGAGTTGATCAGCTCTACCCCAAACAGAAGGTGGCATCGTCGTATGCGGGTGTCACGGGAGATTATGTCCCCCAACATAAGGTGACAAGAACCGCCGGGATGGAACGTGCACGACCAAAAGAACAGAATACTGCCAAGAACCATCATTCACTTAACTTCATCATGTTTCGTTTCTTTTACGTATCATAAGTACATTACATCATCGTAATCGTAATCATAAAACGTAACTGTAATCATTAAACGTAAACATAATCATATTTTCATAAAATCAAAATCGTCATCCCATCATTAAATCATTTAATAAACGTCATTTACATAGCAAACATTTCATATCCCGCACACCATAAATAACATCGGATAAACATCGTATAAAGCATCATAAAACATAGTTGGAAGGGGAGTGCGGGTGCTAGCAGTAGACGTTACCTGAAATCCTGCATACCAACTTGATAGTCGGGGGGAGGCTTGAAATATTCCCTTCCTTTAATCTAATTAAGAATTGAAATAATGAGATTCATTACTATTTAATTTGACTTGGATTTTTCTTAAACATTCTTTCATTAGGCCGTTATAATACTTATGTCGTTACTAGTAACGTCTCCTTAATCATACGAGTTATACTTAAGCGTAAATAACTATAGTCTTGACTTTATAATTTATATTACTATTCTTAACGTCTTTTAAACATAAAAACTACATTGAAATGGTAATAATAAGTAATAATAAATAATCTTGACTTATAGTAATCCATGTTCAATGACCTGTTGTAATACCCCTCATGATTGCTTTAAAGGGATTGAGCAGGCTACTCATTCCAACAAGATGCATCTTTTTTTTAGGGAGCTAATTTCTTTAGTTACTCCACAGTTAAGCGTGCTTGGCTGGGAGTAGTCCAGGGATGGGTGACCTCCTGGGAAGTTTCTCAGGGTGTGCATGAGTGAGGACAAAATGTGCCGGAAGAACTTGTGTTGGTAATTGAGGACAGTTGTTGACCCTGGATGCGCATTCGTGACAATATACTCGACTCCGTATGGGTCGGGGTGTTACACCTGTAGCTATGGTTTTCAAATTCTAATTATTTCATTTTCTATATCTTAACTTAAGCGCATATTTACTAAGTTATCAACCTATAATAAAACTTAAGCATCTTTACTGCTTATAGTTACTCGTCTAATAATATTATAAACTTATACATGACTAATGATAAACTAAAGTCATTATAGTCATAATCCCTTATCATGTTACTAAATGAACATGTTTTAAGAAAACTTATATTCTAACTTTAATTCGATTCATACTTTTAAACTAATGAGTGGAAGCTATCAAATTACATGCTTAAACATAAGCTTAGCATAATTATTACTCCCTCCGTTTCTTTTTAATGGTTACACTTACACATTTCACGCACGCCAATGCAAAACTTTGAGGATATATATCTCTAGTTTTGTATTTGTAAAAATTATAAAAAAGTACATATTAATAAAATATATACTAAGACGAATATAACAAGATCCCACATGACTATGTTTTTATTCATGTATAAATCACAAATGATGGTCAAATTACAACTTGTGAATAGTGTAAAATGTCAAAGTGTAACAACTAAAATGAAACGGAAGGAGTACTAAATTAGATGACTTGTATCTTTAATCTAATTATCCAATACGTTATCATTAATATAGTAGTATATAATCCCAATCACTATTTACCGTCCGTATTTACTAAAAATCGCCCGTATTTTTTCCTTAAAATTCCCCCCATGCCCCTCCCTTTTTACCCCAATCTTACTCTCTCACCTCTCACACTACCACCACCCGACCACCACCCCGACCACCACCACCACCACCCGACCACCACCACCACCCGACCACCACCACCACCACCCGACCACCACCACCACCCGACCACCAATACCACCACCACCCGACCACCACCCGACCACCACTACCACCACCACCCGACCACCACCACCACCCGACCACCACCACCACCACCACTACCACCCGACCACCACCACTACCACCGACCATCACCACCACCACCACCGACCACCACCACCACCACTCGACCACCACGCAACCACCACCACCACGGCGTCAACAACCGCAACCACCACCACACGGCGACCACCACCACCACTCTCACCGAAAATCTTGTTACCACCACCACCACAATCACCACGACCACCACCACCACCACCACCACCACCACCACCACGACCACCACCACCACACCACCACCACCACCACCACCACCACCACCACCACCACTGACCACCACCACCGAACTACCACCATCGCGGATCGTCGCAGATTTTTTTTTTTTTGCGCCACCGAAGCGGGGTAACGGATGAAAAATCCGTTACCCCAATGGAGGAAACGGATGAAAAAATGTTGCCTCCGTGGAGGCAACGGATGAAAAACCGTTGCCTCCACCGGAGGCAACATTTTCATCCGTTGCCTCCGTGGAGGCAACGGTTTTCCTCTGTGGAGGCAACGGTTTTTTCATCCGTTGCCTCCATTGGGGTAACGGATTTTTCATCCGTTACCCTGCTCCGGTGGCGCAAAAAAAAAAAAATGCGACGATCCGCGATGGTGGTAGTTCTAGGTGGTGGTGGTCGTGGTGGTGGTGGTCGGTGGTGGTGGTGGTCAGTGGTGGTGGTGGTGGTGGTGGTGGTGGTGGTGGTCGTGGTGGTGGTGGTGGTGGTGGTCGTGTGGTGGTGGTGGTGGTGGTGGTGGTAGGTGGTGGTTCGGTGGTGGTGGTGGTGGTGGTGGTGGTGGTGGTGGTCGTGGTGGTGGTCGTGGTGGTCGTGGTGTTGGTCGGGTGGTGGTGGTGGTGGTGGTTGCTTTGGTGGGTGGGTGGTGGTTGGGGTGAGGTGAGAGTGAGTGAGTATACATAAGGGTAGTTTAGGAAAATCTTGAAAAAAATACGGATGATTTTTAGTAAATACGGGCGGTAAATAGTAATGCCCATAATAATAGTTGTCAAATATTCACGAACTAGTATAAAGTCATTATACAAGCTTAAGGGTTTCTAAAGTTGCATTCACCAAGTTGCATTCACCAATTCAGATTACAAGAACTAGTTTATTTTAGCATACTTAGTTTAATCATCAATACAAGATCAACCCAAACTAGTTAAAGGTGTGAGCTTAACTAAGTAGTTTAATTATTATTCAATTAATCAGTCCACCTAAGCCTAACATTTATAAGTTACTATTTAAACTAAATTGCGTAACAGAAAACTAAGTCAGTTTAATTTTTACAAGGATAGCCCATCTAATCTACTAAATAGCTTAACTTAAGTGGTTTAATCCAAGCTAAGCGAAACAATCCATTAAGCTCATCAAATGCAACTACATAATTCAGCTTTTAGGCCCAAATCTAAGCTAGTTATCAAAGGTAATAATTGGACTTTAAGAGGGAACTAAGAGGTAGCTTTTACCTCTGCTTCAAGAGCAGGGAAGAACAGAGCAGTGGGGATGCTCGACGAGTTCCGGCCAGCTGGGCAACAAGACTGGCGACACCGCGCGGCTGGTGACGGCGACGCGAGCAGGTGGTTCGAGCGGTGATGCTCCGACGAGCTGGGCAGCAGCGCAGGCGAAGCAGGGCGCGAGACAAAAAGGAAGAGAGGAAGCAGGGCCACGAGCGCAGCTAGGGTTCAAAGACTGGGTCGGACGGATGACCGGACCGGACGACCGGATTTGGACCGGACCGACCGGACCGAAGATTCGGTCCGGTCCTCGGTCCGAAGAAGATCCCGATTCGGGTTTCGGTCGGTCGTCCGGACGGTGGACCGGAATTTCGATTTTTTAAAAAAAAAAAAGTTTATATGTTTAAAAAGTTAAAAAGGTAGTAAAAAGTTAGAAATTTAAAACTACTATTTATAAACTTTAGAAATATTGTTATTTATATTATTAAAATTTTAATATATCTAATTTATAAATATTTTTAAATCAAATAAAAAATATTTTTTTTTAAAAAAAAAAAGATTCCGGTCCAACATGTCCAAGACCGGACCGGACCGGAAAAATTCAGGTCCAGACCGGACCGGACCGGAAAAATTCCGGTCCGGTCCAGGTCCAATTTTTTTCCAGATTCCGGTCCACCGGTCCAGCCGGTTCCGGTCCGGTCCGGTCCGGTCCTGGACGGTGAACACCTCTAGCTGCAGCGGCAGGTTGCCAGCGGTGGTCGAAGGCAGGCGGCGTAGCTGTGCAGGTGGTGCACTGGTGGTGGTGCGGCGCACGAGAAAGGAAACTTTGTGGTTTGAGAAATTTGTAGATTTTGTTGTTGAAATTCTGATTTTCAGAGCCCTAAATTCAATGGGTTCTTATAGATGGATTTATCAGACAAAAGGGAGGTGGGAGAATGGTGAGTGGTTGTTTTTCTCATAGGAGAGCTAGTGTAGGGGACAAAGAGGAGAGAGGGAAGCATAGGGGCCGGGGGGTGTCGGTGAAATGCCGTGGGTTTGGGGGCATTGGGGCTTTCTCAGGGGGGGTTCTTTCTCTCTTATTTAGTTTGTTTCATTTATTTTGTAAACTTCATACTAATTCATCACTAGTTCTTGTTGGTCAAATTTGGAGCTATGATAAACATCTAATTGCTAGATATTTACTAACCTCTAGCAAGGAATAAAAAAGTAATAAAAGATAATATAAAAAAAAAAAATTTCGAGATTTTTATTTAACTTTAATATACTTCCTCCGTTTTTTTTAGTTGCAACACTATTTTTTAATCAACTCCAATGCAAAATTTAGGTAGGAGAGAGGTAGAGAGGAAAAAAAGAGAGGGCTTCATGTGATTGGAGAGAGATAGAGAGAAAGGAAAAGCAAAAGTAGAAAGTGTTGCAACTAATTAATTATTTCCCTTTTAGGAAAGTGTTGCAACTAAAAAAAACGGAGGAAGAATAAAAATACTACTTGGTTTCATGAACACTATTTATATTTTATAAACACTATTTGTAGTTGTATAAACACTACTTACAATACATGAACACTAGTTTTAGTTGCATGAGCACTATTTGTTAACATCGCATTTTTCGAGGTCAACCTTTTTGTTAGACTGACAACTTTTTGCTAAACTAACACTATTTGTAAACACTATTTATATTTCATGAATACTATTTGTAACTTGCATAAACACTATTTGTAATTACACGAACACTATTTGTAGTTGCATGAACACTTATTTATTAAGGTAAAAAAAAACACTTATTTATTAGCATCACATTTTCCGAGATCATATTTTCATTTGACTGACAACTTTATCTTTCTTGTCTCATATAAATTGACAATTTTACCCCTGCTAGATGAGTAGTAAACTTCTAGCAATTAGATGTTTATCATAGCTCTCAAATTTGTTAATCTATTTATAGAAATTTTATATTAATCAAAATTTTAACCTTCTTAATTACTTAATTAATCATGTTTAAAGTTTCAGCATATTACACCTGCTTTAATTTTATTTAAGATATTTTAACAACCTAAAATTTTATTTGAGCTGCTTCTCAAACACTACTAATTATATTAGCACATGAAATATTATAGATCCTTTTTATTCGTTAAAGTATCTAAAATGCTTTCCCAAACATAGCCATAGTGTATTTTAAAATTCTAACTTCAGGAAAATAAGTTCGGCAGCATGTCATCATTTCTTTACTAATTTTTACGTTTTTTTTTTTTTTTTTTTTTTTTTGGGTTAGTTTAGAGCATAAATATAGCTTAGTAGCTTACATATATTTTACAGTTGATTAAGTGTTCAATATGTGAAATTTATGAGGGGCCTGTATTGAAGGTCGATTTTACACGCTCTATTATTCGAACGCCTTGCTATCAATAAATAATAACCCGTATGCCATATTTAAATCGTCTCTATTGTCCAATGAATCTAACCCTGGCTTTTGCCCTCCTAGCTTGTGGGAGAATAATGAATCGTTTCACGAAATTTAAAGAAAAATGTTTGTAAGAGGTTGTAAATTCTTGGTGGCTCCTCACATTGCAGATGATAAACTAACCTCCAAGTTAAGAGGTTTGTGATAAAATGCAAACTCCAAAAATGACATCTTTTTGTTTTATTAAATAATATGGGGTGTCGCTCAAATTCAACAACTAGATACGAAGTAATCATAATAAGAAAATTACTGGTTGTCAACAAAAGCTAGAGGTATATCAATATGAAGTACAACTCATCTGATTAGGGACATTTATATTTTAGGGTCATTCACCATATGACCCATTTTTGCATAATTTGAAATCAAAATTCCATATTCCAATCAAACCTTATGACTAAAGAAACTGACAACCCTAATTTATATATTAGAGAAATAGATGATATTATTGGTTGGTCTGTATGCTTTGGAATATGATGATCATCATATGCAAAAGAATCAGCCACTTTTTTCCGCAATAGACGTGTTTGTTGCTGAAGACATAACTTCCAATTTGATTTGTTTTGATGTGATTGATATAACCTCAGCTTCTTCCTTTATCACCTCCCAACCAGCAACCACGTGGCGCTCCTCAGTGAGTGTGGTCCCCACTGCGAATCTCAACATGTAGATCCCACCAGCAATGGTATGAGTTATGTAAATTCGACCTGTTGAGTTAACCCGCTCGAGTAGCTCCCTATTTAAACCCTCAATTTGTTCGGGTTCAAACTTTTTATTTGGGTTAAACCGGAAACAAACCAAAGCAAAATTAACGGGTGCAACGATCTCAAATCGAGCATCGGATTTAACCAAATTCTCGAAAGTCCGAGCCATGCAAATGTCGGACCTAATATGGTTTTGAAGATTAATAGTACCATAGCTACGTAACACGAACCATAAACGGAGTGACTTGAACCGTCGACCCGTACCAATTTGCCAATCTTTAAAATCCACTACTGAGTTTGACTCGCTGAGTTTGTTTTTTAAGTACTCTGGGTTAGTACTAAGTGTTTTGGTTAACAAACTCGGATTCTTGACCCACAAGCAACAACAATCCAAGTAAGTTAGTAGCCACTTGTGTGGGGCAAGACTCAATGAGTCAACTCGCTCAACCCCATTTAAGTAGTGCCTAAATTCAGGGCAGATACAAGCACTTCCAGCGTAAGCAGCATCCAAATGAACCCAAATGTCGTAATCACCTGTACAATAATTAAAACAAACGTTATTTTTGAAGTTTGTCAACATCTATGATGAGGAATTAATTCATTGGTTTTTAAACACTGCTTTGGCTTTTTTGGTGATGTGATGGAAGTCCTACGTGATGCATTATTGTCTTAAAACCACTAACCACATAATTGCGTTCTAAAAACTACTAGAGGCAGTGGCGGATCCAGGATGATAATGGTTGGTCACACTAATCAGTGGCGGATCCAAGATTTGACCTACGTGGGTTCGGAGTACTTCCAAAAAACATGAGATAAATAAAATTTAAATTGTTTATGCATTAGCCATTATAGAACACTTATTTTAAGTATGTAAAAATATAGATGTACAAAAGGACAATTAAATCCTCAATTTTTTTTTGAAAGAAATATATTTCCAAGTAGCTAGGTATTAATTAACTATTTGCAAACTAAAAATTGGAAGGCAAAAAAACTCATAAATAATATCTAGAATCAGAGTCATGGGATGGTTCTCATAATAATACGAACTTATCTGTTTTGTCATCACAACGTCACTAATACATTTTGAGTATATTGTATAAAGTATACAGGAAATTGAAGAGTCCATATTATTTCGATAAGATAGTACTGAGCTTGGGCGTTTTCCAAAAATTTAAATTATTATAAGAAGATGGGCAAAAGTTGAGGTTATTTGGGATAATTTAATGCTCTATAAAGTTAAAGCTAACAACAAAATTAATAAAATGAAAAGAAAACCAATGTAGACTTTGCCATCAAAACAAAACAATAAAAAAAGTAAAAGACAAAATAATAATAAAAAGTCAAAAACAAAAGAAGGGAAGATTGAAGAGGAGCGAGAAAACACGGAAAAGGGAAATGAAAACTAACGTAGCTTTGCCATCAAAACAAAACAAAAAAGTAAAAAACAAAAGAA
Source organism: Beta corolliflora (assembly GCA_947648045.1). Lineage (NCBI taxonomy): Eukaryota > Viridiplantae > Streptophyta > Magnoliopsida > Caryophyllales > Amaranthaceae > Beta > Beta corolliflora. The sequence goes on from CANSZD010003249.1 coordinate 2,537,491, forward strand.
GGAAGGAAGAGGAGTGAGAAAACACGAAAAAGGCAAAACCAAAAACCCTTAGTTAGCGTCGAATCCGCGTGATATTTTACAAACCTGCAGATTCGCGGCCCAACAACCACTGAACCAAACATCAAAACACTAATATAATACGGTGCAGAACAATTATAAGGGTTTTTTTTTCCCAAATTAATGGTTGGTCACGTGACCAACTGGGACCAAGCACAGTTCCGCCAGACCGCCACTGACTAGAGGCATTCACAAGGTGGTGGTCGAGAGTGATAGTTTGATTAAAATCAAATTAAAGCTATCCAATGCCGTGAAGTTGGAGTGAGCATCTTCCATTTGTTAGTTGATGACATTTTAGAGATTGCTAGTTCTTTTGATGTTATTAGTTTTTCCTTTGTTAAGCGGAACATTAATAAGATTGCCCACTTTTTAGCTCACTCTATCATGATGGAAGTAGGTAAGAGTGTTTGGGATGATGTTTTTCCTTTTTGTAATTGTGGATTTGGCTCGCTCTGATTTAATGAATTAGTATTTTATTAATGGATTCCCTCAAAAAAAAAAAAAACTTTACCGCTGTTTTGAACTATTTGCAAGAAAATTCACAAGAATAATTAAAATTATGGCCGATCTAATAATAATATATAACAAATCTAATTATAAATTAACCTCAACTATAAGTGTTTGTTTCCAATATAATTATAAGTGATAGATAGAGAGTTTAATTTGTTGTTATTTTATTATTGGCTTTTGCAGGTTTCTTCCTTCTTTGCTTATCTTTGGTCTAACTAGAGTTTGACACTAAATCAGTTGATCTTCTAAATTAGGTTTTGTGGGTCAACTAATTATCTTGGCAAGAAACCCCATAGTTGGTATTATATATTACGTACGGATCATCAATATTTGAAATTATTATGAGAAGACCAATCATAAGGGGTTTAACCATGTGAATTTTTCGTTTTGTAAGAGGTAAAGCAGAATTGTAGAATGACTATATTGCTCCAAATAAGAGTAGTTGTTATAAAGATAATGTGGGATTTATGTTTTATTCACCAAATTTCAGAATCATCATATACCAAACTAGACTAAATGAGACCAAAAAAATTCAAATCCAAGTTTAGTGCCATTTACTTATTATTTCCAATAAGTAGGCAAAGAACTAAAAGAAGAATAGCAAAGACAGATATAATTATAGAAGAATAGCAAAAAAATAGACGAAAAAATAGCATAATATCATATTGCTACTTATTGGAAAACCAAACAGATAGAACTAAAGGAGAAATAGCAAAAAAACTAGACTAAAGAATACCAAAAAAATTCATATCGTTCTATCGAAGTTGAAGAAACAAGGCCCATAGGCCTAGTGTAGGAATTTAATTCTTTTGTCCCACATTATGTGTACTATTTGTGTGCTACTTATTTTATTGGTTGATCATAATGTGTTTTGAAAATTAAATTAAAACTGGTGAACCGTAATGATATTATCAACCAATAAAATAAAGTGGCACACAAATAAGTAGGATAGAAGATTTTAATTTCTAGGGATTGCAAAACAAATCCAACAAAGACATATAATTATTCAAACTTACTAAAATAATACGATAACTTCAAAATAGGATCATAACAAGAAAACATCTATACATGCTAATTTAAATGTGAAAATGAGTATACTTACGTACCATTGATAAATCATAAATGAGTAGAAAAGGAACAATTCAACAAGTTATTACTAGTTTAGTAATTAGTACATTGATAGTTGATACTCAGAATTCTTAGGATGCGCTTATACTCATTCCAATTTCCAAGAGTTGATAATTACGTTGCTACAACTAATCTGTTTAAAGCTTCCAAATTAAGATGATTAATTCTACACGTTTTTACCGTCTTGATAGCAATATGAGGTGCTACGTGCAATTATTTCAAGTACTATGAATGATACTTTATTTTCAAAGCTCCCACTTGGATGAGAAATTTTACATGTTTTCGCTTCCCTGAGATAACTATAGGAACAACCGAACAAATCTAACATAAAAACATAGCACATGCAGACATACTATTAAAGTGACTACTGGATAGTGGATAGTGGATAGTGGAAAGTGGAAAGTGGAAAGTGGAAAGCCCTTGTTAATATGTGAACTTGACCTAGTTTATAAGTACTTCCTTTCTCAGTATTTTTACTTAGTAATATTTCTATTTTGATAAGTTGTATATTACTTCCTTACTTGCTACAAATCTATAAATCTATAAATAAGTCTTTTTCTTACTTGGCTTCTTTTTTACTTGCTACAAATCTATAGATAAATGTCTTTTTTACTTGTTACATTTATTTCTGTGTTAACTATGACCCACCAAATAATATCAATGTTCTCCTTTAATTTTTTCATCTGCCGATCTATAACTCTCAAATATATGTCATTTCTCATAAAGTTATTGTTACTACCACACCTTTTATCAATTTCTAAATACTTGTATCCACAACAATGTAGCTAGTAATTAAAAGACGGAGGGAGTACTAGCAATATTGACATTTTTGCCAACATACTTCCTCCGTTCCGAATTAAATGTAACAGATCCACTTTTACGCATGCCGAGGCATTATTTTGACCAATAAATATCTATAATGACATATAAGTAAAAATTATAAAAATTACATTTTATGAAAGAACGTCATGAGACGAATCTAACAAAATCCCACTTGACTATGTTTTTCATTATGTATAAATCACAAATCTTAGTCAAAGTAAAAAGTGTGAATAGTGAAAAAGTGGATTTGTTGCATTTAATTCGGAATGGAGGAAGTATTATTTATATCTCTTTCTTTAACACATAGGGTCTCTTTTCAATTATTCCGCCATGCTCCAATATTGCAAATAGAATAAACAGGAGAAAATAAGTTATCGAGACACACTTCTAAATATTTTAATTTATTTGTTTCTGAATAAGTAATATGAATCTTTGGTACACTTGTAGCAGTAAAAACTGACGGAAATGAATTAATGGAAATTGAGTCCTTTTTTAAAATATAATTTGTTAAGGATAGAGAAAGTTGTTTTAAAATATTGGCGTAGTTAACAAATCAATTGTAATTATTTGTTGGGGGTAATTAATGGAGGGAATAGCAAAAGAGAGGAAAATTGTTAGAGATTAATCTAGAAATTTCTAAATGTTTGATGAAAAATGTGAGAAAAATATCTAATGTGTATCTAGAATTATCTTGTGAAAAATCTAAGATATTTGTACTTGAAAGAAAAATCTAGAAGGTAGGATACAACAACTATAAATATGTAATATGTGCATGAGTTGAAAATAGAGCCAAACAAGTGAGCTCCACACAAGATATTAGGAAAGGTAGAAACAAAGGGTTCTACCAAGGTGAATGAGAGACATGAGCTCTCACAAACACACTTGTACAATTAATTATCAATGAAAATGCAATTTTATGATACTATTCGGGTCCATCAAAACTTCCGTGTGCCCCAAAATTTCTATCATGGTATCAGAGCCGCAAAAGTGATTACGAAGAAGATCGAAGGCCCGAGAGATGGAAATCAAGCTTGTAAGAAGAGACTTGGAGGGCACAATTAAGGTAAGTATCTAATACAAAATTTCAAAGAAGATAATTCAAAAGGAATGGAGATGAAATAAAAGAGTTTTAGGAGAAGACAAAAATGGAAGATTTGTTTGGAAATTAAAATATGATGATGGAGAAAAAAAAAAAGGATGAAATAACTTTTGAGAAATGTTGAAGATTAAGATGTAGGATAAGTTGGATGGTTGATGACATGAACATCAACAAATGAAATTAAAATTGGAAGAAAAAGGAAAGAATGAAAAAAAAAGAATATTGGTGACAAGAGCACCAATAGTTGGGAAGAAGAAGAAAAAAAACAAAATGAAAAGAAAAAGGAGAAGAAAAAAAAAAAAGGAGTTCAAGAGAAGGTTTTTGGAGTTTGTTAATGACATGGGCATTAACAAAGATGATTGGTGACATGAGCATCAATGAAAGAATGAAATTGGATAAAGATATGTGAAGAAGAAAAATGAAAAAGTTCAGATTAGGGGGAGTAAGTTGGTAACATGGGTAGCAACACAAAATATTAAAGATCAAGAAAATGTGATGAAGAAACAAAGGTAGGGTGGCTGGTAACAAGGGTACCACCACAAAGAAGTGATAATCAGCAATATGGAAAGAAGAAAATGGAAGATCAAGGTGGTTGGTGAGGTAGGCACCGATGAGAACGAGAACGAGAACGAGAAGAAAATTTCAAGAATCAAGTTTGGAGATACTTGATGACAAGTAAGTGCATCAACAAGACTTTGAAGAGACCATTGGAAAAAGCATGATGAAGTACAAGAATTTTCAAGATTAAGGGGGAGTGTTAGAGATTAATCTAGAAAATTCTAAATGTTTGATGAAAAATGTGAGAAAAATATCTAATGTGTATCTAGAATTATCTTGTGAAAAATCTAAGATATTTGTACTTGAAAGAAAAATCTAGAAGGTAGGATACAACAACTATAAATATGTAATATGTGCATGAGTTGAAAATAGAGCCAAACAAGTGAGCTCCACACAAGATATTAGGAAAGGTAGAAACAAAGGGTTCTACCAAGGTGAATGAGAGACATGAGCTCTCACAAACACACTTGTACAATTAATTATCAATGAAAATGCAATTTTATGATACTATTCGGGTCCATCAAAACTTCCGTGTGCCCCAAAATTTCTATCAAAAATTAATCATAAATGAAATAAAGCAAATTAAAATATGAAACAACATTAAGGAGAAATTTTAATAGTTAGAGGAATTATCTAAAGAAAGTACAAAGTTACATGGTAATCTCTAGCTCATGATTTTTTTTTTCCGAGAGTTTGTAATTTAAAATAAATAAAATGATGAACATGTATGACTAACCTGCAATATTTACGAGCTCTTCCAATGGATCAATTGCAGCAGTAGAAGTGGTGCCTAAAGTGACACATAGGTAAAGTGGGACAAAGCCAGCTGCCACATCAGCTTCAATGGACTTGCGAAACTCAGAGGGTGGCATTGCGAATTTTGACTCGACGGTTGTTGATATTAATCGGATATTATTAGGTGGTATGCCAATTAACTTGCATGCCTTAGTGAACGTAGAATGTGTTTGATCAGAGGCATAAACTACTAATTTTGATGGATTGTCAAATTTTGCAGTCTCCATTGCTCGATCTCTTGCTGCAACCAGTGTGCAAATGATGGCCTCACTTGTAGTTCCATGTAGTACACCTCCTCCTGTGCCTAATCAATTCAATTATTTAGATTTTTGGTTCAATGCATCCATAAAATAAATAAATAAATAAATACTTCATCCGTTTAGAAATTGTTGTACCATTTTATGTTTTCTCGCTTGCTGATGCATGGTTTCAAACATTAATATATTTAATTATTAATAAGTATAAATTATCAAAAGTTGATATTAAAAAAAATATACATTAAAACGAAACTAACAAAATCCCATATGACTATATTTTTATCCTAAAATATAAATCACCAAAGATAATCAAAGTATAAGATGTGAATAGTAAACAATATGCAAATAGTGCAACTATTTCTAAACGGAGAAAGTAAAATCCATTTTTTCTGTATGCATTGAAATAAAAAGTTAGATATGCCAATTATTGGTTTTTTGCTCATATAAGTAGTATTATTGCTCTATATGTACAACACTTGATCCTCTCGTGTAATAGAAAAAAAAAACCAATTTCGGCGACTATGTAGGACTATATGGCGTCAGTTAACTCTAATCCTAGAAGTTATCTCAAGACTTTCAAGTTTCAACCTGCTATATGTCTTTATATACAACATTAGTCTCCAATTCATTTTCCAACTTACTATTTTAGCGTGTTCGAAATTTTTGAGATGACCTCCTTTTAACACTGGCATTTTTCATTTTCCTCCTCCCTACTTCATTCTTTTTCTCTCTTTTACATCATTAAAACAATAATTGATACACTTTTTTTTTTCCATGCATTAGAATTTATTTAGAAAGCTAACTCTAAATATGTGTAAATTAAATAAAGTTTATTCCATGCATCAACACTAATAGAAAATTCCTAAATCAAGAATATCTCGCGCATTAGCTCGGGTACATAAATCATAAGAATGTTTTTAATGCGCTTCCGGCAAATATCTATCACATCCTTAGTAATCTCTCCGTCTTTTTTCCATGTATATATATTTTGCATGTCCCCATACTTGCTACACAATACTATTTTAATAAGTTTTTTCTCTCTATTTCTTCAGTAAATATAGACCTCCTCTCGATGTATAGAAACCTAAATCTAACACCCACTTTTCTGTCTTTGCTTTTTCACTTCTCAAATGAAGTGGCAAAACCATTTATGTAGGAGAACAATAACTTTTTTTTTTCTATAAAAATATAAAACGATTTTTTGATAATAACCACCTTATAAAATCAACTTATTCTATATATATAACCACCTTATATTAACTTTTGTTTAAATAACATCTTATATATCACCAAAAAATTATAAATCACCACCACTTAACGGTTTTCATCATCAAACACATCGATGGAAAAGAAACAGGGGATGAAAGTTCTTCACTTAGATTTGGTTTTTGGTACTTGGATCCCTTGTGTTTGTCAACATTATTGTACTTGAAATTTGGCTTTAGGTTAGGTGAAGGTTATGGAAGTATTAACAACAATCCTACTTAAAAAAATGATTGAAGCTTAGTTGAAGGTTTTGTTGAAGTTTAGAAAAGCAATGCTAAATAATTGAAAAATGGTTGTTGTAGATTTGACTAAACCTCTCCAGTAAGAATCTTAATTGGTTTTAGGTAAACTGGCGGTTTTTTGTGTGGATTGATGATATTGTTGTCTTCTTGTTCTTCCTTATAATGCGCGAGGGTGGAAGACTGAAACATTTGGGTGAATTTGATGATACTGTTTTTCTCTCTTTTGTTGGACGGAAACTGTTAAGTGGTAGTGATTTAAATTTAATTGGGTGATATAAGGTGGTTATTTAAACAAAAGTTGATATTATAAAGTGCTTATTTAGATAAAGTTTATTTTATAAGGTGGTTGTTATCAAATAAATCCTTAAAGTATCTCGTGCACAGAGCATATAACAGCAAGAGTAGGACAATCGGATTATAAGAAATATACATGAATTATAACAGGTATAGTAATATAGTCCTATAACAATTACAAATCCATATAGTTTATGATAAAAAGAAAATAGGATCTATTTATAATTTATTTTTTAAAATTTTATAACAATAAAACATAGTAATTAATTAGGACAAAAGTGCTTCTTTTTAGGGTAGGAAAAGGAAGTGTTTTTTTCCTGATAAACTACAAAAGATGATTATAATAATTTACCTCAAAAGGAATATTGTTTTTGAATAAACCAAAAAAATGATTATATTATATCTCCAAAAAAAATTATTTGATTTATTTTGGACTAGCAAAAACTTTCTGTTAAGCGATTTGGGCTCAATATCATCCTAATATTTACGAGTTCACGAAAGAGACCATTATTTGAACAATTATAAAAGATGCTTAAGAAACTTCATTTATTTGAAGAAAAAAAAGGACCATAAATTGCATGGATTTTAACTATTATGAAATTTTCATTATAAGTATTACCTAGATTATTAGTAATAAATATAAATTTTCAACATTAGGATTATATAGCAGTCTAAGAATATTATACCATGTAAACTGAACTTTTGCCGCATGATTATATAGTAATTTAGATGATGTTGGAGAATGCTTAAAATACTTTGAAATAAGATCTATTTATAATATAGTTGCACAACCTAAAAATTATATTCAAATCAAGAATAATGTATTACTACATCCGTTCCTTTTTAATAGTTATAGTTACACTTTTCACGCATGTCGATGCACTACTTTGAGCCTTTATATCTCTAATTTTGTATTTGTAAAAAATATAAAAAGTCGATATTCTAAAAGTACATATCGAGATTGAATCAAACAATACCCCACATTACTATATTTTCTCTTAACCATAAATCACAAATGATAGTCAAAGGAAATTTGTGAATAGTGTCAAAAGTGAAAAAGTGCTATTAAATAGGAGCAGGTAGTATTTATCTTTGATATATGCATATGAGCATATATAACAATTAATAATCTTTAGCAAGAGTAATATACTAATATTATAAGAGTTATAAATTATTATAGTTGAAATAGTTATATAGAATTCTAGCAACAACGTTTTTGTATTGTTATATTGAATGGGCAGTCAACTTTTAATTAATTTTGAGTTTATGATAACTTAGATATATACGATTTATATTGATCTATATAAGTATAGAAGTACCAAAGAAAATAAAAACACCAAGGAAGTATTTTGGGGATATACGGACACGTAGTTTGTAATAATAAATGTATGAGAGGGTAATGCCAAGTAATTGTAGTTAGGAACTAGGATGACATGCATACGTATACGTATACAAATTTTCTTTTGTTACGTTTTAAGGCAGAGAATATATACCAGAGAACATAAAGGAGGTAGGGAGCTTGAGCAAGGAAGCGAGCCAATCCATTACAACCATCTCTAACTCCGTAGCAGCCGGCGAAGCTAGCCAATTGAAGCCTACACTATTAAAAGCATTACAAAGCATATCACCGACGAAAGCGGCGGAGCTAACAGTAGCAGGGAAGAAGGCAAAGAAGTTGGGGTTAAGCCAATGAGTCATCCCTGGAAAAATATACTTGCTAACATCCCCTAGTATGGCCTCAAACGGCTCCGGCCCTAGCGGAGCCGTTTGAGGCAGGGATGTTAACAAGTAGCCAGGTTCAACTCGGCTTAAAACGGGAAAATTCTCTATGTTTTTGTAGTAATCTGCTATATAATCAACCATTTGATGGGCTTGTTCTCGGAATTCTTCATGATCTAAGGGTTTGAATGTGGCCGTAGCACTTAAGGGGGGTGAGGAGTTTGTGAGGTTGGGGCCAAGGCTTCCCATGAGATGTTTGTACGTTGTGGTTAGGATGGTGGAAAGTGAGGATATGACAAAGAGGAGGATTTTTTACTTAAGTTGGTAAGAGAGATAGACAAGGAGGGAAGATTGCACTAGCTATATATAAGAAGGTTGATCACGACTCTCGACTCTCGAGGAGTTGATAAATCTCTATAATGCTACAAAAGTATAAATGTAACACGTATTTTTTTTGTGTTGGCCTGGTAATCATGTTTATATTTCGATATATATATAGTGTTTTAATATATTGATGCAAATATATAGGAGAGAGATTATAAACACATATGTCAAAAGATAAACTATATATATAACGTAATTTTTTTGTGTTGGCCTGGTAATCATGTTTATATTTCGATATACAGTGTTTTAATATATTGATGCAAATATATAGGAGAGAGATTATAAACACATATGTCAAAAGATAAACTATATATATATATATAGAAGTGAGTTCATATGAGAATATATAATTACATGAGAAATGAGAATGGATTTTACGCGCTATAACTCTAATGAGCAAGTGATGTAACTCTAATGAAAAAGTGATGTAACTTCAAAAAACGAATATTAGAAAAAAATTAATTTCAAAAAAAAAAAAAAAAAATTTTTGGCTCAAAGTTTTTTCGGGAGTATAACTCTAATGTAACTCTAATCCAATCCTCTGGTTGAGATTCATTCTCATTTCTCATGTGATCTTGCCCCTATATATATATATATATATATATATATATATATATGTATGTATGTATATATATATATTTTATTTTTTTTGATTTGGTAAGATTGAATAACCTACGGGGTCTCGCTTGGGCCCAACCCCCGAGGCCCAATCACTTGGAAGGAGGGGAGTTGTAAGGGGAATTTTCCTCCAAGTGCCCTTCACATGGTGGGATTCGAACCCTGACCTTGAGGTCATAAGGTGGAATTTCTACATATTTTTTATTTTTTTTTATTTGGTAAGATGAATAACCTCTGGGGTGCCCTCGCACAGGGCCCAACCCCGAGGCCCAATCACTTGGAAGGAGGGGGAGTTGTAAGGGGAATTCTCCTCCAAGTGCCCTTCACATGGTGGGATTCGAACCCCTGACCTTGAGGTCATAAGGTGGAATTTCTACCAAGTGAGCCAAGCTAAGCTTGGTGTGTATATATATATATATATATATATATATATACACATATATATATATATACACATATATATATATATATATATATATATATATATATATATATATATATATATATATATATACACACATATATATATACACATATATATATATACACATATATATATATATATATATATACACATATATATATACACATATATATACACATATATATACACACACATATATATATATACACATATGTATATATACACATATGTATATATATGTATATATGTGTATATATGTGTATATGTGTATATATGTGTATATGTGTATATGTGTATATGTGTATATGTGTATATGTGTATATGTGTATATGTGTATATGTGTATATGTGTATATATATACACATATATATATACACATATATATATATATTTCATCCGTTCTAAAATAAATGAAGCGCTTCTCTCAAAAAGCTCTCACATAAAATAGAGAAGCGTTTCATTTATTTTTCAGAACGGAGGAATTATATATATATATATACATATATGGTAAGATAAATATCCCTTGCACAAGTGGGGAGGCGGGAAATTGGAGATCCCACTTTGCAAGGGGCAAGAACCAAACCATTGTCACAAGGGTGGAAGAGAGACCTTCAACCAGTCAAGTCAACCTTGATTCTTAAACATTAACACTATATATATTCCCTTTGTATTTTTTGTTCTTCCTACTTTGATTGTGCTCATTCGCTAATGCACTTCTTTGACATTAAAATATGTTACTTACATAATATTAAAAATTATAATGATTACATATTAATAAAGACTTCATTGAGGCAGAATCGAAAGCAACCCTACATGACTACATTTTTTTCTTATATATATTGAAAAGAATTTAAAAGATGATCTCTATTTGTGAATAATGTCTAGATTCTAAATAGAAAGGACAAAAAAATTCACAAGGAGTATGTTCTAAGTAAAAAATACTATATATATATAAATGTATTATATATATATAGCATCTAATGTTTTTTTTGACGGAGCATCTAATGTTAGATATTGATTATTCCACACAACTTTTTGTGGTAGTTAATTAAGAGGGTGGAAGTTGAGGATGAGAAACAAAAGACTGGTCTTCACTTACGATGGTAAGAGAGAGAGACGAGGAAGAAAGTTGGAAGATCGCGGTATTTAAGAAGGTCGCTAGCTGATCTACGATGTTACATATTACATTACATTATGCTAGAAATTTTTTAAATGATACTTCCAATCTATTCATCTAGAGGTCCCACAAAATATAATGATACTTCATATTCAAAATTTGTGTACCATATATTATTACAATGTTTATCCATCAATATTCCTTTTTTCTTAAAATTAACATATTTCGTATCAATTTTAGCTATATAATATTACAATCTTGTATATCCATCTAAAATGAAATCGATACAATATCATATGTATAACACAAATTCTTGTTGAAAACTGTAAAATAATGCCTCTTGTTGAAAACACTAATTACTTCTAGACTAAGTTCTCTTAAACAAATGAGAAGTCTTTTTTGATAGAATCTTCCTAAAATCTCATTTGTACCGATCTTATATTATGTTACAAAATTAGAGTTTTTTTTTTCTTTTTTTTGACATCGAGAAAATTTGCATTAATTAAAACTTGAAGTACAGCCTAATGCTAATACAACCAAACAGAAACAAACTTACAATAACAAGAGCTTTATGAGCTCGTACATACTATATGAAGAAAACACTAACTATTACATGTCCAGTCCAACAACAGTTCTTGAGCGATGACGGGTGAGGTTGGGTTATATGTCTTGACGAAAAAGACCTGATATGAGAGGGAGCCTATTGTGATACGAAACTCTGACGATCTTCAAAGAGAGATTGTCGCACTACTACTAGTAGACCCCAATGTCCATTAGGTACTAAATCCCAATGTCCTTGAAAAGAAATACCTCCTGTGATTCTACTGAATCAACTACCAATGAAGTCACGTCTTTTGGTGACTTCTGACCCTGCTGCGAGGGTATCCGGAGTTTAGTCCCATTAGACTGAAACTCGAAAGAGGTGGAGGTCGAAACTTGCTCCAAATCAAATTGGAGGGCCTCCCACAAGATGCATTTTTTAGGTGTGATGACACCTGAAGCCATCACGAGAAATTGGGGCGAGTTAGATTGATGAACTTCGCCCCACTTATGGATCCAAAGATCCAACTTCACAATCCCAAACCTAGCAGAACGACGCACAATAGATCTGAATTGAAATCCTCCTCTCATCTTAACCAACACTTGAATTCCTAAAGCGGCATAAACCCCACGGCCAACTCCAGGATCATAGGCTCTATTCAACAAGTTTCCTAGATAAAATAAGTGAAACACTTCTTTTCTATTCTATTCAGCCAGAGCACGAAAATTTCTCTCCAAAATTTTCCCTCGGCGCATGAGGGTGTTCATGTTCCGTCTCCATGGCAAGGAAATCAGGTGGGAAATTGCAGAGCTCTAATCATGAAAAAGAGAAGGAAAAGCTTCGTGGACAGAATTCGGATTCAATGGCGCTCAAAACTCGTTCAATGGAGGAGGTTTTAGGCATTGAAGCAATTGATTTTGGTCTAGGGATTGGTGATGTAATATTGACGCCAAAATCCTCAATTCAGTAATTGAGACAACAAAGTGAGGTGTGACACACATTCAATGAATGGTTGCAATCGCTTCATAAGAATTCTCGAGGTAGAAACTCAGACATTAATGGAGCCTATGGAGGTATGCCACATACGCCTATCTTACAACAATTTGAATCTGCTGCGTTAGAAGATAATGTTGCATTGGATGATAAGGTAGAATTGGATGATTTTGTTGAATTGAATGATAATCATGAATTAGAGGTTGAACAATTTCAGAATAACGAAATTGATGATGCGATTGACAAAATAAATGTCAATAAATCTGATCATGTTGAGCCTGTGAAAATTGACATGGAGGAAATTGAAGAGGAGATTAACTATTGGAATTCTACACTAGTCTGCTATGTAGTTGGTGCAAATCCACCAATGCAGGTTATGAAGGTTTTGTGAGGAGAATTTGGAGGAAGTATAGGGTAGATAAGGTAGCTGTGGTTAGTAGAGGAGTATATTTAGTGCGATTTCATGCCATGGATTCTAGAGATTCAAGTGATTCGGTGGTCAATATTTCTTTTATAGCAAACCTGTCATTATGAAACCTTGGCATCCTGATTTGGATATGGATAAAGAGGCTTTGCAAACTCTTCCAATTTGGGTACAATTGACATTAGGCTAGAAGTATTGGGGAGATAATACATTACATAATATTGTATCTCAAATTGGAGATCCAATTAGAAGCGATGAAGCAACAAGGAATAAGGAGAAGTTACAATTTGCTAGAATCCTTGTAGAGGTGAAAGTGAATCAAAAATTCCCAGATTCAATCAAGTTTGTGAATGAGTATGGTGTGTTAACTGATGTATCAGTGATCTATGAATGGAAGCCAAATCAATGCACCAATTGTAAAGGCATTGGTCATGCTACAAATGAGGGTAGGAACAAGCAAAAGAAGCAGCAATGGTTGCCTAAACAGAAGCAACCAGTTCAGGTTGTGCAATCTAAGTCTGTAGAACAGAATGAAGGGACAAGGAAGGGTACTAATGGTGCATCAGTGGAGGTTGCAGGGAAGGAGCAGGTAGCAGTGGATATTGACCAGGAGGGATTCCAAAGAGCTCTTAGGCCCATAAGAGTAAGAGTTGCACAAAAACAAGCTACAGATACAGGCAATGCTTTTCAAGCATTATGTGATACTGGATTACATGTTGGTGATATCAGGAATGATAACCTGATGGAAAAGTGTGGAACAGGGAAGGGGAACCTTCCCAAACCTTATGGATAGAAGTTTATGCTGGAATGTAAGAAGGCTCAACTTGGTCAGGAAACAGAATGATGTTAAGGCTTATCTTAACAAATGTTCTGCTGGTCTGGTGGGTCTTCTTGAAACCAAGGTGAAGGCTAGAAACCTTGGTAATTTGTATCAAAGAGTTTTTTCTGGTTGGTGCTTTACAAGCAACTCTAGTTACCATGATGGAGGCAGAATACTCATAGCTTGGAAGGCATCCACTAGTGGAATAAAGTCCAACCGCTGCGGTCAAAACCGGACTTGCCGCTGCGGTTTTGGCCCGCAACGGTTGGAGTAGCAGCAGTATACATAAAAAAACCGCTGCGGTTGTGAACCGCAACGGCAAAGCACAAACCGCTGCGGTTCCAAGGTAAAACCGCAGCGGTTAATGGGCAAAACCGCTGCGGTTTTTCCTTAAAACCGCAGCGGTTTGTTCTTTGCCGCCAACCTCTTTGTATGCATTGGTAAGCAAGTTATCCACTTGCGGTTTTGGGTCAAAACCGCAGCGGATGACCACCCAAAACCAAAATAAAAAAAAAATCCATTTTTCTTTCTAAATTACAAAGAACTGATGCGAAACGCTAAAAAACGAGAACATGGCCCGATAACGGACGAAAAACGAGAACAGGGCATTAATCCAAACTTATAACTTTACAAGGACGAAATGAAAAAAAAATCAAAATAAACGAGAACAGGGCTTTGATAACGAACGAAAAATGAGAACAGGGCATTAATCCAAAAAAATGAAAAAAAATCAAAACAAAAAAAGTAAACCCAACCCTAAATACGAAAACCTAACTATCTAAATAACAAAAACGAAAACAACCGAAAGTTAAACTCTAAAATTACAAATGAAAATAAGATCTGGAACGAAAATTACAAACGAAAATTACAACCGCAAGAAAATGGAGCAACGAAAATTAAAACGAAAAAAATAAACCCAACCCTAGATCTGGAACAAAAACGAAAATGAAAACGAAAGCGAAACGAAAATCGAAAGTTAAAGACGGCGGACAAGATCTGATAGAGGAGATGGCGGCGACGAAAATCGACAGAAGAGGCTGCGGCGACAAAAACTGCAACGACGAGCGATGAAGTGGAGAGAGAGAACGCCATTGATGAGCGAGAGAGATTGAGGTGCGTCCATTAAAAGAGGGTTCGTGGCGGTGAGATCCAAAAACGACGGTGGTTGATGAAGAAACGACGGTGGTTGTTGATGAGGAATTGAAAAGCGAAGAAACGAAGATGGTGCTGAAGATCTAGTGGGGAGGATGTCGTTGATGATGATAGATGATTTAGGGTTTGTGAGAGGAGAGGGAGTTGATCAGAGGGGGAAGAGGAGAGGGTGTTGATGAGTGATGAGTGATGAGTGATGAGAGTGGTTTTAGGTTTGATGAGGGCGCCTAAAGGGCCACGTTTTATACAAAGAGGGGTTGGGCCAGCTTGGAGCCTGGGACGTGTGGGCTCTAAATGAGGTTGAGGGATTAAGTGGACCGGGTTTTGTATCCCTAACATTTTATAGCTGATGCGGTTTTTTGAACCGCATCAGTTAATACAAAACCGCAACGGTTTTTTGTTAACTGATGCGGTTCTTTAAGAACCGCAGCGGTTTTTGTTCCCAAGTTTCCCACCCAAAATTTCGAGGATTTACCGATGCGGTTATCTTAAGGACCGCAGCGGTTGTGTTGTGACATATAGCATTTTTTCCACTAGTGATCTAGTTTCAATGTGAGTATTATAAATGCTTCTAGCCAGTTCATACATTGTTTAATTCAACCTTATAGTGGTAGAAGTTCCTTTTATTGCACTTTTATATATGCTTATAATGATAGAAATGGGAGAATTAAATTATGGAATGCCTTGAGAGCTCTGAAAACTTCTGATCCTTGGATGAGTTGGTTCTCTTGTGAGAGAATCTGAGATGGAAGATATTAAAGGGTGTATGGGAGATTCTGCCTTGGAAGATATAAAGAGTTCATGGAACTTTTATACCTGGAACAATAAGCAGTTGGGTAGGCAAAGGGTATTTTCAAAACTGGACAGAGTCATGGCTAATGAACAGTGGCAAGATTCTTTTCCATCAGCTGAGGTCTGTTTTCAGAATGAAGGTGAATATGATCATACCCCTGCCCTTGTTACTGTATATCCAAGAGAAGACTCAAGAGGAAAGCCTTTTAGGTACTATACTATGTGGAAAGCTGCACCTCACTTCAATAACATAGTACAGCAAGCTTGGAATGAAGATATAATTGGCTCTAAAATGTTTGTTGTGATGAAGAAATTGAAAGTTGGTAAAAGTTGCTTTGAAAGAATTAAACAAGACTGGATTTTTCGAAATCCAAACAACGAATTGAAAGCATATCATGTGATGATAGAAGCTCAGAAATTGATGCATCAGAATCCATAGAATGAACAACATATTAATGATGAGAAGGCAACAATTCAGGAGTATACAGAGAAGCATAAAGCTTATGTTGCTTTTTTGCAACAAAAAGCTAAGTTAGATTGGGTGAAGAATGGTGATGAAAACACTGCACTTTTTCATCAAAGCATTAAAGCTAGGAGGCTGTAGAACCACATTTATAGCATTTATGATGAAGAGGGTACTTCAGAAAAGGTTTCCGGAGCTTTTCAGGATTATTACTACCAACTGCTTGGCATTACAACAAGTAGAGTTCATGTATCTACTCAGATAATTCAATGTGGTCCTGTGATCAATGATGTCGTTCATAGAGCAATACTGGAGGCTCCTTACACAACAGAAGAAATCAAGCATGCTTTATTTTCATTTCCTGGGAATAAATCCCCAGGACCAGATGCCTTTGGCTCACATTTTTACAAGGATTCATGGGAGATTGTGGGTGCAGATATTATTGATGCTGTGAAAGAAGTATTACAAAGTGGGAGGCTTTTGAAAGAGGTGAATACAACTGCAATCACACTCATCCCTAAAGTGAAGTGTCCTCAAAATGTTATTGAATACAAACCAATTTCCTGCTGCAACACCATATGTAAATGCATTACAAAAGCGTTGTGTAATAGACTAAGGCAAATCCTTCCTGATTTAATTTTAGAAAATCAAGGAGGTTTTGAGCATGGGAGGTATATTATACACAATATAATGGTGATTCAGGATATGGTGAGGAATTATGGGAGAAAATCTGTATCACTGGTTGTCTTTTGAAGATTGATCTTCAAAAAGCTTATGATACTGATCAATCGGGAATTTCTAGGGGAAATGTTGGAGCAGTTGGGCTTTCCTTCCAAGTTCAGACAACTAGTGATGGAATGTATGTCTACTCTTAGGTTCTCACTGGTCATTAATGGAGCTATGAAGGGATTTTTCCAAGCTAAGAGAGGGTTGAGACAGGGTGACCCTATGTCTCCTTTTCTTTTTATTGTATGCATGGAATATCTATCTAGGGTGCTGTAAAAAATGAGTGAACTTAGTGTATTTAAGTTCCATCCAAGGTGCAAGGAACTCAAAATGACTCACATGTGTTTTGCAGATGATTTAATTCTCTGCTGTAAGGGAAAATATGCATCTACTTATTTATTGCTAGGTGCTTTTAAACTTTTCTCCAATACATCTGGTCTCAAAGCCAACACACATAAATATGCTATGTACACCTGTGGAATGAAGGAAGTTGAGGTGCAAAGACTTATTCAGGCTTCAGGATTTGTCAGAAGCACATTACCAATCAGATATCTTGGAGTTCCTATCTGATCTAAAAAGATATCTGCAGTACAATGTGAGGTGTTGATTGAAAAAATGACAGCAATGATCAGAGTTTGGAGTTCTAGAAACCTCTCCTACATGGCTAGAGTGCAACTAATAAACTCTGTTCTTATTAGCTTGCATAGATATTGGGCACATGTATACATCTTGCCCAAGAAGGTGTTGAAATAAGTGGCTAGCATTTACAGATCTTTATTATGGAGTGGGCAACATTTCACTTCCAAGCCTGGTTTTATTTCATGGGAGCAAGCATGTCATGAGAAGAAAGCAGTGGGATTGGGTTTTAGAGATGTGGTCAAATGGAACCTAGCTGCTAGTATGGGAAAGTATATGCGTGGGCCATTTCTTCCAAACAAGATAATGTTTGGATTAAATGGGTTCACTCAGTATATATTAGGGGAGCGAGATTAGTGGAGTTATTCTCCTAGGAAAGATGCTAATGGTATTGGAGAAAAGTTTGTGAAGTCAAGGAAAAATTGAAAGCATTTTTCACCAGTGAAGAGATGAGTAATATGACTCATTATTCAGTCAAGAATGTATATGAGAAGATTCTTGGAGCACATGAGAAAGTCTCATGGGACAAGATTGTATGGAATAGGGTGAGTACACCCAAACAGAGGTTCATCTTATGGCTTGCAATACAGAAAATATTACAAACAACTAAAAAATTGAAGCAAATAGGAGTCGATGTCTGATTCATGTTTGATTTGTGGGGCGAAACTGAAAATCATTCACACCTTTTCTTCACATGCAAGTTCAGCTCTAAATGCTTGAAGTTGATCAAAGATTGGCTGGGTTTACATACAACTAGTCTGGAACTGCAGCAGATAAGCAGATGGGTAAGAAGAAGTTCCAAGTCAAAATTTCAAAAGCAGGTGATATTGGCAGGCATTGCAGCAGTTGTATACCATGTATGGAAATGTAGAAATGGAGCTTTTTGGAGTCATTGTATTCCTACTGTAGCTAGCAGTGTTATTAGTATAAAAAATGAAACTAAACTCAGAAGTACTGCTGTATTACCTAAACAGATCTCTGGGAAAGATCATAGGTGGTTTGATAGTTTGTAATGGGCCGTGAGTAGAGTGAACCGATTGTTTGTAGCTGAATTGTGTACATGCTCTTATGCCAAAGAGTCCAACCTAGTTGGTTTATTTGGCTTTAGCTTGTTTAGGGTGTATGTTGGAAATTCAATGAATCTACTTACTTATTTAGCAAAAAAAAAAAAAAAGTTTCCTAGATCTTTCTTTGTCATAGGAAACCAAGAACCTTGCACTATCCATCGATCACGAATAACGAACACCCAAGTACATCCATACACAAAAAGGCAAGGGGTATTGGATCTAGAAGAAACATACATTAAAAAAAAAAACAAACACTAGATTCATAACACCACACCTTAACTTAGAAACCTCAACCATAAACTGGTTAGGGGAAAAGGTAGACACACCGACACCAGAGGGAGGGGAGACACGACGCACCGGGGGTGGGGAGGGGAGACACGACACACCCAGGGTTGGGGGAGGGGAGACACGGCGCTAAGGGTGTAAGTGGATTGGGTGGATTGGATTTTGCCAAATCCAAATCCAATCCAAAGTTTTTTGGACTCGAGAAATTGAGTCCAAATCCGATCCAAACTTTTCCGAGTCAGTCAGTCCAGTCCGAATTTTTTTCTAGAGTCCGAATTGATCCAGTTCTCAGTCGATCCGATTATTATATAATATCTTAATTTTTATTTTCTGATTTAGGTTTATAATGTTTTCTGATGATTAAATCATTGAAATTTGAAAAATTAGATTCCTTAATTGCATCCATTCCATAAAGTGAGTTACATACATCTTTAAATTCTAATAAATTGCGAATTGTAAAATACAAAAGGCGTCAAAGGGTTAAAAGTAATTTTTGCCTTTTCACTATTAACTTTGGAGTTTTGGAGGGTAAGTGAAAAAGTCCGATGATAAGTAAAGTATTTAGAGCGCAAATGTTAAAAAGTCTAAAACTTCAAGAAAAAAGTCATACAAATATATATATATATATATATATATATATATATATATATATATATATATATATATATATATATATATATATATATATATATATATATATATATATATATATATATGTATGTATATAATATTTTTTGGACTGGATTGGACTTATTGGACTCCAACGGGGTGAGTCCAAATCCAGTCCGAAAATATTTGGACTTGAAAATTTGAGTCCAAGTCCAATCCAAATATTTTTCGGTCCCAATCAAGTCCGATAAGATTGGATTGGACTCTAGACTTTCTCGAGTCCACTTACACCCTACACGACGCCGACGCACCAGAGGAAGGAAAGGGAAAACAACACCACCACGGGGAGGAGTGGGGAAACACGACGCTACCAGGGGGGGGGGGGAGACACGACACCAGTAAGGGAGGGGGTAGACGCGACACCAGCAAGGGAGACACAACACCAACGCCGGGGAGGAGGAAGCAACAAAAAGGAAAAAATGAATAGGGGAGAGGTGGGGAAAAACGACGCTACCAGGGGTGGGGGGACGGGATGGACGAGGACGACGACTAACTAAAGGAGGAACAGAAGGACCGTGGCAGGCTCGTTGGCGACCCTGCGGCCACCAGCGAGCCTGCTGGGCGGCGGTGGGTTTTTAGAGGTTTCCTAGGGTTTTGGATTTTGGTGAGAATTTGAGAGAGAGCGGCGCTACGTTTCTTTATCCGACACTATGCAAAATTAGAATTGAGATTAGTTTTATATTACTCACAACAAACATATAGCTCAAATCGTATTATTTATAGTTTTATATTACTCAAACAAATGGCTCAAATCGTATTATTAATTTATACACGTTGGTGAATGTTCTTAATATTTTAAGCGAGTTTTACAGTCATTTAATTATGGTATGAAACACTCTAGTTTGATCAAGATACACTGAAAGCTAAATTAATCAAAACACTAAAAAACTAAAGCACCATAAACAATACAAACAAATTAAGAGAAATTAAGATGAAATAAATCTCATTACCAATAAAGACAAATTTGTTTAGAAAAAAAACCCAACTAATCCGGTCAATTTGGGCTTATTTGATCCGAATTAAATTGGACAGAATCAGTTGGGCTCGGAGCAGTTGACGAAAGTCATCTGATCCGGTTGTACCACCGAATCAGTTGACTTTCAACTGATCCGGTCACGGTATACATGATCAAAGTGTGCCCGGCCCGAAAAATGCACGAGCTTGGGTAGAATTTTTTGGCCCGGTTTTAGACCCTGTCCGAATTTTTTTTGGTTTCGGACGGATTTTGGGCAAGTCGAAAATGACTTTTTAGTCTAAATTTCGGGCCGAAAAACCCGCTATTTTTGGCCAAAAAAGCGGGTTTTGGGCACAAAAAATTGGTCCGAATTTTGGTCCGACCCGGCTAGTGGGCAATTTTTTTGGCCTGAACCCGGCCCGCTATTTGATCACCTCTAGGTCAGGGGGTTAAAACCGGATCAGTTCATAAAATTGATCCGTTTTAGCCCCTGACCGGATTAGTTGAGGGGAAATTTGATTTTAAAAAATCAGGCCAAACTAACTGATCCGGTTTCAGCAAACGGATCAGTTAGTAATAATCTGAAGAAAAAAAAATTAGCTATCATTTCATGTGTGCAGTCTGCTGTTGTATTTATTCTGTGAGTTCAGCACATATGCCAAATGCTTTATCACATCATTATACACCAACTGTAATTAAAATACATTAACAAAAAATGAAAATTCTAATTTAAAATTAACACAATTCTAATTTCAGATTTAGTCCTCTCTTCGCCACGAACCATAGTCCTTACTTTGAAGCCCATTACTTGAATTTGCCCACTCGAGAAAAGTCCTTACTGCAAGGGAGAAAAGTTCATAGTTCATCTTTCTCACTTGGAATCTTAACACTATTCATACATAGAGATAATTTTCTTAATATTTTGCAATTTATAAGAAAAAAAAAATATAGTCATGTGGGGTCTTATTTGATTCGTCTCAATTAGTACTTTATTAATATTACATCGTTATAATTTTTACTAATATATAATGAAAGATATTTAAGTTCAAATAGGCGCACAGGAAAGTGAGAAGGATAAAAAACAGAGAGAGTATATAATTAACATCAGCTTATGCAACGTAATTGAAGTAGAAAGCCTTGTCAAGTTTCCAAACCCAAAAGCATAAATCACAAAAAGTGATATTTCATAGCTACAAATCTTGCCAGGTACAAGTCTGGCCTCAAATTTCAATCAGAAAAGGTAGACACATTGGAGCCAAGATGTTAGAAGCACCACATGACTCTGCCAAACCCCCTACTTATTTCATAATTTTTTATGAGTGAAGTTATTGTCCAGCTTCCAAACTCAAATATGTTAAACCCAAATCATAACTCTATTGGTAATGCTGTGAGACAGCGTGCATAACTGAATACTTATGTCTAAAGTGTATAAACAACTTGGCAATGGCATCCCATGTTACCCCACAGCGAAGTAAGTCTAGCAAAATAGCAAATTTAAGTGATCCTACATGTATGATTTCCAACAGTTTTAATATTATAACAATAATATCGCATTATCAACATAGTATTGTTGATGAGAATCAAAGTAGCAAACCTTCTAGTAGTCCTAAATGTATGAGGTCAAATACGTTCTATCTTACAGCAAGAAGATTGCAGTGTCATCACTGTGATGTTAGGTGGGAATCTAGAAAAAACGCGCTAGAAATTGGCCCTAAAAATGGAATTTTGACTCTTCAAGTAGGATAGACTTACGAGACCACCCAGCCAACCCCAGGTCAAGTAGGATAGACTTATACCCCAAAAGATAACTTACATATGTGGTCTATGTCATCAAATCTTATCCCTTTAACTAAAAAAATAGTACCGTTACATTTGAATTAACTTATAGCCAATGATGATGCAAATTGTAATTTTACTAAAACTTTTGAGGGAAGCAATAGGTAGAACGAAGAATATTTCAATCTACTTCGCTTTTAAAAATAGTGCATCAAATGATCTACCATACATCGGTCATTGAATACACTGATCATAATTTTAAAATATTCTCAATACATGATTACAAAACTTTAAATCACAAGCTAATAATTACATCATGATTAGGCGGGTTTTTTTCCTCTCCCTAGCTTTTCTCTCTGTGCACACCTTGTGTGTAGGGAGCTGCCATGGCTAGGAAAGCTCGAGCTCAAGGAAAATCCAAAACCTCTAGCAATAATTCGAAGAAAGTGCCTTCTTCTTCTCAGGCGAAGAAAACTCGATCCATGGACGAAATATTGGGAGTTCAAGCGATGGAGTTTGAAAGTTCGGGGGATGAATCGCTGGAGGATTTAGGTGAAATTTTATCACCTCGATCATCATTGCGTGATTTGCAGCAACAATCGATGATTCGAACTCAATTTTCTGATTGGATGACGGCGACTAAAAGCAAATCGGCGAGTCAGAGATTTGAAACTCATGTGTTGCAAGTAAGGAATTCAGGTAATACGAATTCTCTGATTAGAAATATAATTGATGAGCAATTTCAATTGAATGGAAATGGAGACAATAATATGATTGAAAATGAGCATCATCAGATGAATCAATTGAATTTGAACACTGAATTGAATCCTGTGATAGCTGATGAGTCTAGGTGTGTGAAAATTGATGTTGAGGACATTCAGGATGAAATAGACTTCTGGAATTCAGCTGTAATTTGTTACATTTTAGGGGCAAATCCACCAATATATGTAATGGAGGGGTTTATTCGAAGGATTTGGAAGAATATGGGGGTAGATAAGGTTGCAAGTGTGAACAAAGGTGTTTTCATAGTAAGATTCACTATTTGGAAAAAAGAGACAAGGTGCTTATTGGCGGTTTTCAATTCTTTGATAAGAAACCTATGATTATCAAAGCTTGGACCCCTGAGATGGATTTTACCAAAGAAGTAACTAGAATAGTACCTATGTGGATTCAGCTGCACAATCTAGATATTAAGTACTGGAGAGAACGTAGCTTATTCAAGATTGCTGGTCTGATTGGTAAACCTGTGAAAACTGATCAGGCAACTCATAAAAGAGAAAGATTACAATATGCAAGGGTGTTAGTGGAGGCTATTGTTAATAAAAAATTTCCTGAGATGGTTTGTTTTGAAAATGAAAAGAATGACATTACTCAAGTGAAGGTAGTTTATGGATGGAAGCCTGAACTTTGTGGTAATTGTCAGCAATTTGGGCATCCTGTTGAGCAATGCAGAAGACAGATAGGAAGGAAGGTGTGGAAACAAAAGGTCCACAAGTTGCAGTGGTTGAGAAACGGGACGAGCACGGTAATAAGAGACGGGAGGTAGACGAGGAAGGGTTCAGGGTGGTTCATACTAAACCTAGAAGACCACCACAAACGGTAGGGGTGGTGCCTATTATGAATCCTTTCCAAGTGTTGACAGAAGAATAGGTTGCTATGGGGCAAATCATATGTGAAATAGTTGCAAATGAAGCTGGGAGGGGTGACAATCCTCCATTTCCTCATGAATAAAGTGATTTACTGGAACATAAGAGGCTTAAACAGTCCTAGCAAGCAGAAGGTAGTGAGGAGTTTCATCCAAGCTTATTCTGTTGGACTACTGGTAAGTCTCTTAGAGACAAGGGTGAAGGTTTCCAATATGGGAAAACTATACTTAAGTGTGTATCCTAGATTGTGCTTTATTTCCAACTCTCAATTTCATAAAGGTGGAAGGATTGTGGTTTTTTGGAATCCAAATTTTTTTGATGTTAACATCATTAAATGCACTAGTCAGTTAATACATTGTTATGTTAAACCTAAGAATGGCCAAGTTGAGTTCTATGGTACTTTTATATATGCTTTTAATGATGCTAGTAGTAGGAGAGTATTATGGGGTGATTTAGAAGATTTGAAGGTTCATAATGCTGCTTGGATATGGATGGGGGACTTCAACTGTGTCTTGAATATGAAGGATCGAATTGGGGCTCCTATTAGAAGTAGTGAATGTGTTGATTTTAGGAGATGTGTGGAAAGTCCGTAATATGGAGGACATGAAATCAACTGGTTGTTTCTACACTTGGAATAACAAACAAAGTGAAGATGCTCGAGAGTTTTCAAAAATAGATAGGGTAATGTGTAATATTGACTGGATGCTAGCTTATCAATACACTGAAGCTATGTTTCTCCCTGAGGGGGATTTTGATCACAGCCCTATGGTGTTAATCACTCATCCTAGTCTGAATTCTAGCAAGAAGCCTTTTAGGTACTTTGCCATGTGGAAGAATGCTGGAAATTTTGAAGCATTAATTCAGGACAGTTGGAATGAAGTGATTGTGGGTACTCCTATGTTCAGGGTCACTCAAAAATTGAAGAGGGTGAAGGTCAAACTCAAACAACTGAACAAGGATGGTTTTTCAGATTTACAAGCCAATGAGATCACTACTGTTGTTCTAAGAGAGTGTCAGGTCCAGTTACATCAACAACCTGACAACTTGGAGTTGAGAAGAAAAGAGTTGCAAGCTGCACAGGAACATAAAATAGCTCATGCTTCTTATATGGCTTTCCTACAACAAAAAGCTAAATGTGGGTGGCTCAAAGATGGTGACTCAAACACCAAGTTGTTTCATAAAAGCATAAAAAAAGGACAGATCCAAAATGTTGTGTTTGGGATCCATAATGAGACAGGAATATGGGTTAATCAACCTGCACAAGTCACTTAGGCTTTTCTTGATTATTATCAGTCCCTGCTTGGTGATAAAATGCAACAGAGAAGGCAAGTAAAGAGGAGCATTGTAGCAGCAGGGCCTCTGGTGAGTGCACAACATTGTGAGAACTTATTAAGGCTTGTTACTGGAGAGGAAGTGAAGGTGGCTATGTGGTCTATACATGGAGATAAGGCACCTGGCCCAGATGGGTTTTGTAGCCACTTCTTCAAAGATTACTGGCACATAGTTGGCCCAAATGTTATAGAAGCTGTTGTGGATTTTTTTTCCAGAATGGAACACTTCTCGGAGAGGTAAATTCTACTACAATCACTCTCATTCCAAAGGTGTTGTGTCCTAGTCATGTAGGTGATTATAGACCCATTTCTTGTTGTAATGTCATATATAAGTGCATCACAAAAGTCCTTTGCAATAGATTGAGGGTGGTCTTGCCTGACATTATCATGGATAATCAAGATGCATTTGTACACAGTAGATACATTATGCACAACATTATGATTTGTCAAGATTTAGTGAAGCACTATGGGAGGAGTAGTACTAGTGCAGGATGCATGATGAAAATAGATATGCGAAAGGCTTATGACACCATAGAATGGGCTTTTTTGGAAGAGATGTTGAAGCATTTAGGTTTCCCTGGAAGATTTATAGGGCAGGTCATGACTTGTGTGACTTCTCCCAAATTTTTCTTAATGGTCAATGGAGCTTTACATGGCTATTTTCCCTTTAAGAGGGGATCAGACAAGGGGATCCCTTGTCCCCTCCCCCCCCTCTTATTTGTGGTCTGCATGGAGTACTTATCCAGAGTCTTGAAAAAAGTTAGTGAGCAACCAGACTTTAAGTTTCATCCTAGATGCTCTCCAATGAAGCTCACACACTTATGTTTTACTGATAACATCCTTTTATGCTGCAAGGGTGAATTTCAGTCAATGATGTTGCTTTTGAAAGGCTTTAAACTTTTCTCTGAAACCTGGCTTGCAAGCAAATGTGCATAAATCTGCTATCTACTGTAGTGGGATGAATAATGCAGAGGTGCAAAGGGCCCTGGACAATTCTGGGTTTATTAGGGAATATCTTCCTTTTAAGTATTTAGGCGTGCCTATTTGCTCGGGAAGAATATCAATTGCGATTGTGAGAAGTTAATCGAAAAAATCATAGCAGAATACAAATTTGGGGAACCAGGAACATTTCTTATGCTGGGAGACTTCAATTAATTAATTATGTACTCCTTAGTATGCACTCATATTGGGCTCAGGTTTTTGTGATTCCTAGACATGTGCTTCATGAGATTGAAAAAATATGTCGAGCTTTCCTATGGTCAGGGGACTCATTCGGTAGCAAGCCTGGATATGTTAATTGGCAGAGAGTGTGTACTCCTAAGTCTGCAGGAGATTTAGGGGTAAGAAATATTCAGCTTTGGAATATTGCAGCACTTGGGAAGTATGTATGGGTCGTTGAGAAGAAAATAGACAATCTCTGGGTGAAATGGGTTCACAATATCTATATTAAACAGGATGTTTGGTGGGATTATGTGCCAAATAATACGTGCAGCTGGTATTGGAGACAATTATGCAACATCAAAGAAAAGCTCAAAAATCGCCTTTGAAGTTCAGCAAATGCAAACATATTCAATTCAATATGTTTATATGAAGCTTACAGGAGAGTATGAAAAGTTATTATGGAGTCAGGTAGTTTGGGGAAGGCTGGGCTTGCCCAAACATCAGTTTTGTTCCTGGTTGGTAATGCAACACTGATTGCAAACGAAGGAAAAGCTTCACAGAATTGGTGTGTGTGAGGATGATTTATTTATGATATGTGGTGCTCAGGCTGAAACCCATAACCATATGTTTTTCACTTGTCATTTTAGTAAGGAATGTGTAAGCAGGATCAAGCAATTGTGTGGTATTCAGAATCAGAGTTTGAGTTTTACTCAAATCATTGAATGGATAGCCATGAGAAGAAGGGGATCCAAGGTAAAGAGACTTATACAGGCTGCTACTCTGGAAGCTGTGGCTTACTGTATATGGAAAGTTAGAAATGAAGCTTACTGGTTGTATAAAGTGAGTAGCATTGATTATACTGTAAAGCACATACAAAGTATAGTGAAGGTTAGAAGTCTTAGTTGTCTGCCTAAGAAAGTTAGTACTAGAGATAAGTTGTGGATTGAGTCTCTGTAATTTGGGTTGTCTTTTGCTGATCCCTCCCTTGGAGTCCATCCTAGATGGTTTGCTTAAGGAGGGATTGTGAGTTGTAATCGTTTTTGCTGTTGGAAATATAATACCTCATACTTACTAATCAATAAAATTACATCATGATTTTAGGAGAAACATCCTAAAATCTTAAAATTATAAAACAAAAAAATTTCGTGCAATTTGGGCAAGTCTAAAAGCTAGTTCAGATATATAAATTTAATGTAATTGCCTGCTAATTCCATCTTACTAGCTGAAACTTATATAAGATTTATTAAACTATTATCGAGATTTCTTAAACTTAAGAGGAGCTCAAGACCATAGGATCGAAACGTGTACAAAGTGTTAGTTATGGAAGCCCAATAGTCCAACACGATTAGTAGAGCCCGAAAACATGTTGTGAATTTTGGTAGGGAATTAGGGAAATTTGTAGACGAAGAGGAACGACAATCGAATAACTCGACGAAGGTGGGCAGCTCGTGCTAGAGGCGGTTTAGGTGCTCGGACTTCAAGTGCTTTGGAGTTCCCACCTCGGTTAGAAAGTAATGTCGAGGCCGGCATGTTGAGCTAGTTGTTAGCTGCTCGATTTCGTTCCTTTGGCTTCTTTGCTTTTGAGTAAAGGTCTTCATAACGAGCTTATCTGAATATGCGGCCTTTTTCTGTTGAAAATGCACGACACTGCTAAAATATCCCCCCCCCCGCCCGCAAGAGCGAGGGCTTCCTGCCTCTCTGTTCAACGAAGTAGGGAGGGCCTCCTTCCCTACCATTCCGCCTGGCAATGCTTCAAAGGTGGTTCCGAGATTTGTTTTTGCTTCTTTGTTATCTTATTTCCTAGTTTATTTATGTTAGGACTATTTAAGATATTTTATTTCCTTATAAGATGTATATGTATTAGGAAGATAAAATATTAGTTTCCTAACGGGATTGGAATCTCAATCTCAATATAAAGAGAGATAAGGGTCATTGGCTCATTGCTTATGTATCTGAAGAAACACATCAAATACGGGTAGAAATTACGAATACTCTTAGGTTTCTAGAATTGAGATTTTGAGAGAAATTGTAATTCACGGGGTTTGTGAGTTTGGGATAAACTAATATTCATTGATGGATTAGTGGTATGGCCTTTTGGTGGTTTTTCCTCTACTCATAAGGGAGAGGTTTTCCACGATAAATTTGCGTTTGTCATTTCTTTAATTTTTCGTTCCTTATTACTATTACGCTTCCGTATAAGTCCTAACACGAAGCTAATCATATGACAAACAACAAAGCTAAGTAATTACGAACCTTACTTACCAAATTACATACCAAATTAAAACAAAGCTAATTACCTTGCGATTCATACCCTAAATTATTGCTCACTTCACGTGGCAAGCCAAACTCGATCATAAATTTTCCCCTCCCCTACTCTGCGTCTTTCTCTCGTCCTCTATTCCCTATCTCTTCTTGGCAATCCCATGGCTACTTTTTTATTCGGATTCATACCCGACATATCGACTTTCTCGAGTCCAAACACAAATAGCGGAGATAGTTGTGGGAAATACTAGAGCAGAACCATTTATTGAAGATAAAGACTCCGATCGGTCAGTTTTCCTACTGTTATTTTACCTGAAACCTGTTCCCGCGGGGCTGAAGCATAAACAGATCGGGTGATGGATCGAGATAGAGTCGACAAGAAAGATAGACCGACCAACCACATGGAGGGAAGGCAACAAAGATAGATTCACCAATATAAGAGCGAGAGCACGCCACGCATCACTCACAGATTAGAGCGTCTATCGCCCCTACTCTCTCTTAAGCTTGTCCCCATCCATCAAGACCACCTCAAAGTGTAAGTCTGTAACTATATATTAAAAATGACTAATAGTTTGCTTCTATTTTTAGCAACCAATGTTAACATTTTGTTGCTAATTTCTGGCAACGAAATATTAATAATTTGTTGTGATATGTAGTGATCTTTCATAACTCGTTGCTAGAGTTGGCAACCAATGCGCCAAACATAGCAACCAACATGGCAATTATATTTTAATGGTTGCGATATGGCAATGAAATTATTTTGGATTTTGTAACTAAAATCTTATGACAACAAGCCTTTTAGCAACAACTATTTTTTTTTATTTTCAATTTGTTTCCAACTCGATTTGGCAATAAATTTCTTATGAATAACAACAATTTTTAACAGTTGCTAAATTAATTTGTTTTTGTAGTGTTATCTCATTTACCCGTGACCTAAATTTTTTGTATATTATGCTAAAGGTGATTGATCTCGTTGAATATACTCTACTAATACCCATGACAGGTTCTAATGTTTAAATGAAGTTGTTGTAATGACAATAGTATAAAATAATGAATAAACTAGTTTTTAGTCCCGTGCTACACCCTAGATAATTATATATTTCACTTATTAATATTTTACTTTAAAATGGTAACATGAAGTATCATCACTTGGTTTAGTGGTTAAGACTTTAGTATTATATGATTGTGATCACGGGGTCAAATCTTGTACAATACATTTTCAATGTTTTTAATTGTATGTTGATTATATGGAGTTAAAACACTCTAAAAGAAAGCGCCATGTGGCATCGTTCCTTGTTTAGGAACACCTTTTAATTTATTAGTATATATATTAATAAACTTGATATTCGTCATTAGTTAATAATGAGTCTCTTTAATAAGTAAATAATAATGTGTGTAGTTATAACTAGTAATTCTAATAACAAATAAAAAAGTTATAAAATGAAACTAATATTGCAAATTATAGGATATGAGTTATATAACATGATCCTCAAAATAAAGGACATTATGACTAAGATTATGGACAAACCTATAATTTCGAGGATAATAACGACATGGAAACTATGACTATGGACTGTATGACGATAGTTTACATTACTTAGACTTAAAACTAAAAAGTAAATTAATTAACAACAAGTCTTTATAAACTTCCCCTCAAAAAAAAAAAGTCTTTATAAACTGATACTAAGGCCGGTTATAATAAACTAAATATATTACTCCCTCCGTTTTCTTTTGTTGTTCTTTTATTCTCGATTTGGAAATTTCAATATATTATTCCTATTTTGAATATTTCCATAAATAATATAATTTATGAATTAAATTTCTCATTAGTTTTAAGAGGTAATAAATGTGTTCACACTATTGAGTAGCCATTTTTTACCATTCTACCCCTCAAACTTTTGTCTAATTGGTTGTCTAACATAGAGTTACTCAAAGAGCAATAAATATGTTCACACTAGTTTGTAGTTACTTTACTCTTTTACCCCTCAAATTTTTTGTATGATTGGTTGCCTAACATAGAATAAATCAAAAGGGCAAGAATTATTTTTATTCATTTAACTTTATTTAAATAGTGGAATCTTGCCCATTTTTTGAATTGCATTGGTTTCTTCCCCGATTTCAAATAGGAACAACAAAAGAGAACGGAGAGAGTATATAATGTCCTTGACTAGATTAAAAAGTAAAAGGATATCACATGCTGTAATTTTCTTGTTTGCGTGCAATGATTTTCATATGACGCAACTTTGACGGTTGACCCCAAAGACTTGATCGATATTGCTCTCATTAATTGGTCTAACTAATTTGGCGTTTACTCTTACTTTTTTTTTTGTGTGTACGTATACATACATAGTTAAAACAAATAATTTATGCAATCAACTACCTTCTTATTGAGCACTTTATCAATTTGAGTGGCTATCATATCAATTTAAGCTAAACCATTAATTTTAGTTCTATCTAATCTAGTGTTGAGAAAGATAGCCAAAATATGACTTGGGTGTGCATTTCCTTCTACATAAAACAACCGAATCGAACGGCCGAATTATAACAAATTAATAGTAATGATAATAATTTACGAACTGAACTGAACTGAAAATAAATTGGGGAGAACATGCCCTTGTTCCTATGGCTATCAGGGAAGCCAAAAAACATGTAAAACATCTCATCCAAGTGGGAGCTTTGAAAATAAAGTAGCATTCATTGTACTAAAGATAAATGTACGTAGCATAAGAAAAATCTTTTGTCCCACTTATTTATACCATTATTAGGCGTATTCTCAGAACTTTATTTTCGTTCGATTCAATTGATTCGCCTCCTAAATGATAATCATTACTATTAATTAGTTATAATTTAATTCGGCTCGCTTCGGTTCAACCATTGATTCGTTCGGCTCAATTCGGTCAATTCGGTTCGGTTCGATTTGTTTTATACCGGAAGAGAATGCGCCTAGTGCCACTCAATCTTATTGGTTTATGTTAATTATTTTTTGCCTTATTTATTTTTTTAAATTAGAAATTTATTTAATCTAATGATGTCGACCAATAATATTGAGTGATACATATAATGGTACAAATAAGTGGGCACAAAAGATTTAGATTCTCGCAACTTCTCATGCACAAAATCCACGTGTAAGAAATAAAAAACGACAACGCAAGTAAAAACCAAATGTGCTTGCTTTTTCGTATTTTGTGTATTCTTGTTTGTTTTTTTATATTTTGTTTCATTGATGAAACTGATTTCTGAGTCATCGGCAGAAATACAGAATATGATGTTGCAATACAACGGACCACTAGAATGGCAAACATAAGAACGTGCTATAACAATAACACAGAATATGGTGTTACAATTGTTGGAGATTTAGAGTATTAGATGTATTGGTTTCATGTCACGTGGTTTTGAGTCGCAATGGTTATGGTGGCGTGACTCGAATCAACATGAGTTATAGAGTTTATTAATGTATTTATTACATTGATGAAGGAGCATTCGCTCGGTTAGAGCGAGCGATCGAGTGGCGTGAATTTTACGTAACGCAAAACTGACAAGAGTGCGCGAGGAGCGCCGACTCCTGCTTGGAGCGCCAGCTCCTGCTTGGAGCGCCCGCTCCAGCAAGGAGCGCAACCGCCAGCTCCTCCTCTGCGCTGTCTTGTTTTCGCGTCTCTTCAGTTAGTTTGTGACGGTTATTTGTCATATAATACCGGATGTTCCTGTGTTTCAAAGACTCTAATTCATTATTCTATACATGTTTATGAAAGCAACAAGAGAAAACTCTCTCTCTTGAAAAGCACAAGTTCATTGTTCATCACATCAAATTCTTTCACACACTTATTCTCATTTATCGATTATCATAGTGAGCGTGATCATCGTTGTTTCTTCTTTGTATCTCGAGAGTGAATTCCGTGTAACCCATGCTCAAAGTAAGGGTCGGAATATTGCTTTTGGGAAAGCGTATCGCGCCTAGAAGATTGTTTTTTTTTGTTCCTTGTAATCAAATTCGTGATCCTTGTATCATCTTTGTAGCATTTCTAACAAGCAACAAGGAATAAGGAGAAGTTACAATTTGCTAGAATCCTTGTAGAGGTGAAAGTGAATCAAAAATTCCCAGATTCAATCAAGTTTGTGAATGAGTATGGTGTGTTAACTGATGTATCAGTGATCTATGAATGGAAGCCAAATCAATGCACCAATTGTAAAGGCATTGGTCATGCTACAAATGAGGGTAGGAACAAGCAAAAGAAGCAAAGAATGGTTGCCTAAATGAAGCAAACAGTTCGGGTTGTGCAATCTAAGTCCGTAGAACGGAATGAAGGGACAAGGAAGGGTACTAATGGTGCATCGGTGGAGGTCTGCGAGGAAGGAGCAGTAGCAAGTGGATATTGACCGGGAGGGATTCCAAAGAGCTCTTAGGCCCATAAGAGTAAGAGTTGCACAAAAACAAGCTACGATTCGGCAATGCTTTTCAAGCATTATGTGATACTGGATTACATGTTGGTGATATCAGGAATGATAACCTGATGGAAAAGTGTGGAACAGGGAAGGGGAACCTTCCCAAACCTTATGGATAGAAGTTTATGCTGGAATGTAAGAAGGCTCAACTTGGTCAGGAAACAGAATGATGTTAAGGCTTATCTTAACAAATGTTCTGCTGGTCTGGTGGGTCTTCTTGAAACCAAGGTGAAGGCTAGAAACCTTGGTAATTTGTATCAAAGAGTTTTTTCTGGTTGGTGCTTTACAAGCAACTCTAGTTACCATGATGGAGGCAGAATACTCATAGCTTGGAAGGCATCCACTAGTGGAATAAAGTCCAACCGCTGCGGTCAAAACCGGACTTGCCGCTGCGGGTTTTGGCCCGCAACGGTTGGAGTAGCAAGAAGTATACATAAAAAAACCGCTGCGGTTGTGAACCGCAACGGCAAAGCACAAACCGCTGCGGTTCCAAGGTAAAACCGCAGCGGTTAATGGGCAAAACCGCTGCGGTTTTTCCTTAAAACCGCAGCGGTTTGTTCTTTGCCGCCAACCTCTTTGTATGCATTGGTAAGCAAGTTATCCGCTGCGGTTTTGGGTCAAAACCGCAGCGGATGACCACCCAAAAACCAAAATAAAAAAAAAAATCCATTTTTCTTTCTAAATTACAAAGAAACAAGATTTAAACGCTAAAAAACGAGAACATGGCACTGATAACGGACGAAAAACGAGAACAGGGCATTAATCCAAACTTATAACTTTACAAGGACGAAATGAAAAAAAAATCAAAATAAACGAGAACAGGGCTTTGATAACGAACGAAAAATGAGAACAGGGCATTAATCCAAAAAAATGAAAAAAAATCAAAACAAAAAAAGTAAACCCAACCCTAAATACGAAAACCTAACTATCTAAATAACAAAAACGAAAACAACCAAAAGTTAAACTCTAAAATTACAAATGAAAATAAGATCTGGAACGAAAATTACAAACGAAAATTACAACCGCAAGAAAATGGAACGAAAACGAAAATTAAAAACGAAAAAAATAAACCCAACCCTAGATCTGGAACAAAAACGAAAATGAAAACGAAAACGAAAAACGAAAATCGAAAGTTAAAGACGGCGGACAAGATCTGATAGAGGAGATGGCGGCGACGAAAATCGACAGAAGAGGCTGCGGCGACAAAAACTGCAACGACGAGCGATGAAGTGGAGAGAGAGAACGCCATTGATGAGCGAGAGAGATTGAGGTGCGTCCATTAAAAGAGGGTTCGTGGCGGTGAGATCCAAAAACGACGGTGGTTGATGAAGAAACGACGGTGGTTGTTGATGAGGAATTGAAAAGCGAAGAAACGAAGATGGTGCTGAAGATCTGGTGGGGAGGATGTCGTTGATGATGATAGATGATTTAGGGTTTGTGAGAGGAGAGGGAGTTGATCAGAGGGGGAAGAGGAGAGGGTGTTGATGAGTGATGAGTGATGAGTGATGAGAGTGGTTTTAGGTTTGATGAGGGCGCCTAAAGGGCCACGTTTTATACAAAGAGGGGTTGGGCCAGCTTGGAGCCTGGGACGCGTGGGCTCTAAATAAGGTTGAGGGATTAAGTGGGCCGGGTTTTGTATCCCTAACATTTTATAGCTGATGCGGTTTTTTGAACCGCATCAGTTAATACAAAACCGCATTGGTTTTTTGTTAACTGATGCGGTTCTTTAAGAACCGCAGCGGTTTTTGTTCCCAAGTTTCCCACCCAAAATTTCGAGGATTTACCGATGCGGTTATCTTAAGGACCGCAGCGGTTGTGTTGTGACATATAGCATTTTTTCCACTAGTGATCTAGTTTCAATGTGAGTATTATAAATGCTTCTAGCCAGTTCATACATTGTTTAATTCAACCTTATAGTGGTAGAAGTTCCTTTTATTGCACTTTTATATATGCTCATAATGATAGAAATGGGAGAATTAAATTATGGAATGCCTTGAGAGCTCTGAAAACTTCTGATCCTTGGATGAGTTGGTTCTCTTGTGAGAGAATCTGAGATGGAAGATATTAAAGGGTGTATGGGAGATTCTGCCTTGGAAGATATAAAGAGTTCATGGAACTTTTATACCTGGAACAATAAGCAGTTGGGTAGGCAAAGGGTATTTTCAAAACTGGACAGAGTCATGGCTAATGAACAGTGGCAAGATTCTTTTCCATCAGCTGAGGTCTGTTTCCAGAATGAAGGTGAATATGATCATACTCCTGCCCTTGTTACTGTATATCCAAGAGAAGACTCAAGAGGAAAGCCTTTTAGGTACTATACTATGTGGAAAGCTGCACCTCACTTCAATAACATAGTACAGCAAGCTTGGAATGAAGATATAATTGGCTCTAAAATGTTTGTTGTGATGAAGAAATTGAAGCTGGTAAAAGTTGCTTTGAAAGAATTAAACAAGACTGGATTTTCTGAAATCCAAACAGCAGAATTGAAAGCATATCATGTGATGATAGAAGCTCAGAAATTGATGCATCAGAATCCACAGAATGAACAACATATTAATGATGAGAAGGCAACAATTCAGGAGTATACAGAGAAGCATAAAGCTTATGTTGCTTTTTTGCAACAAAAAGCTAAGTTAGATTGGGTGAAGAATGGTGATGAAAACACTGCACTTTTTCATCAAAGCATTAAAGCTAGGAGGCTGTAGAACCACATTTATAGCATTTATGATGAAGAGGGTACTTCAGAAAAGGTTTCCGGAGCTTTTCTGGATTATTACTACCAACTGCTTGGTAGTACAACAAGTAGAGTTCATGTATCTACTCAGATAATTCAATGTGGTCTTGTGATCAATGATGTTCATAGAGCAATACTGGAGGCTCCTTACACAACAGAAGAAATCAAGCATGCTTTATTTTCATTTCCTGGGAATAAATCCCCAGGACCAGATGCCTTTGGCTCACATTTTTACAAGGATTCATGGGAGATTGTGGGTGCAGATATTATTGATGCTGTGAAAGAAGTATTACAAAGTGGGAGGCTTTTGAAAGAGGTGAATACAACTGCAATCACACTCATCCCTAAAGTGAAGTGTCCTCAAAATGTTATTGAATACAAACCAATTTCCTGCTGCAACACCATATATAAATGCATTACAAAAGCGTTGTGTAATAGACTAAGGCAAATCCTTCCTGATTTAATTTTAGAAAATCAAGGAGGTTTTGAGCATGGGAGGTATATTATACACAATATAATGGTGATTCAGGATATGGTGAGGAATTATGGGAGAAAATCTGTATCACCTGGTTGTCTTTTGAAGATTGATCTTCAAAAAGCTTATGATACAGTCAATTGGGAATTTCTAGGGGAAATGTTGGAGCAGTTGGGCTTTCCTTCCAAGTTCAGACAACTAGTGATGGAATGTATGTCTACTCTTAGGTTCTCACTGGTCATTAATGGAGCTATGAAGGGATTTTTCCAAGCTAAGAGAGGGTTGAGACAGGGTGACCCTATGTCTCCTTTTCTTTTTATTGTATGCATGGAATATCTATCTAGGGTGCTGTAAAAAATGAGTGAACTTAGTGTATTTAAGTTCCATCCAAGGTGCAAGGAACTCAAAATGACTCACATGTGTTTTGCAGATGATTTAATTCTCTGTTGTAAGGGAAAATATGCATCTACTTATTTATTACTAGGTGCTTTTAAACTTTTCTCCAATACATCGGTCTCAAAGCCAACACACATAAATATGCTATGTACACCTGTGGAATGAAGGAAGTTGAGGTGCAAAGACTTATTCAGGCTTCAGGATTTGTCAGAAGCACATTACCAATCAGATATCTTGGAGTTCCTATCTGATCTAAAAAGATATCTGCAGTACAATGTGAGGTGTTGATTGAAAAAATGACAGCAAGGATTAGAGTTTGGAGTTCTAGAAACCTCTCCTACATGGCTAGAGTGCAACTAATAAACTCTGTTTTTATTAGCTTGCATAGATATTGGGCACATGTATACATCTTGCCCAAGAAGGTGTTGAAATAAGTGGCTAGCATTTACAGATCTTTATTATGGAGTGGGCAACATTTCACTTCCAAGCCTGGTTTTATTTCATGGGAGCAAGCATGTCATGAGAAGAAAGCAGTGGGATTGGGTTTTAGAGATGTGGTCAAATGGAACCTAGCTGCTAGTATGGGAAAGTATATGCGTGGGCCATTTCTTCCAAACAAGATAATGTTTGGATTAAATGGGTTCACTCAGTATATATTAGGGGAGCAGATTAGTGGAGTTATTCTCCCAGGAAAGATGCTAGCTGGTATTGGAGAAAAGTTTGTGAAGTCAAGGAAAAATTGAAAGCATTTTTCACCAGTGAAGAGATGAGTAATATGACTCATTATTCAGTCAAGAATGTATATGAGAAGATTCTTGGAGCACATGAGAAAGTCTCATGGGATAAGATTGTATGGAATAGGGTGAGTACACCCAAACAGAGGTTCATCTTATGGCTTGCAATACAGAAAATATTACAAACAACTAAAAAATTGAAGCAAATAGGAGTCAGTAATACAGATTCATGTTTGATTTATGGGGCAGCAGCTGAAAATCATTCACACCTTTTCTTCACATGCAAGTTCAGCTCTAAATGCTTGAAGTTGATCAAAGATTGGCTGGGTTTACATACAACTAGTCTGGAACTGCAGCAGATAAGCAGATGGGTAAGAAGAAGTTCCAAGTCAAAATTTCAAAAGCAGGTGATATTGGCAGGCATTGCAGCAGTTGTATACCATGTATGGAAATGTAGAAATGGAGCTTTTTGGAGTCATTGTATTCCTACTGTAGCTAGCAGTGTTATTAGTATAAAAAATGAAACTAAACTCAGAATTACTGCTGTATTACCTAAACAGATCTCTGGGAAAGATCATAGGTGGTTTGATAGTTTGTAATGGGCTGTGAGTACAGGTGAACTGACTGTTTGTAGCTGAATTGTGTACATGCTCTTATGCCAAAGAGTCCAACCTAGTTGGTTTATTTGGCTTTAGCTTGTTTAGGGTGTATGTTGGAAATTCAATGAATCTACTTACTTATTTAGCAAAAAAAAAAAAACAAGTTTCCTAGATCTTTCTTTGTCATAGGAAACCAAGAACCTTGCACTATCCATCGATCACGAATAACGAACACCCAAGTACATCCATACACAAAAAGGCAAGGGGTATTGGATCTAGAAGAAACATACATTAAACAAAAAAAAAAAACAAACACTAGATTCATAACACCACACCTTAACTTAGAAACCTCAACCATAAACTGGTTAGGGGAAAAGGTAGACACACCGACACCAGAGGGAGGGGAGACACAACGCACCAGGGGGTGGGGAGGGGAGACACGACACACCAAGGGTTGGGGGAGGGGAGACACGGCGCTAAGGGTGTAAGTGGATTGGACTGGATTGGATTTTGCCAAATCCAAATCCAATCCAAAGTTTTTTGGACTCGAGAAATTGAGTCCAAATCCGATCCAAACTTTTTCTGAGTCCAGTCCAGTCCAGTCCGAATTTTTTTTCTAGAGTCCGAATTCAGTCCAGTTCTCCAGTCCAGTCCGATTATTATATAATATCTTAATTTTTATTTTCTGATTTAGGTTTATAATGTTTTCTGATGATTAAATCATTGAAATTTGAAAAATTAGATTCCTTAATTGCATCCATTCCATAAAGTGAGTTACATACATCTTTAAATTCTAATAAAATGCGAATTGTAAAATACAAAAGGCGTCAAAAGGGTTAAAGTAATTTTTGCCTTTTCACTATTAACTTTGGAGTTTTGGAGGGTAAGTGAAAAGTCTGATGATAAGTAAAGTATTTAGAGCGCAAATGTTAAAAAGTCTAAAACTTCAAGAAAAAAGTCATACAAATATATATATATATATATATATATATATATATATATATATATATATATATATATATATATATATATATATATATATATATATATATATATATATATATATATTATATATATAATATTTTTTGGACTGGATTGGACTTATTGGACTCCAACGGGGTGAGTCCAAATCCAGTCCGAAAATATTTGGACTTGAAAATTTGAGTCCAAGTCCAATCCAAATATTTTTCAGTCTAGTCAAGTCCGATAAGATTGGATTGGACTCTAGACTTTTCGCAGTCCACTTACACCCTACACGACGCTGACGCACCAGAGGAAGGAAAGGGAAAACAACACCACCACGGGGAGGAGTGGGGAAACACGACGCTACCAGGGGGTGGGGGAGGGGAGACACGACACCAGTAAGGGAGGGGGTAGACGCGACACCAGCAAGGGAGACACAACACCAACGCCGGGGAGGAGGAAGCAACAAAAAGGAAAAAACGAATAGGGGAGGGGTGGGGAAAAACGACGCTACCAGGGGTGGGGGGACGGGATGGACGAGGACGACGACTAACTAAAGGAGGAACAGAAGGACCGTGGCAGGCTCGTTGGCGACCCTGCGGCCACCAGCGAGCCTGCTGGGCGGCGGTGGGTTTTTAGAGGTTTCCTAGGGTTTTGGATTTTGGTGAGAATTTGAGAGAGAGCGGCGCTACGTTTCTTTATCCGACACTATGCAAAATTAGAATTGAGATTAGTTTTATATTACTCACAACAAACATATAGCTCAAATCGTATTATTTATAGTTTTATATTACTCAAACAAATGGCTCAAATCGTATTATTAATTTATACACGTTGGTGAATGTTCTTAATATTTTAAGCGAGTTTTACAGTCATTTAATTATGGTATGAAACACTCTAGTTTGATCAAGATACACTGAAAGCTAAATTAATCAAAGCACTAAAAAACTAAAGCACCATAAACAATACAAACAAATTAAGAGAAATTAAGATGAAATAAATCTCATTACCAATAAAGACAAATTTGTTTAGAAAAAAAACCCAACTAATCCGGTCAATTTGGGCTTATTTGATCCGAATTAAATTGGACAGAACCATTGGGCTCGGAAGCGGTTGACGAAAGTCATCTGATCCGGTTGTACCACCGAATCGCTTGACTTTCAACCGATCCTGGCCACGGTATACATGATCAAAGTGTGCCCGGCCCGAAAAATGCACGAGCTTGGGTAGAATTTTTTGGCCCTGGTTTTAGACCCCGTCCGAATTTTTTTGGTTTCGGACGGATTTTGGGCAAGTCGAAAATGACTTTTTAGTCTAAATTTCGGGCCGAAAAGCCCGCTATTTTTGGCCAAAAAAGCGGGTTTTGGGCACAAAAAATTGGTCCGAATTTTGGTCCGACCCGGCTAGTGGGCAATTTTTTTGGCCTAAACCCGGCCCGCTATTTGATCACCTCTAGGTCAGGGGGTTAAAACCGGATCAGTTCATAAAATTGATCCGTTTTAGCCCCTGACCGGATTAGTTGAGGGGAAATTTGATTTTAAAAAATCAGGCCAAACTAACTCGATCCCGGTTTCAAAGAACGGATCGCTTAGTAATAATCAAAAAAAAAAATTAGCTATCATTTCATGTGTGCACCTGGCCGTTGTATTTATTCCGTGAGTTCAAGCACATATGCCAAATGCTTTATCACATCATTATACACCAACCGTAATTAAAATACATTAACAAAAAATGAAAATTCTAATTTAAAATTAACACAATTCTAATTTCAGATTTAGTCCTCTCTTCGCCACGAACCATAGTCCTTACTTTGAAGCCCATTACTTGAATTTGCCCACTCGAGAAAAGTCCTTACTGCAAGGGAGAAAAGTTCATAGTACATCTTTCTCACTTGGAATCTTAACACTATTCATACATAGAGATAATTTTCTTAATATTTTGCAATTTATAAGAAAAAAAAATATAGTCATGTGGGGTCTTATTTGATTCGTCTCAATTAGTACTTTATTAATATTACATCGTTATAATTTTTACTAATATATAATGAAAGATATTTAAGTTCAAATAGGCGCGGGAAAGTCGAGAAGGATAAAAACAGAGAGAGTATATAATTAACATCAGCTTATGCAACGTAATTGAAGTAGAAAGCCTTGTCAAGTTTCCAAACCCAAAAGCATAAATCACAAAAAGTGATATTTCATAGCTACAAATCTTGCCAGGTACAAGTCTGGCCTCAAATTTCAATCAGAAAAGGTAGACACATTGGAGCCAAGATGTTAGAAGCACCACATGACTCTGCCAAACCCCCTACTTATTTCATAATTTTTTATGAGTGAAGTTATTGTCCAGCTTCCAAACTCAAATATGTTAAACCCAAATCATAACTCTATTGGTAATGCTGTGAGACAGCGTGCATAACTGAATACTTATGTCTAAAGTGTATAAACAACTTGGCAATGGCATCCCATGTTACCCCACAGCGAAGTAAGTCTAGCAAAATAGCAAATTTAAGTGATCCTACATGTATGATTTCCAACAGTTTTAATATTATAACAATAATATCGCATTATCAACATAGTATTGTTGATGAGAATCAAAGTAGCAAACCTTCTAGTAGTCCTAAATGTATGAGGTCAAATACGTTCTATCTTACAAAGCAAGAAGATTGCAGTGTCATCACCGTGATGTTAGGTGGGAATCTAGAAAAAACGCGCTAGAAATTGGCCCTAAAAATGGAATTTTGACTCTTCAAGTAGGATAGACTTCTGAGACCACCAGCCAACCCAGCGGTCAAGTAGGATAGACTTATACCCCAAAAGATAACTTACATATGTGGTCTATGTCATCAAATCTTATCCCTTTAACTAAAAAAAATAGTACCGTTACATTTGAATTAACTTATAGCCAATGATGATGCAAATTGTAATTTTACTAAAACTTTTGAGGGAAGCAATAGGTAGAACGAAGAATATTTCAATCTACTTCGCTTTTTAAAAATAGTGCATCAAATGATCTACCATACATCGGTCATTGAATACACTCGATCATAATTTTAAAATATTCTCAATACATGATTACAAAACTTTAAATCACAAGCTAATAATTACATCATGATTAGGCGGGTTTTTTTCCTCTCCCTAGCTTTTCTCTCTCGTGCACACCTTGTGTGTAGGGAGCCGCCATGGCTAGGAAAGCTCGAGCTCAAGGAAAATCCAAAACCTCTAGCAATAATTCGAAGAAAGTGCCTTCTTCTTCTCGAGCGAAGAAAACTCGATCCATGGACGAAATATTGGGAGTTCAAGCGATGGAGTTTGAAAGTTCTGGGGATGAATCGCCGGAGGATTTAGGTGAAATTTTATCACCTCGATCATCATTGCGTGATTTGCAGCAACAATCGATGATTCGAACTCAATTTTCTGATTGGATGACGGCGACTAAAAGCAAATCGGCGAGTCAGAGATTTGAAACCCATGTGTTGCAAGTAAGGAATTCAGGTAATACGAATTCTCTGATTAGAAATATAATTGATGAGCAATTTCAATTGAATGGAAATGGAGACAATAATATGATTGAAAATGAGCATCATCAGATGAATCAATTGAATTTGAACACTGAATTGAATCCTGTGATAGCTGATGAGTCTAGGTGTGTGAAAATTGATGTTGAGGACATTCAGGATGAAATAGACTTCTGGAATTCAGCTGTAATTTGTTACATTTTAGGGGCAAATCCACCAATATATGTAATGGAGGGGTTTATTCGAAGGATTTGGAAGAATATGGGGGTAGATAAGGTTGCAAGTGTGAACAAAGGTGTTTTCATAGTAAGATTCACTATTTGGAAAAAAGAGACAAGGTGCTTATTGGCGGTTTTCAATTCTTTGATAAGAAACCTATGATTATCAAAGCTTGGACCCCTGAGATGGATTTTACCAAAGAAGTAACTAGAATAGTACCTATGTGGATTCAGCTGCACAATCTAGATATTAAGTACTGGAGAGAACGTAGCTTATTCAAGATTGCTGGTCTGATTGGTAAACCTGTGAAAACTGATCAGGCAACTCATAAAAGAGAAAGATTACAATATGCAAGGGTGTTAGTGGAGGCTATTGTTAATAAAAAATTTCCTGAGATGGTTTGTTTTGAAAATGAAAAGAATGACATTACTCAAGTGAAGGTAGTTTATGGATGGAAGCCTGAACTTTGTGGTAATTGTCAGCAATTTGGGCATCCTGTTGAGCAATGCAGAAGACAGATAGGAAGGAAGGTGTGGAAACAAAAGGTCCACAAGTTGCAGTGGTTGAGAACAGGACAGAGCACAGTAATAAGAGACGGGAGGTAGACGAGGAAGGGTTCAGGGTGGTTCATACTAAACCTAGAAGACCACCACAAACGGTAGGGGTGGTGCCTATTATGAATCCTTTCCAAGTGTTGACAGAAGAATAGGTTGCTATGGGGCAAATCATATGTGAAATAGTTGCAAATGAAGCTGGGAGGGGTGACAATCCTCCATTTCCTCATGAATAAAGTGATTTACTGGAACATAAGAGGCTTAAACACCCCAAGTAAGGTAGTGAGGAGTTTCATCCAAGCTTATTCGTTGGACTACTGGTAAGTCTCTTAGAGACAAGGGTGAAGGTTTCCAATATGGGAAAACTATACTTAAGTGTGTATCCTAGATTGTGCTTTATTTCCAACTCTCAATTTCATAAAGGTGGAAGGATTGTGGTTTTTTGGAATCCAAATTTTTTTGATGTTAACATCATTAAATGCACTAGTCAGTTAATACATTGTTATGTTAAACCTAAGAATGGCCAAGTTGAGTTCTATGGTACTTTTATATATGCTTTTAATGATGCTAGTAGTAGGAGAGTATTATGGGGTGATTTAGAAGATTTGAAGGTTCATAATGTCTTGCTTGATATGGATGGGGGACTTCAACCGTGTCTTGAATATGAAGGACCGAATTGGGGCTCCTATTAGAAGTAGTGAATGTGTTGATTTTAGGAGATGTGTGGAAAGTCGTAATATGGAGGACATGAAATCAACCGGGTTGTTTCTACACTTGGAATAACAAACAAAGTGAAGATGCTCGAGAGTTTTCAAAAATAGATAGGGTAATGTGTAATATTGACTGGATGCTAGCTTATCAATACACTGAAGCTATGTTTCTCCCTGAGGGGGATTTTGATCACAGCCCTATGGTGTTAATCACTCATCCTAGTCTGAATTCTAGCAAGAAGCCTTTTAGGTACTTTGCCATGTGGAAGAATGCTGGAAATTTTGAAGCATTAATTCGGGACAGGTTGGAATGAAGTGATTGTGGGTACTCCTATGTTCGAGGTCACTCAAAAATTGAAGAGGGTGAAGGTCAAACTCAAACAACCGAACAAGGATGGTTTTTCGATTTACAAGCCAATGAGATCACTATCGTTGTTCTAAGAGAGTGTCGTGTCCAAGTTACATCAACAACCCGACAACTTGGAGTTGAGAAGAAAAGAGTTGTAAGCCGCACGAGAACATAAAATAGCTCATGCTTCTTATATGGCTTTCCTACAACAAAAAGCTAAATGTGGGTGGCTCAAAGATGGTGACTCAAACACCAAGTTGTTTCATAAAAGCATAAAAAAAGGACAGATCCAAAATGTTGTGTTTG
Organism: Beta corolliflora; assembly: GCA_947648045.1. Lineage (NCBI taxonomy): Eukaryota > Viridiplantae > Streptophyta > Magnoliopsida > Caryophyllales > Amaranthaceae > Beta > Beta corolliflora. The sequence goes on from CANSZD010003249.1 coordinate 2,582,476, forward strand.
GGATCCATAATGAGACAGGAATATGGGTTAATCAACCTGCACAAGTCACTTAGGCTTTTCTTGATTATTATCAGTCCCTGCTTGGTGATAAAATGCAACAGAGAAGGCAAGTAAAGAGGAGCATTGTAGCAAAGGGGCCTCTCGGTGAGTGCACAACATTGTGAGAACTTATTAAGGCTTGTTACTTGGAGAGGAAGTGAAGGTGGCTATGTGGTCTATACATGGAGATAAGGCACCGGCCCAGATGGGTTTTGTAGCCACTTCTTCAAAGATTACCGGCACATAGTTGGCCCGGATGTTATAGAAGCCGATGTGGATTTTTTTTCCGAATGGAACACTTCTCGGAGAGGTAAATTCTACTACAATCACTCTCATTCCAAAGGTGTTGTGTCCTAGTCATGTAGGTGATTATAGACCCATTTCTTGTTGTAATGTCATATATAAGTGCATCACAAAAGTCCTTTGCAATAGATTGAGGGTGGTCTTGCTCGACATTATCATGGATAATCAAGATGCATTTGTACACAGTAGATACATTATGCACAACATTATGATTTGTCAAGATTTAGTGAAGCACTATGGGAGGAGTAGTACTAGTGCAGGATGCATGATGAAAATAGATATGCGAAAGGCTTATGACACCATAGAATGGGCTTTTTTGGAAGAGATGTTGAAGCATTTAGGTTTCCCCGGAAGATTTATAGGGAGTCATGACTTGTGTGACTTCTCCCAAATTTTTCTTAATGGTCAATGGAGCTTTACATGGCTATTTTCCCTTTAAGAGGGATCGAACAAGGGGATCCTTTGTCCCCTCCCCCTCTTATTTGTGGTCCGCATGGAGTACTTATCCGAGTCTTGAAAAAGTTAGTGAGCAACCCGGACTTTAAGTTTCATCCTAGATGCTCTCCAATGAAGCTCACACACTTATGTTTTACTCGATAACATCCTTTTATGCCGCAAGGGTGAATTTCAATCAATGATGTTGCTTTTGAAAGGCTTTAAACTTTTCTCCCGAAACCCGGCTTGCAAGCAAATGTGCATAAATCGCTATCTACTTGTAGTGGGATGAATAATGCAGAGGTGCAAAGGGCCCCGGACAATTCGGGTTTGTTAGGGAATATCTTCCTTTTAAGTATTTAGGCGTGCCTATTTGCTCAGAAGAATATCAATTACCGATTGTGAGAAGTTAACCGAAAAAAATCATAGCCGTAATACAAATTTGGGGAACCGAGAACATTTCTTATGCCGGGAGACTTCAATTAATTAATTATGTACTCCTTAGTATGCACTCATATTGGGCTCGGGTTTTTGTGATTCCTAGACATGTGCTTCATGAGATTGAAAAAATATGTCGAGCTTTCCTATGGTCAGGGGACTCATTCGGTAGCAAGCCTGGATATGTTAATTGGCAGAGAGTGTGTACTCCTAAGTCTCAGGAGATTTAGGGGTAAGAAATATTCAGCTTTGGAATATCAATAAAGACTTGGGAAGTATGTATGGGTCGTTGAGAAGAAAATAGACAATCTCTGGGTGAAATGGGTTCACAATATCTATATTAAAAACAGATGTTTGGTGGGATTATGTGCCAAATAATACGTGAGCATTTGGTATTGAGACAATTATGCAACATCAAAGAAAAGCTCAAAAATCGCCTTTGAAGTTCGAAGAAATGCAAACATATTCAATTCAATATGTTTATATGAAGCTTACGGGAGAGTATGAAAAGTTATTATGGAGTCGGAGTAGTTTGGGGAAGGTCGGGCTTGCCCAAACATCAGTTTTGTTCCTGGTTGGTAATGCAACACTGATTGCAAACGAAGGAAAAGCTTCACAGAATTGGTGTGTGTGAGGATGATTTATTTATGATATGTGGTGCTCAGGCTGAAACCCATAACCATATGTTTTTCACTTGTCATTTTAGTAAGGAATGTGTAAGCAGGATCAAGCAATTGTGTGGTATTCGTAATCGAGTTTGAGTTTTACTCAAATCATTGAATGGATAGCCATGAGAAGAAGGGGATCCAAGGTAAAGAGACTTATACAGTCGCTACTCCGGAAGCCGTGGCTTACCGTATATGGAAAGTTAGAAATGAAGCTTACCGGTTGTATAAAGTGAGTAGCATTGATTATATCGTAAAGCACATACAAAGTATAGTGAAGGTTAGAAGTCTTAGTTGTCTCGCCTAAGAAAGTTAGTACTAGAGATAAGTTGTGGATTGAGTCTCTCGTAATTTGGGTTGTCTTTTGCTGATCCCTCCCTTGGAGTCCATCCTAGATGGTTTGCTTAAGGAGGGATTGTGAGTTGTAATCGTTTTTGCTGTTGGAAATATAATACCTCATACTTACTAATCAATAAAATTACATCATGATTTTAGGAGAAACATCCTAAAATCTTAAAATTATAAAACAAAAAAATTTCGTGCAATTTGGGCAAGTCTAAAAGCTAGTTCGTATATATAAATTTAATGTAATTGCCTCGCTAATTCCATCTTACTAGCTGAAACTTATATAAGATTTATTAAACTATTATCGAGATTTCTTAAACTTAAGAGGAGCTCAAGACCATAGGATCGAAACGTGTACAAAGTGTTAGTTATGGAAGCCCAATAGTCCAACACGATTAGTAGAGCCCGAAAACATGTTGTGAATTTTGGTAGGGAATTAGGGAAATTTGTAGACGAAGAGGAACGACAATCGAATAACTCGACGAAGGTGGGCAGCTCGTGCTAGAGGCGGTTTAGGTGCCTCGGACTTCAAGTGCTTTGGAGTTCCCACCTCGGTTAGAAAGTAATGTCGAGGCCGGCATGTTGAGCTAGTTGTTAGCCGCTCGATTTCGTTCCTTTGGCTTCTTTGCTTTTGAGTAAAGGTCTTCATAACGAGCTTATCTCGAATATGCGGCCTTTTCCGTTGAAAATGCACGACATCGCTAAAATATCCCCACCCCCCGCCCGCAAGAGCGAGGGCTTCCCCGCCTCTCGTTCAACGAAGTAGGGAGGGCCTCCTTCCCTACCATTCCGCCTGGCAATGCTTCAAAGGTGGTTCCGAGATTTGTTTTTGCTTCTTTGTTATCTTATTTCCTAGTTTATTTATGTTAGGACTATTTAAGATATTTTATTTCCTTATAAGATGTATATGTATTAGGAAGATAAAATATTAGTTTCCTAACGGGATTGGAATCTCAATCTCAATATAAAGAGAGATAAGGGTCATTGGCTCATTGCTTATGTATCTGAAGAAACACATCAAATACGGGTAGAAATTACGAATACTCTTAGGTTTCTAGAATTGAGATTTTGAGAGAAATTGTAATTCACGGGGTTTGTGAGTTTGGGATAAACTAATATTCATTGATGGATTAGTGGTATGGCCTTTTGGTGGTTTTTCCTCTACTAGGGAGAGAGGTTTTCCACGATAAATTTGCGTTTGTCATTTCTTTAATTTTTCGTTCCTTATTACTATTACGCTTCCGTATAAGTCCTAACACGAAGCTAATCATATGACAAACAACAAAGCTAAGTAATTACGAACCTTACTTACCAAATTACATACCAAATTAAAACAAAGCTAATTACCTTGCGATTCATACCCTAAATTATTGCTCACTTCACGTGGCAAGCCAAACTCGATCATAAATTTTCCCCTCCCCTACTCTGCGTCTTTTCTCTCGTCCTCTATTCCCTATCTCTTCTTGGCAATCCCATGGCTACTTTTTTATTCGGATTCATACCCGACATATCGACTTTCTCGAGTCCAAACACAAATAGCGGAGATAGTTGTGGGAAATACTAGAGCGTAACCATTTATTGAAGATAAAGACTCCGATCGGTCGCTTTTCCTACCGTTATTTTACCCGAAACCTGTCCCGCGGGCTGAAGCATAAACAGATCGGGTGATGGATCGAGATAGAGTCGACAAGAAAGATAGACCGACCAACCACATGGAGGGAAGGCAACAAAGATAGATTCACCAATATAAGAGCGAGAGCACGCCACGCATCACTCACAGATTAGAGCGTCTATCGCCCCTACTCTCTCTTAAGCTTGTCCCCATCCATCAAGACCACCTCAAAGTGTAAGTCTGTAACTATATATTAAAAATGACTAATAGTTTGCTTCTATTTTTAGCAACCAATGTTAACATTTTGTTGCTAATTTCTGGCAACGAAATATTAATAATTTGTTGTGATATGTAGTGATCTTTCATAACTCGTTGCTAGAGTTGGCAACCAATGCGCCAAACATAGCAACCAACATGGCAATTATATTTTAATGGTTGCGATATGGCAATGAAATTATTTTGGATTTTGTAACTAAAATCTTATGACAACAAGCCTTTTAGCAACAACTATTTTTTTTTATTTTCAAGTTGTTTCCAACTCGATTTGGCAATAAATTTCTTATGAATAACAACAATTTTTAACAAGTTGCTAAATTAATTTGTTTTTGTAGTGTTATCTCATTTACCCGTGACCTAAATTTTATGTATATTATGCTAAAGGTGATTGATCTCGTTGAATATACTCTACTAATACCCATGACAGGTTCTAATGTTTAAATGAAGTTGTTGTAATGACAATAGTATAAAATAATGAATAAACTAGTTTTTAGTCCCGTGCTACACCCCAGATAATTATATATTTCACTTATTAATATTTTACTTTAAAATGGTAACATGAAGTATCATCACTTGGTTTAGTGGTTAAGACTTTAGTATTATATGATTGTGATCACGGGGTCAAATCTTGTACAATACATTTTCAATGTTTTTAATTGTATGTTGATTATATGGAGTTAAAACACTCTAAGAGAAAGCGCCATGTGGCATCGTTCCTTGTTTAGGAACACCTTTTAATTTATTAGTATATATATTAATAAACTTGATATTCGTCATTAGTTAATAATGAGTCTCTTTAATAAGTAAATAATAATTTGTGTAGTTATAACTAGTAATTCTAAGGAAAAATTCACATCAATAATCCCAACTATGGGCACTCTTCCAAAATTAATCCCAACTAAGGATTATTCTAGTATAATCCAAACTATAGGGTGCATCTTCCCAAAATGATCCTAACCGACCGGTGACTTACTAAACAGTAAATTTTATAATTTTTCTTAATTTATTTAATTAAGTTAATAATCCATACCACCCACCACCCACCACCTAACCACGGTTAACCACTACCACACACCACCGTACACCACCATCGCACACCACCATAACCTCCGTTAACCACCATCCCATGACCACAACCACCACCACTCACACAACTAACACAAAGAATCCACCCCCACTGGAACCCCCACACAACCACAATTACCCAAACCCACCACAATTATCGCCCACAACAACAACCACAACCCACCCGAACCCAAAACTCGCTCCCCTAAAATGAAAAATCTTCCTCGTCGGATCCTCGATGCCGGTGTCTCTCCCTAACTCCCCGTCTTGCGCGTGGTTTGGTCTCTCTCCTCTTTGCGTGTTGGTTGTGCGATGTCGGTGCCGCCGCCGATGTTGTCGTTGTTCACCTGGGTACACGCGGTCTTTGTTGTTGTTGTTGTTGTTGTTGTCCTCGCCGATGATGGGTCGTCCCTCGTTGGTGATGCAACCTTGAAAGCCGACCTTTGCTTGCGCTTCTCTCTCCTCTCTCCCGCTCTTGCCGCCGCCGTTGGTGTTATGTGGGCGTGGGTGCTCTACTCTCTCTTCCTTGTCATGCGTTGGTGTTGTTGAATTGCAAAGGTGCGTAGATGATTGATGAGGGGGTGGTTTGAGGATGGGAGGGGTGGTGTAATTGGGGGAGGAGACTGGTGGTGGATATTGGACGGAACTTGTGGAAGGGATGGTTGGTGGTATGAGAGAAAGAAATTTAAAAATAAATTAAAAAAAATGATCTACAAACCACCTTGATATTCGTGATTAGTTAATAATTGAGTACTCTTTAATAACGTAAATAATAATTTGTGGGTAGTTATAATTTCTCCTAATTCTAATAACAAATAAAAAAGTTATAAAATGAAACTAATATTGCAAATTATAGGATATGAGTTATATAACATGATCCTCAAAATAAAGGACATTATGACTAAGATTATGGACAAACCTATAATTTCGAGGATAATAACGACATGGAAACTATGACTATGGACTGTATGACGATAGTTTACATTACTTAGACTTAAAACTAAAAAGTAAATTAATTAACAACAAGTCTTTATAAACTTCCCCTCAAAAAAAAAAGTCTTTATAAACTGATACTAAGGCCGGTTATAATAAACTAAATATATTACTCCCTCCATTTTCTTTTGTTGTTCTTTTATTCTCGATTGGGAGATTTCAATATGTTATTCCTATTTTGAATATTTCCATAAATAATATAATTTATGAATTAAATTTCTCATTAGTTTTAAGAGGTAATAAATGTGTTCACACTATTGAAGAAAGCCCATTTTTTACCATTCTACCCCCTCAAACTTTTGTCTAATTGGTTGCCTAACATGTAGCTACTCAAAGAAAGAATAAATATGCTCACACTAGTTTGTAGTTTTTACTCTTTTTACCCCTCAAATTTTTTGTATGATTGGTTGCTTTCTAACATGTAATAAATCAAAAGGGCAAGAATTATTTTTATTCATTTAACTTTATTTAAAATAGTGAAATCTTGCCCATTTTTGAATCAGACGGCTTCTTCCCGATTTCAAATAGAACAACAAAAGAAGAACGGAGAAAGATATCAACGTCCTTGACTAGATTAAAAAGTAAAAGGATATCACATGCTGTAATTTTCTTGTTTGCGTGCAATGATTTTCATATGACGCAACTTTGACGGTTGACCCCAAAGACTTGATCGATATTGTTCTCATTAATTGGTCTAACTAATTTGGCGTTTACTCTTACTTTTTTTTTTGTGTGTACGTATACATACATAGTTAAAACAAATAATTTATGCAATCAACTACCTTCTTATTGAGCACTTTATCAATTTGAGTGGCTATCATATCAATTTAAGCTAAACCATTAATTTTAGTTCTATCTAATCTAGTGTTGAGAAAGATAGCCAAAATATAGACTTGGGGTCTGTTCTCTTCTACATAAAACAACTGAACTGAACTGAACTGAATTATAACAAATTAATAGTAATGATAATAATTTACTTAACCGAACCGAATCGAAAATAAATTGTGAGAATACGCTTGTTCCTATGGCTATCAGGGAAGCCAAAAAACATGTAAAACGTCTCATCCAAGTGGGAGCTTTGAAAATAAAGTAGCATTCATTGTACTAAAGATAAATGTACGTAGCATAAGAAAAATCTTTTGTCCCACTTATTTATACCATTATTAGGGCATGTTCTCCCCAGCTTATTTTCAGTTCAGTTCAATTCAGTTCAGTTCCTAAATGATAATCATTACTATTAATTAGTTATAATTTAATCTCGGGGCCCCCGTTCAATTCGCCCGTTCGGTTCATTCGGCTCAATTGGGCCATCGGCTCGGCTGATTGTTTTATACCGAAGAGAACAGCCTAAGTGCCACTCCAATCTTATTGGTTTATGTTAATTATTTTTTGCCTTATTTATTTTTTTAAATTAGAAATTTATTTAATCTAATGATGTCGACCAATAATATTGAGTGATACATATAATCGTACAAATAAGTGGACAAAAAGATTTAGATTCTCTCAACTTCTCATGCACAAAATCCACGTGTAAGAAATAAAAAACGACAACGCAAGTAAAAACCAAATGTGCTTGCTTTTTCGTATTTTGTGTATTCTTGTTTGTTTTTTTATATTTTGTTTCATTGATGAAACTGATTTCTGAGTCATCGGCAGAAATACAGAATATGATGTTGCAATACAACGGACCACTAGAATGGCAAACATAAGAACGTGCTATAACAATAACACAGAATATGGTGTTACAATTGTTGGAGATTTAGAGTATTAGATGTATTGGTTTCATGTCACGTGGTTTTGAGTCGCAATGGTTATGGTGGCGTGACTCGAATCAACATGAGTTATAGAGTTTATTAATGTATTTATTACATTGATGAAGGAGCATTCGCTCGGTTAGAGCGAGCGATCAGAATTGGCAGGAATTTTACATAACGCAAAAACTGACAAGAGTGCGCGAGGAGCGCCGACTCCTGCTTGGAGCGCGAGCTCCTGCTTGGAGCGCCAGCTCCTGCTTGGAGCGCCCGCTCCAACAAGGAGCGCAACCGCCAGCTCCTCCTCTGCGCTGTCTTGTTTTCGCGTCTCTTCAGTTAGTTTGTGACGGTTATTTGTCATATAATACCGGATGTTCCTGTGTTTCAAAGACTCTAATTCATTATTCTATACATGTTTATGAAAGCAACAAGAGAAAACTCTCTCTTGAAAAGCACAAGTTCATTGTTCATCACATCAAATTCTTTCACACACTTATTCTCATTTAACGATTATCATAGTGAGCGTGATCATCGTTGTTTCTTCTTTGTATCTCGAGAGTGAATTCCGTGTAACCCATGCTCAAAGTAAGGGTCGGAATATTGCTTTTGGGAAAGCGTATCGCGCCTAGAAGATTGTTTTTTTTTGTTCCTTGTAGTTAAATTCGTGATCCTTGTATCATCTTTGTAGCATTTCTAACAACAATACGACGGACCACTAGAAATATGGCAAGGATAAAAACGTGCTACGATAGGATGAATGAAAAGACAGTGCTCGATCGCTTATAAGTTATACTTCGTATATATTCTGTTTGAAAAAATTTAAAAATAAGTAAAATACTACCCCATTCTCTGTATTATTTTCTTCTGTGTATTTGGAACCATTATAAGAAAAAATAGATCAAAGTAAGAAGAATAAAAGAGAATAAAAGGAGTGTTAAGCTTTTGATCTATTTATGAGCCAAATTTCCGATTATTTAATTTAAGTTTTAGAAATTTCGAAGTATGTTTAATATTTAGTTAAGCCTAAATGAGTTTAGTAATAAAAAAGGATATTTCAAAAGAGCTGTTTCGGAAGGGGACAATATGTAAAAACAGTGATGAAGTTCATTTAATTAGCAGTTGAGTTGTGCATTTAGTGAGATTTAGCTAAATATTCGCACACCTAGGTTAAAGGACTAGTATTTTTACACTTAGTTTGGAGCTAAAACCGTTGTATTGTTGTATTAGCGCAAATGAGGTCGAGATTCACAGGGAGGAAGCTGTTGAACGAATGCAAGCGAAGAAAATAGCTATTAAAATTACAATCGTTTGAGAGGGTGAACACTGAACAACTACTAATTAATGCTACTAATTCAAAATATAAATAACAAGCTGTTGGGGTAGGGAACTCGATTAACTACTCATAATGGAGTAAAACATTAGAAAATACTCAATCAATGTGGCTGTAAAATTCTTGGGGCCGGGTAATGAACCGACCAATTTATACAATTACTCATTCTCTACTCTTGCTGGTGAATCGGCATCCTACCAATCAATCTCTCTTGGCCATGAATTGGATGCTAGAAAAGAGATCAAGCTCATGGTCAAAATGCCACCCATCATTTCTAGTATGCAGTATGCACTACCGCGAATTAAATCAAAGTTTACTTAGAGATATCAAAATCCAACCTACTCCTAACTATATTCAGTTCATACGCTATATGTTCAACCCAAATAATTACTTAAGAAGGGAAAAAGACATGCTCCCATTAGTAATAATTACTCACAAATTCACAACCATAAACAAGAGGCAACAATTATCTACCCATTATATTTTTAGTTATTAAGTTGGCGTTCGCAACTCCAAAGCCAATTAATTACTCATGCACTTTCATATGAACACCAATAATAAAGACAATAAGGAACACAAATAATTAAAACTAAACTACAAAATTAGAGATAAAAAATATTACTGAATATTGAATATAAACCAAGTAGGGAAGAATCTTCTTTACCTCGCAAGAATCAATATCTTCAATAGAATATAATACTAAGCGCTTCTTCGTTCACCTTATTTCCAAATTCTTATAAGCAAAAAATAAGTTTAGATAAGTTATGATAAGTTCAAATAAGTTTAAATAAGTTCAGGCCAACAAAAACCAAGCAAAAATAAGGTTGACACTCTCATAATATAAGGCCTAATAAAGTTTAGATAAGGCCTAATAAGGATAATAAGATCTAATAAGTTCTAATAAATTCTAATAAGTTCAAATAAGCAAAAATAAGTTAAATAGAACATACCCTAAATAGTGTTTAATGTTTTTCTAAGAGAAAATAAATGGGGAGGATCTAAGACCAATACTACTAATTACTACTTCCTAATATTTCTAGCTTCCTCTACTTACTACTTGCGCACCGGGGCTCTTACTTAGATGGGTTGCAAAAACCTTAGCTTTTGCCTCCAAGGAGTTCTCTATTCCTTGCCCAAGGAGTGCCAAGTGGTGTCAGTATTGCTACTAAAGCTTAGATTAGTTAAATACCAAAAAAAAAGTCCAAGTATTTTACAAGGTGCCACAAATAAGGAAAATAAAAGCCGATGGCCGGGGGTCGGAGAGATGTAAATTAGAGATGGCAATGGGTTCTGGACCGAATTCAGATTCGTCGGGACCCCACTTATTTATAAGGGACTGGGTCTAGACTTTTTAGACCCAGCGGGTCGGGTCTGGGTCCCAGATGGCATGGGTCGGTTCAGGGTCCGGGTTTACATATGCCGGACCCAGACCCAGTCCAGACCCGACCCGCAAACCCGTTGCATTCGAGTGTTGCATTTGCTTTAAAATATAGTAGTGTCTAAGATTTTAAGAGTTGTGATTTTGTGAACTCGTTATTGTTGAGACTAGAGATAGGTATGGACCCAGGTTCCGACCCAGACCCGGTTGGACCCGACCCATTTTGAAGGGTCTGGGTTTAAAAAATTGAGATCTATTGGGTCTGGGTCGGATCTGGGTTTAGGTGGTAAATTCGGGTCTGGGTCCGAGTCTCATGTATTCAGACCCACACCCGACCCATACTCTCCCCGTAGACTCATTTTCGTTTTTACATATTAAATATATGTATTATAATATAAAATATATAAAAGTAGTAATAAAACTTTTTACCAAGACTCAAGTCAACTTATTGTGAATGTTTTAATTTTAAATGTTTGTACAAGAATTAAATTATTATTTTGTTCTTTTATTCCTCACTTCACGTGGCAAGCCAAACTCGATCATAAATTTTCCTCTCCCCTGCTCTGCGTCTTTCTCTCGTCCTCTATTCCCTATCTCTTCTTGGCAATCCCATGGCTACTTTTTTATTCGGATTCATACCCGACATATCGGCTTTCTCGAGTCCAAACACAAATAGCGGAGATAGTTGTGGGAAATACTAGAGCAGAACCATTTATTGAAGATAAAGACTCCGATCGGTCAGTTTTCTTACTGGTATTTTACCTGAAACCTGTTCCCGCAGGGCTGAAGCATAAACAGATCGGGTGATGGATCGAGATAGAGTCGACAAGAAAGATAGACCGACCAACCACATGGAGGGAAGGCAACAAAGATAGATTCACCAATATAAGAGCGAGAGCACGCCACGCATCACTCACAGATTAGAGCGGCTAACGCCCCTACTCTCTCTTAAGCTTGTCCACATCGATCAAGACCACCTCAAAGTGTAAGTCTGTAACTATATATTAAAAATGACTAATAGTTTGCTTCTATTTTTAGCAACCAATGTTAACATTTTGTTGCTAATTTCTGGCAACGAAATATTAATAATTTGTTGTGATATGTAGTGATCTTTCATAACTCGTTGCTAGAGTTGGCAACCAATGCGCCAAACATAGCAACCAACATGGCAATTATATTTTAATGGTTGCGATATGGCAATGAAATTATTTTGGATTTTGTAACTAAAATCTTATGACAACAAGCCTTTTAGCAACAACTATTTTTTTTTTATTTTCAATTTGTTTCCAACTCGATTTGGCAATAAATTTCTTATGAATAGCAACAATTTTTAACAGTTGCTAAATTAATTTATTTTTGTAGTGTTATCTCATTTACCCGTGACCTAAATTTTATGTATATTATGCTAAAGGTGATTGATCTCGTTGAATATACTCTACTAATACCCATGACAGGTTCTAATGTTTAAATGAAGTTGTTGTAATGACAATAGTATAAAATAATGAATAAACTAGTTTTTAGTCCCGTGCTACACCCCAGATAATTATATATTTCACTTATTAATATTTTACTTTAAAATGGTAACATGAAGTATCATCACTTGGTTTAGTGGTTAAGACTTTAGTATTATATGATTGTGATCACGGGGTTAAATCTTGTACAATACATTTTCTATGTTTTTAATTGTATGTTGATTATATGGAGTTAAAACACTCTAAAGGAAAGCGAATAGTGGCATCGTTCCTTGTTTAGGAACACCTTTTAATATATTAGTATATATATTAATAAACTTGATATTCGTGATTAGTTAATAATGAGTCTCTTTAATAAGTAAATAATAATTTGTGTAGTTATAACTAGTAATTCTAATAACAAATAAAAAAGTTATAAAATGA